>CM031991.1:2797022-3118196 GCA_018804465.1 Populus tomentosa | reverse complement strand
TTTTTATTTAATTATTAAGACTTTCTAGGATTTATTAGTTTTATTTAGTATTATTAGGATTCTATTTATTCTTTCATATTTTCCTATTCAGATTGAGGTTTTCTAGTTTTCATATTTGAAAGGGTTATAATGACATATTGGCAATAAGACTTTAATGAATAAAAAATGGATGTTTTGGAAGTTTCTTCATAGTTATGATATTCTTGATATTTGAGAGTTTTAATTTATAATACATCTTGTTATCCTTCATTATATATTATGTAAATTGGTATCAAAAGAAGTTGGCTTTTTTTATGGTTGGAAACATTGACAACATCATCTCATCACGTGATGCAGGAATGAAGGTCATTTGGAGTACCGTGAGGGCTTAAGAGCCAACATAAATAACTCTATCATATAATTGTTGCTTCTTTGTGAGTTCGATGAACAAACACCTTCAGACACACAAAATTGATGAGAAATTCAACATTAAGCCAAGTTGTGGAAACCAAAGCAGATTTTTAGAAGTATTCTTCTATCTATTCACAAACAATTCAAGCAACCCAATAAAAAAACATTTAAAACCCATATCTATTTTCTAAATGAATACGAGCAAGTAAGCAATGAAAAAAATATTTGGGTTTTCCCATCTCTAACCACACAAAACTAAGAAATCAGAGTGAAGAGGGAAGAGAGGGAGGAAAGGCGAGGGGGGAGGGAAGGGGGCCTTCTGAGAGAAAGGTGAGCAAACTAAGGAGGGAGGGGAGGGTTGGCTGCGGGAGAAAATGAAATTAGAAGAATAGGGTTTCAGTAATCCCTTTATACCTAGGTTTGAAGTGGAGTTGAAATTTGGCACTGTACTGGTCCGATCCGGTTTAATCAATTTCAAATTTTTAAAACCAAAACTGAACTAGATTTTATTTTGTTTTCTAATCAGTTAATTCAATTTTTTTTCTTGATTCGCTTTTCTCGGTTAATTTTTTTTCTGGTTTTTTCAGTTTAATTGATTTATTTATTTTTTTTAATTACCCCTAATATTATATATACACGGCTCCAGTCAAAACAAAACTGAATAGACAGCCTTGCTTAATCTTGGTTTTCCTTTTAAATTGCCCTATCATATTTTGGAGCGCTTCTTTATTCGTGCTTCTTTAGCTATACTAGCCATAAGGTTTAAACTCGATATTACTAAAAAGAGAAGTGGGCATTTCCTACTCCCAAGTCCCAAGTATACACGGAAGAGAAGACTTGTACAATATAATATTATTAACGTACACTTCTACCACCATTAAATGCATTGAAGAAAATAGAGCGTACCCTCTCTTGATACAAGAGAAGATTTGCGTGCCGGTATATATATATATATATATATATATATATATATATATATATATATATATATATATATATATATTCTTTGAATTAGATTTAGACTAGGGCATGTGAAATTCATTCAGGTAAAAGGGTCAATTGGGCTCATGTGGGGATGACATCATATGATAGACAAAGTTATTGTTGGAGGATTAGAAGGGAATATTTGGGAGAATGAAAAGGAATAAGAAACTTACAAAGGTTTTTGTGGAGTTGAGGATTTTAGGGTTTACGATTATCACCATATGAAAGCAAACAAACAAGCCTTTAAGGTTCTTAACTCTCAAGTCTCCACGCTCGTTCAGGTCAATGGGTCCATCATGCTTATCAATATAATCTTGACATCACACAAAAAGTCCAAAACCCATTAAATTCATCTACAGGGAACACTATCTCTACCCGAGGATTTATGGTTCTTTTCACCATTGCCAAACTTAGCATAGACGTGTCCCAAGCTTAGCCTAATATCTTTGCCCGAGGTAAATTAGTAGGTGGTGCCGGCAGAGCTACATGTGATTTTAATGGGGCCATGGCACCCGGAACTTTGAGAATCCTTCATTTTAGTCCTCATACTTGAGGCTTTTGTCATTCTATAGACGTACTTGGCCCTCCAAAATGTATTTTGTTTCTCTAGACCCTTTCTTACTTTATTTTATTCACATCAATCCTTCTATTTTCATTATCGGCTCCCCTTTTACAATGTTGTGATTCTGCCCACTTTGACTAGTCCTAACTTAATCATAAATTAAACCCATAATGTCTCTAACTAAACGTCAAGCACATAGGGAAAAACATTAAACATTAAACATTAATTCTTCTACACATGAGTAAAACCCGATTGTTGTTCTTCCCTTTTGTCTATGTGCTACAGCTCTTTTCAAAATTACCACTGTTAACTTCCTTAGATCTATGTGAAGCTAGAATAGTTTGAAGGGTATTCTTCTCTTTCTTTTTATTTCTCCCCCTATGTACGAAAAGACACCTTTTCTTTTCTTGAAAAACAAAAAATAACGTTTGGTTAAGCACGAATAGAGTAATTAATGAATTGATTTTAGTTTACATGGAAAATGTATTGAAAAAAAGCTATGCGTGCAGACAAACTATTCTAAAATTCTAGACAAATAGATATGAGTGATAGATGACGAGTTATGAATCTCATAAATATCAGACGCTTGGTTAAGCACGAATAGAGTACTCTTCAAATGGAGATTTGGCATGATGATTTTGTTTTAATTACGCCTCAACTTTCAAGAGTTAGTGTATTCAATCTTGTAGAATAACTTGGCGTCAATGATCAATTAGTTAGCCTAGCTAAGCCCTGGAATTCTCTTCTTTCGAGGAGTTGATCAGCTTCTTCAAATATATATATATATATAAAAAAGACATGGAAATCAATGATATTGTGCTAGCTAACTAAGCTACAGACTAATATCATTTGACAAAAGAGAATAAAAAAGAAGTATTGTCACGTTAAAACCAATGAAGGATTTTTTCAAGTGCCAAAACCCGGCAGCTAATTTGTTGGTTTATATATATATATAGGCAAGCAGGGCAAGTTAAAGAATAACAAGCCAAAGAGGACTGCTAAATTATATTATAATGGAAACTACTCCACTTAATATTTCCTATGTAGTAAACAGTACGGAGACCTTATTTTTGTTGATTTGTCACTAGTGCAATTCTACTTTATCAATAAAGTAAGTGGCCACAAAAAGAGATAAAAATAAGAATTTATTTTTTCGAAAGAATAATTTACATCCAACCTACATAAGATTAAGAAAATCTAGGATATGATGGGGGGAAAGTAATTGTTATTCTAAATAGATTTTTTCAAATTGTAATTTATATCGATTTCCAACATATTAATGGCTTGTTAAACTTGGGATCGATCGAAGGAGGGAGTAATATATATTTATGAAAAAGTAGTATGATTCTTTGTGTTTCTTTTACTCCACGAAGACTTGATAAAGTATTTATTTGGTCATTGGATAGAGATAATCATAGCTAATTTCACAATATCCCTTTATTCCCTTTACAATAAGAAGAAGAAAAAATGCAAGACTCTGCAATTATCTCCTTGCTTTTTGACAAAGATTATCATTGAACCAAGACAAGACACATATGATGTCTTGTTTATCTCACACGACTACAGCTAGGTGGTCATTGCATTATTGTTTTCCTCGTTTCCCCCTTTTTTTTCTTATGTAGTTAATGAGAGAGAGGCCCTATAGGGTGGGGGAGGGGGGAATTGAAGAATATTTAGTGCTTACTACTCCTTCCATCCTCACTATCTCTTTCGTATGGTATATTTTAACCCCGTTGTCTACGGGGAATTTTAATTTTTAATAGGAAAAGAATTGCCATAACCTTTGCAGTTTTGCGTGTATTGACTATGGAGAAAATGAGAGCTGATCAGCTTCTGTACAGAGGTAGAGAGAGAGAGAGAGAGAGAGCTTTGTTGAAGTGTCATTTTCCTATATCTATATACTCTTGAGGAAATAGGAAACCAAAATCCCTCACCTTCTATCAACCCTTTCCCACATTTTTTTTTCTAGCTACTCTTCTTTCATAACCACACATCTCTCTCTCTCTCTCTCTCTCTCTCTCTCTCTCTCTCTGAGTGGAGTGTGTCTGTTTCTTGGAGAAGAGAAAAGAACTTTCTTTTTTTCAGTTTTTGCATTTAGGCACTCTCTGCATCAAACTTTCTTTCTTTCTCTTCTTTGGTTTTGTGAAGTTATTAGAGGGTTTTGCCTTCTTTTCATAGTCATCTACACTTCTAACCTCCTAAAGACTGCTTCTTTAGTAAGCTTAGAAAAGATCCCACTTCAAAAATCTACTCTATTTTTTGTGTGCTTGAATCTTGGCTTCTCTTTAAATATTGGAAGAACAAGAACAACAGCCTGCAACCATTGATTTCTAAGGGAATATTAAAAATGTCCCAGAAAAGAATTTTTGATAAACAGTCTTTGAATCTGATTCCAGACCTTTCACTGCACATAAGCCTTCCAAACAGCGCTCCTTCTTCGATTTGCACTGGCACAAATGATAGTGATTCTGCTTTTGATATTTGGCGCAAGGATGATGGCCTAAAATCACATAGTGATAGTTCCATAAGGGTTGGGTCTCAAGCAGACACTGAACTCTCTCTTGCAAATCCAACAAATACTGCTTTGGAAGCAGAGAGCCCTTGGAGAAGGAACTTTTGTGGGAGTGGAACTGGCAGTGTTGAAGGTCACCATGGTCAAGCAAGGCAAAGAAATCTTCTTCTTCAATGCTCTGGCAATGGCCAAATGAGTCATCTAAATCATGGGATCTCAGTTCTTGATGTCACAGGATTGAAGCCTATAAAGGGGATTCCAGTGTACAATAGCTGGAATAGTTCAGGAGATATTGATCCTAGATTTAGCTTTAACCAAATGCCTTATTCACCTTCTTGCACCCCTTACTCTTCTTCTAACCCATCAGCTGATCACCATAAATCTCCTTTCCAAGCTTACAGAATGGATACTTCTGCACCAAGATTCAATGGAATGTCAATGGACACACTGAGAGCACCACAATACCGTCAATATGGAGCTGCAGGTGTAGGGAGTGGTCCTGGTGCAGAGGTATATGGTAGTGGCATGATCAGATCAAGATTTATGCCAAAGTTACAAAACAAGAGGAATATGAGAGCTCCAAGAATGCGTTGGACTAGCTCACTCCATGCTCGTTTTGTTCATGCTGTTGAGCTCCTTGGTGGCCATGAAAGTATGAATCTTTTCTCCTTCTATTATAACCACTCACTAAATGATATATATAGTTCATTTCTTGTCGTGGTGCAAGAGCGAAATTATAATATCATATAGTACTTGAGTTAAATTAAGAACTGGTTTTATGGACTTTGTTTTGCTCTAATCTTTGTCGTGATTGTTTCCTTGATATTAGGGGCAACTCCAAAGTCAGTTCTAGAGCTCATGGATGTCAAAGATCTAACACTTTCTCATGTTAAAAGTCATTTACAGGTCTGGCATGAAAACTCTGTGCTCTTTTCCTCCTTATTTGATCTTCTTCTTCCATCCTTCACAAGAAACCAAAAGACTACCTCAATAGCCCAGTGTTTATTAGTTTAGAGTGCTTTCTCTCTGTGTCCTCTGTGTGTGTGTGTGTGTGTGTGTGTGTGTGTTGGGTTGTGTAGAAGACTTTGGCTCAGGCTATCCAACTGGCACGGGAGCCGATGAACGCAGTGAATGAATGAACAGTTGAGTCTGCTGTTTTCTGATACAAGACAACTTCTACTTTTTGAGAGAGAGAGAGAGAGAGAAAAAGTAGCCATCATTTCTCAATAATACAAGCAATTACTGACCTTACCAAACATCAACCTCGTGGTTAATAAACAAGGGAAGAGAAATTCAGAACAAGAAGCATCTGATTTGATTTTTTTGACTGGGGCTTTTCTTCTTCCTTTTCCTTTTGCCCTTTTAAAGTTATTCAAATATTATATATACTGGTGCTATAGGAGCATAGATAGGTCTACCTTGTGTTTTCTATTAATTTTCTTTTGTCTTCTTTTGGCTTTGCAGATGTATAGAACTGTTAAGAGCACTGACTGCAGACCTGCAGCTTCCTCTGGTAATTCGTCTTCCCTTTCTTTAATTTTTAGCCTAATTACTTCCCCGATTTCCGCTACCCCATTTGAAATTTTGAAGATTCCTCCCTTATCCTGTTATCATAATAAAAACGGTGCGCATTCCTATATGTGTTAATGCACCTGTACAATGTACTTTATTAAATTACTCATAAAAAAAAGCTTGGCATACACAAAAATCATCATCTTATGCACTTTGGCTGACTTGAGTTTTATTGGTTGTCTATTAGATGGCTCTGGTGATGAAGATTTCATGTCTGGAACAGCTTGCTTTAATCAAAATGCCAACTATTTACTCAACCAGAAAGGAGGTTCGAATGTGGCTAATTTACAGCATGATAATGGTTTCTCTCACTCTCCCACCACTCTATGGAGCAACTCTTCTAGGTAACAACCCCTAGCTCTCTCCCCCCTCCTCGCCTCTCACCCCTCTCTCTCTCTCTCTCAGACACACACTCCCACGCACTGCATTTATTTATTTTTGTCGAGTTTGTATACTAAAAAGGGTGCATTGCTTTTCTCTTTTATGGCTTCAGCTTTAAAGCTGGTTTTTACCCTTCCATGCATGGGTGACTTTAGCTTGTGCATTTAGGAAAACCAAATCCACGTCTTCCTAACTTTCCCTGAAACTACTAGGAGCTATGTACCTTCTTTCTCGCAGCTTTTGCTTTTCATCTATTTTGCTTTCTTTCTTTTGTATTTTTGCTTGCTTTTTCTGCTTTTCTTGGGATAGTCTTCTACATGGCCATTGATCATATTTACCTTACCATGGATCGGGAAAAAAGTCCAGTGATGGAAAACAAAACTGTAGATAACTGTTAGAGAATAAGTTTAAGTTCTTGGATTACTGAGATGTTTGTGTTATTACAACGTCGAATCTTATCACTTAAAAAAAAATGGCTAAAATAATTTAATTTTATAAAAATTGCTCTTTAACAGTACATAATCATTCAACTTTTTCATGTTTCCTTGCCACCCCTAGCTAACTTTGATCATACTAATACCATCTATAACAACTGAGAGCTCCAGAATCTGTATTAATGGACCCCGTATCAAATTATTAAAGAAGAGTTCATAAAACACTCTCTTAAGATATATTTCAGATTCTTTTAATGGTTGGAACTCATATATATAGTGTGATTTGAATAAGATTTGAACTAATGAGAAAGATTAATTAACTATAAATCTTTTTACATGATTAATTATGAACAATGAGCAAAATTAAATCAGCACCATAGTTATCATATTAATGAAAATGGGTACTTATTATTTAATGTAAAATTATTTGATAATTAATTAAGAGATGTTCAAAAAATAGCATTGAAAATTTTATGCCTTGAGAACTGATAGCACTGTTTTACTATTCCATTTTGTATTTAAATCTTTCTTGCATTACAAAGGTTTATAGCTAATGAATTAATCGTAGTTTCCCAAATTATTCACATAATTCTTAGGTTTTTAATATATAGGAAATTCTTTATTTTTCCCTAACTTAATTCTAGAATAGCAGAAAGCGAGCATTTTTTTCTCGTATTAACTCAGACAACCAAGAGGATTTTTCTCATAAATGTGATTGAAAATTTTATTAACAGCTTAGAAGAAATAGTCAAGCTAAATAAATACTACAAAAAGCTAACAAGGGGATGGCTTAGCAAATAAAGGACCAAATCACAAAAAAAAAATTAAACAGGATCACTAAAAAGGTTTTGGGCATCTAGATTTATTATACCTAATATTCAACCTCTTAGAAAATGGATATTATGAACAATTTTTAAAGGGATATGTGGCTAAGAAGTGTTTCTTCATTTAGTGAATATATATTTTATCCTCATGGTTAGTGGCTAACACACCAGGTTTAACTAGGGAGTAGTGCATCGATCTGGGTGTAATAGATGGATTCGGGTGTATCAGCACCATCCGGAGTTCAATCTTCATGGATTCGGGCGTATATATCAGCTTCATGTAGAGTTTTATCAGTGAGCTTCGATATTCTTATCCAAAAATATTGTCTTGTTGGATCTGGCGACAATCAAGTCAATCTAATATGTTTTGTAGGTAAACTTAGATTTCATCTCGTTGTAATCCAAGGCTAAAGGAATAATTAAATATGTAATCAAGGAAAATCTGTGCTTCTGATCTTAAAATGTACAGATACATAGTGAAATAAGTGAACAATCCAACCCAGAAAATGATCATGCATTAAAAGTTAAGATGGCCATTTTATGCCAGGATCAGGCGTCGCCTTCCTAGGGTTTCTTCTTGGTTTTGGACATGAAAAGATTAATTAGCCTTGAAAACCATGGCCGTTATATAAGATCCCAGCATTGTACATGAAATAATGGTAGAGCTAGCTACTATCATTTTACTTGTAAGCTTTATTTTTCATTAACAAATGTGGTGGTCTGAGTGGTGCTTCTTCAAATATATACACTCTAGCAGAATATTTTGTGATATACCACGGTACCGAATTAATGATTGAGACATCAGTTAGTATTATGGTAAATTTTTTAGATTTATAGCTCTATTATGCAAAATGGTATAGGAGAAAAACAATCAGAGCTAAAATATCAAGTTTTTAAGCATAGGCTCAACAGTATTAACAGAATGGTATCAGAATTTGAGTGTGTGAACTTTAAGATTACAGGATTATGGGTTTGTAGGAAAAAAGAAACATTAGAGCCGTCAAGAAGATGGCCATAGCACGACCTCAAAACAACATGTGCATGAATTAATTAGTTAAGGTAGCTTGTATTAGTTAGGATAATGAGTTTTTCACTCAGCTGCGGCCATCTCCTCCAAGAGGTATTGAGGCCTGACTTTTTGTTAACTTCTTTTATTCATAAAAAGGTCAATCATTTTCAAGCTAATTTGATTTGGTAGCTTCCACGTCTGATCATTGATGCTCTTGCACTATATGCTGCTGGAGTAGCATGCATCATTTATATATATATAGGAACATTAGAGAGAAGCATTTGAAGGGAAAATGAGACAAAAAATGGTGGTGAGGTATGTCACAAAAAGGTTTTGAATTTTTCAAATTATAGTTAAATTTAAGTCACCTCAAGTCTTGTTAAGATATATCTTGTGGAATCGATCACTCTTCTTTTTTTCTTTTCTCCTTGAGGTGCTTGCTAGGTTTTGAGCTGCACGGTAAGGATGGCCTGCCTCTATTTCTTGAAATCACTCTCTCTTGATGTGACAAAATTTAAATCCATGTTACCTAGTATCATTGCGAGTGACTTTGCAAGCAGGCTAATAATACCAACCCTACCTAGGTTATATCGTGGCGACTGACTTTTTGCTAGCTAGCTAGGTAACAACAACCCTACCTAGTGCGCAAATGGGAGCATTGGACTGAAGGCAGTAAGGTTTCAGCGACAATCCCATCTTAATTTAGCTAACAGCTAGGTCAGAGGAATTAATCCTGTGGCAACTAAATGCATTCCTTTTGGTTTTCTTTTGATTAGGTCTTGTTCATCAACTAAATGCATGATAGATGTATTAATTTGATATATGTGCTTCTCCTAATTCGGTTGGTTTGATCGCGCAAGGGGACCTGTTACCAAGAAACTTAAAGGAGCATTTTTCTTCATCTGACTTCATGGATGTTTAAATTAATGATTGCCATTAGTATTGCCTTGATTAGGAATACATGTTACAGTTTAACATTTTCTTTTTGTTCAGAAATTCAGAAGCAGGTCACTGGTACTTTGATTGTAGCTGATAGTATTTATTAATTGTTGCAGCAAAGGAGGAGGATGGCATAACAGCTCAAGAGATCTAGATGGGTTGAAGGGAGAAGCTCTATCTTCTCAACAAGTATCGGGAAATAAACTGGACGTGAGTATCTAAACTTAGTGAGACAAATATAGTAATCAATAAGCATCTCCATAACTCTATTGACTGCCATATATGTGCCAGTATTGTGCTTAAACTAATTAATATTTGCATCTAAATTAATTGCTGGATCCTCTACGCATGCATCCAGTAATGCCAATACTGCAATTCTATTGTACAGATGCTTGTTTTATGGAAAATAAGCTGCTTTTTATGCCATGCGCTCTTGGATAACTTCTCAGAGAGCTTCATTAATTCTACATTGCATCCATGCTGTGGAGCTAAATATATGAAATCACATAATTAAATAAAATCTTAAAACAAGTGATCTGTAGCTAGTTTTCGGTTGAATTCCCAATATAGAGTATCATTCATAGGCTCGTAATAATTCTAAGGTTCTGAAAGCCAGCTTCAACATTGCTAGCTTCTGTATTTTTTTCTTATTGTAATGTTTTTGCCCCCCCTCAAGTATGGACGGGTCTAAAACATATTGCATCTGGGTTCAACAAACGCTTGTCCCAATTCTTATGTATACTTGCAGGGCGTTGGTTTTGCTCAATCAAGAAGCTTTACAGGATTCAATCAAGAACTCAAGAATCCAATCCTGGAGATTTCCTTAGGGAGACCAGAGTACTGGCAAAACGAAGAACATGAATGATTTAAGATAGAGTTGTGCTGGCTAACAATGGCATGGTATTTAGAATTCCCTTTTTCTTAAACAAAAAGAAAAGGATCATAGATGATATAAATAGATATAGGGCTTTGCAAGGGGAGAAGAAGAAAGTCTTGTTCTGTCAGTTCAGTGCATGTCTGTCTGTATATTCTTTTTTAGACCATTGTTGGACTATGTTATGAGTTGATGTTAGTCATTACATGGTGTATTCAACGAAGCAAAAAGCAGTAGAGAAGAAGGAATCAATTTTAATGGTGCATGATATATATATATATATATATATATATATAATCTCTCTCTCTCTCTCCACTCCTTTTCTTGCAAGATCCTCTCTCTGTTGTCTCTTAGGGTGTGAAAGCTTGACTTTAATCATCATCTTTTTGTGTCATTATACCAGCTTTGATTGAATTTTGATGTGCATGTCCAGAAAAAGTTGATAAAGCAACAAGCCACTAATTGCAGTAAAGAAATGAAAAGAATATTGGGATTTTCTTGCTTTCTAGTGCAAATCAGATCTCTTTCAATCAGGAATATCAAAACTGTACTGTTGCTGCATAAAATTTCCCAGGAACACATCATCACCTTTTCCGTGTATGATTCCATATTATTTTCAACACTAAAATGGGGTGTTGGGATTGTGGGTTGCATCTATGTCCCACAAGTTAATCTACTTTAGTCGATTCTGAAACGCAGGCCGTAGGTAACTGCATCGAATCTAGCCATTAGATATCATCAAATGTCTTTATCAACTAGTTATCTTGGTGACAGATTATTAATGCGGCCGTAGCCTCTGCATGCAGCTGGAGGCTTCAGGCCTCGGTAAAGTTCACCGATTTGTATATCGTCGGCCGATCGCAAATTTATTGCATTGGGCCGTAGCACAATAACCATGGCTCGCAAGCGGCTCGAAGGTATCCAATTAAAAAAAAAAAAAAAAACCTCCAGAAAACAGGAAAATAGAATAAATTGTGAAATCACATGAAATTGACAGTAGGAACAAGTCATAAACTTATTAAAGACCATAATAATTAAACATGTGCTTTCTGATACTATGAGGACTAAGCTATAAATAACTTTAACTTTCCTGTCTTTCATCTTATACTAGTTAGTTGTCCCTGTACTATTCTGTAGTGTTATTGAACATGATTTTGTCTGGTGCGTTAACATGACAATCCATCAATGGAGGCTGACTCAGATTGAGTTTCAAAGTAAACCGATTTAGTTAATGTGGTGTGACCAGTTAATTTAGCAGATTTACTAGTGACTTTGCCAATTTGCCAATCTAGTAAAAAATAAATTCAATTTTTTTAGAAAAAAAATTAAAAAATAATCTCTATCTAGTAATTTTTATAAGAAATACATTTTTATAAGAAATACACTGAAGTGATGATATTTTAGATCAACTAAAATCCAACCATATTAATCCTCTCAACTCGTGATCTAGATCTTAGAATAAGCTTGATCGAGTTTAACATGAAAGACAATAGCAAAATTATAGAGAAAAAATATTTTTCATCAAATTGTTACGACTCTTTTTTTTTTCAACAACAAAATTGTTTTTTATTGGCAACATAGTTCATCCGATAAAAGAGAAAACGATGAAGAAAACAAATTCTAGAAAACTATAACAATTTGAACTAACAAGGAAAATATGAATATTTTTAATAAAAAAATATAATTTTTCTATTCACGTGTTGCTTTTTTTTATTTTCAAGAAAATATGTTTTTTTATGAGAAACATTATTTTCAAAGCAAAACTTTATTATGATCAAGAAAGCAAGCATTAGTTAAAAAATTAAAAACCACAAATTGATCATCTCTCTGCAACAATATGAAAAAATATGACAGCATTAAATTTGAGAAAAATTATTTATAAATGAAATTATAATAAGAAGTTACAGAAATAGATATGTTATTCTCATTTAATATTAATGAGAAAATTATTTTAAAAATTCTGCATATTAGACTAATACATAATTAATTATAAAGTAATCTATAATATCATCATAAAAACACTAATTTTCTTAAAAATAATTGCATTATGTTTTATTAGCAGCATGTATTTTTCATAAAAGGAAACAACAATTCAAATAAAATCTTATTAAGAACTTCAATTAGGAAAATATATCTCTATAATCTAAATTTTATCTTCTTATTAATGCATCTCTTTATTGTTTTAACAAAATATATTTTTTAATTGTAAACATTTTTTAAAAAATAAGATCTCAAAAGTAAGTTTTAATAAAAAGAAGTATCAAAATAACATCTCAATAATTTGTATGCGATTGAAGACAAAAAAAAATTAATATGATAACATCATGTCAAAATATAAATATAAAATTTTTATTTTCATTAAATATCCATGTGGAAGTGTATATAATAATTGAAATTTACATTCTCATATAAAAGTTTAATATTATTTAGGAACTATGACAAAACTGACCACTAATTTAAATATAATGACTTCGTTTTGATCGGGTTGTTAGGGTCAAATTTTTTTTAAAATCAAAATGACTTTGTTTTAGTAAAAAAAAAAAGTCAACGAGTTGCAACTGGATATTTGACTGAGTTTTATCGGGTCACATCGGGTTTGTTCTTTCCCTGTTTTTTTCAACCCGGCCATGTTCCAGTTCCGGATCAGCCATATCCTGGGTCGAGTCAGGTTTCAAAACTATGTAAAAAACATCTAAAATGAATTTTTCTCATCAAAATAAGCTTTTTAAATAGCTGGAATCTAACCCACCAATCACCTTTTATTTCTTCTCAAATTTAAACAATTGAAACATAAGATTCAGGACTAAAAAGCGAAATCCTAAAAAACTAGAAATCAAAATTAAAAAGAAAAATAAATTAAGGGACCGAGTGAACAATTCACGCCTCATGAACAATTAACAAAGTTAAAAAAAAAATTTGCTGATACCTCTTAATTTTTTCAATTCATTGTATCAAACACTATTTTATAAAATTAAGCATTAATGTAATATTGGATATTTTTTTACGCAAATACAAAATGGCAAGTTATTCGAAAATTATCAAGTTTAAAATCGTGTTAACATAATATGCAATAATGAAATTTTTTTAAAAAAAGTACTTAAACAAATAATGGAGCAGAGGCCAAAATAAAATTAAAAACAGTGAAAATCTCTGCACTTTTATTTTATTATAATTATTTCTCTGACAAAAAAAAAGTCTTGAAGAATCAAGACAGAGGGAGAGTACAAACAAAAGAAGTTTCATAGTAATAATGGCGATTGGTCGATAAATCGGCACTGAATTTCTTCGAACTGTGGGCTACCCCTTTACTCATGACTTCCTTTCCCCCAATCATTCATTCTTCATCTATCTTGTCCACACCACTTCTTCCAAATCCATTACTCCTTTTATTCTCTCTTTTATCCTTTTCAATTTCAACATTGTGCTAAGAATTAAGTTTGTAGAAGAACGTTTTTCCAGAAATAACAAGACGTTCTTGTTTTTTTTTATTATTAATAATATTGATATTCAAGCTAATTTATACATATCTCAACTAATTTTACATACTCTGATATTAATGATTATATAAGTCTTTAATGATCATCATATTAGCAATTACAGGACTTGAATCTAAAATTAAAAGGAAATAAATTTTTTAATCTCAAACTTTTATGACCAGACCAATATTAAAATAAAAAAAATTAAAATAACCCGTACCAAATTTCTCCTTTAATATATAAGTACATGGACAAGAAAGCAGAGCTCATAGAGGCTAGCAGAGAGGGGTGGGGGAGGCAAACGGCAAGTGGAGAAGTGGTGGAGAGAGCTGAGTGTGGGCACTGTGGTACGTGGGAGGAGTGCGCCATGGAATACACAGGTTGGTTTCAGGAGAGGTTTGGAGGGTGTGGTCTTTGTGAGGAAGCAATCAAGGATGATCAAGCAAGGCTCTTGGAGTAGGGAGTTGAAGTTGCTTCGAGGGTTCAAGCCACCTTTAGAGAGACTGCAAATGCTGGCCCTCCCTTTCACATGGCTCAATCCATTGTCCAACTCATCGAGAAGATCATGTCCTCCACTTCTTCTTCACCCCACTAAGGTGCCTTTGCCATGATTCTAGCTTTGATGGTGCTTGTGAGAATGCTGAAGGGAGAGTTGACTAATATGAGCTTGTTATTCTCACATGTAAATTAGCTAAGTTCGATATGATAGCAGCTCAGTTATTTAACAGGTTCCTGCTTATATTCGTAAGATTTAAGGTCTTACTTTGCATTTCTAAATTTTTCAGAAGCTAAGATCTAAAACAATCTAAAGCCTACAAGATGGTGAAACAATTCAGGAACAAATTCAAGAAAAATAGGATTTTTTAACAGAAAATTTGGATTGAAAAGTGCTAAATCCTAGTACTGATGACTGTGTGTTTGTTCTTCGCGTGATTGTTGGGTGAATGAAAAGATTCCAATTGACATTTCTAAATTAATGTATATTACATATAAGAAAGACAACACTCCAATGTAAATTGCTTTCTAAAAGCGTTTTATAAAAAAATAAAGACAACACTCCAATGTAAATTGCTTTCTAAAAGCGTTTTATAAAAAAATAAAGACAACACTCCAATGTAAATTGCTTTCTAAACGTGTTTTATAAAAAAATAATTTATTTTTTATATTTTTAAATTATATGTAAAAAATATATATTATTTTAATATATTTTCAAGTAAAAAATACTTTAAAAAATAACCACAATGAGAAATCAACTTGAATACAATAACTCCATGTATACATGCATACATATCAAAGAATACATCAACAGTGAACAAAGAAACTACAATCACAAGACACTACTATCTTCTTTACAGCACCGTGTTCGAGCTTCGTATTTACTCAATTCTAAGAACAGCAATCTCTTGGTACACACACCAATCATGTCCATTAAATTGCATTTACATGCTGTCATTTGTACAAGCACCAAGCATCTTCAGCTACTGGTTGGGCCCCAAAAGAGCGAGAAGGAAAGCTCTGTAATGACCTGAAGTTTCTGAGTGAACCGCATCGTTCAATGTCTTTCTGTACTTCTTCAGATATTCAGCTTTTATATATTGCATGTCAATCTCAGTCCTTGTCACAATTACCCTTATAAGGGCAGTGTCATTGGTTCCCAGGCCTTTCATCGCCTTGCGCAGCACCTGCAAAGTTTTATGAAATGTTGGATTTATCATTGAGTTCAACATAAATAGCAATATCTGGTAAATAAATGAACTGAGCAATATCACAAGAGATGGGGTTCAATCCTGCTTCCACCGAGATGCAGGGAGGGTCACCCCCGTAGCATCCTCCAACTATTGAAATATATTAGGCAAAAAAGGAAGGAAAAAGGAAAATTCAAGTGCATGTCCTTCCTAAGGTCTTGAGTGCTCAAAAGCCTGGTGTAAAAATGATAATTAGTTAAGATGACAACAGCTGTGGAATACCAAAAATAGTTATGTGATGCGTTATGCGAGATGATCAGGCCATAGATGGCCAACTCATGAGCTTGCTTATAATTCCACTGTTACTCGATATCAGAAGATGCTAACTTGTTGGACAAAATCAATTTCGATCTGTTTCAACTTCAATATTCATAATTTTCTTCCTTTCTACATGATCTCCATGTTGCGATGATTTTTCTAAAACACTCAAGGCTGAATTGATGAAATGTTATTCACTGAAAACACCAAAAGAGTGTACCACATGCATGAAACAAGCTACATTCCTGTCATCTACACGTCGTTATAGTTTACCACAACAAATAAACAATTTAATGAAACCATAATATTTAATGTGCCTTCAGAACATGGATTGCCTGCATCCCATACTTCACCTCATGGGAAAAAAAAAAACAAAAAAAAGTTTTCACAGGAACCAGATGAAGCAGAGAAAACTAAATCAAAGAGGTTAAAAATTTAGAAGGATACCTTGACAAAGTACATTGCCGGATTCTCTGAGCATTGTAAAATTGTCTTCAAAGCATGCTCAAAATGTCCTGAAGTTTCCTTCTTTATAGCCTGAAATTGTTTCAAATGAATTTGCCTCACAGAATAACCACGAGATGAAAGAGAGGGAAGAGAACATCAAGAAAGTTTACCTTTTTCAGAGAGTTTCCATACATGTTGTGATAGGCAGAATCAACAGCAGCCAAATGTGCTGCACTTCGTTCACTGAATACGTGGATGAAAGTCTTCTCATCAGTTCCCAATCTCCTCTCACCTGCTTTATAAAGAGCCTTTGCATCCTTCTCAACCATATTTCTGTCAACTTCACGGCCTTCATAACGAGGCGTGCTTACATATGCTAGCAGGAGCTAAATCAAGTATATTATGATAACCCATCAGGAATTTCAGTTTCCTTTAATGAATATTGAATAAAAACGCTGACATATATTCTGGGTGGAAAAAAAGAAAAGGTGGTGGATGGGGAAGGTCATACTAGAAATCCCAATTAACAGCATAAAAACAGAGTGGACACAATTCTATAACAAGGGCGAATGCTTATTTACAAAAAAAAATCCCAAATTATTCAGTGAAACTCCAATATTGTAAGTACAAAGAAATCTAACGGTTGGCAAGTCCAACTGAACTTTTCCATGGTTAAAGCAGCAGCCACGCTATTCCCAAATCTTAGAAAGGCGAGCAGCGACAAATTGTTCAGTAATAAACATCTGTTTTTGAGATTCAAAGTTCATTTTACTTTTTATGGGCATAAAACTATACAGGATCATCTCACAAAATTTTCCATCATGACAATAGGCAAATGCTACATAAGGTTTTGTAGCCGATTAAAATATCGGGGATCAGAATGAAGCTGGCCTTCAACAAATAGACTTGTATATCTGTCTAAACCGCGTAGAAAAACTAGAACCCCAAATTGCTACAGAAAAAATTAACTACTACCAGATGGACTTTATTGTCGATCAATGCTTTTGCATGAACAAGGAAACAAAGGCCAACCTATCATGTCCGAAATCTTTGTAGATGTGATGCCTGACAATACAGGAGCTAAGAATACTACCCAATCAAAGCAACAAAGATTTACCAACCACCAAGCACATCTTTTTAGAAAGAATGGATTGCTAAAGTTTACCTTTTTATGGTCTCCAGATACCCGTAATTCAATATCATGCTCAAGATGAACCCCAAATTTTGCATAGTAATGCTGTTTAAATACTTGTATCTGGGATGACGTGCGAGAACAAATTACTTCAGTTGCAGTTTCCAGATTTAATATATCTGCTATAAGTGCCTGCCTGACAATAATTGCATCACGACCAGGTAGATCATGCATCCACAACAGAACCGCTGTCTGAAATGCAAAAGAAACAGATACATGAGATGTCTGGTTTTCTGATTAAAAAAAAAAAAGGTAGAAATACGAGACATGGTACCTCCAATTTGCCAGTAAGCTCCGAAGTCAAGCGTTTAAGAAGATCCTCAGCGTACAAAGCTCTGTACTCATGTTGGATGAGAGCACGCTGAGCTGCATCTCGATGAGCCAGGATATTGATCACGGCAGATGTGTCAGTTCCAAACCCTGGAAGGATAAACAAAAAAAAACAAAATAGATTGAAGTAATATCATTTATTTATATTTCTTCAAATTTTCTTAATGATCAACAAACATAACTAAGTAAGCAAATACCCTTAAAAGCACGGTAGAGATGCATTGCATCATCTCTAGGTGATGAAAGCAGTGGCGGAACGGTTAAAGTTGACATTTTTTAAAACAGAAAAGGGGACGGACAAGTTGGGTTGGAGTTTAATCAATTTCAAGGTCGCCGGAGTTGCTACAATGGACGACCTGTTGTCCATTTATCTTACGCAGATTACGGGTTGTCCTATGATTTTTATTTTTATTTTTATTTTTATTTTTATTAATTTTAGAAATGTCCGGGTCAGACTTTTCTGGCTAGCGTGTGCACACGGGTTGAGGCCGCACATCTGGGCGGCTGCCCGACTCCGAGTTTTTTTTCAAACTTGTACATTGGAAAAAAAATATTTACCGAATGGAAAAAAAAAAAAATTATAAACTAGCATACTTTAATCGGGTGTACACGTTTTATCTGCGATATGCATGCTAAAAAAAAAATTGTTAATTATTCTTTTATTTATTCTCTTGGTTTTTATATTTAGTTCCATAATTTTATCCATTGTTTTTGTGCAAGGATATTTACTTAAATTAGTATTTATTTTTTAATGTAATAGCTAAATAAAATTGTTAACTTTTGCCCAAAAAATTATTATTATTTGCCCAACTTAAATAAAAATAAGTTTAATTAATGAAATGATCATATCAACGGAATTAAAATTAAAATTATATAAACATTGAGGTACCAAATAAGAGTTTGGGTAGAGGAAAAAAAAAAAAAGAAATAGATCGACACATAACCCGAGTTGATAATTTTTGGATTAATTAATTTTTACAATTTTATTTTTAAATATTAAATTAATTAAAATTGAGTTTCATAATTTTTTTATTTAGTTTTTATATAGTTATCATAATCACATGACCCGAGTTGTAATTTTGATAAATTAACCTGAGTTGACTTGATTTTTTTTTAATTGAATTTTATTTTTAATTTCATCTTGTAATATTTGCTTAACTAAAAATTAGGTTTCATGTTTGGATTTAATTTGCTTTATATTGAATTATTTTGATTTCATGATCCGAGCGATGGATTTAACAGATTAACCCGAGTAAATCCGTGTCAATCCAATATATTTTCATCTTAATATATTTTTAAAAAAATATCTTAAGTTTTTTAAATTATATTATATTTTTAATTATTATTCAAATTATTTTTAAATTTTTCAAATTGAGCCGTAACAAATTAATCTTTACACAATTTAATATTTTTTAGTCTATAAAACACGTAAATCTCACGCACAGCATGTCGCTATGCGTAAACACAAAAAGGAGCTTAATTCCATTGCAAGTTTTAAATTTATTAAAAAGATAGACTTTCTCACACGAAAGCACTATAACACAGATGGGCATTATCTATTAATTGATGGCCACCTTTATCTATTTTATATATTAATTTATTAAGCAATTTGAAATCGTATAGACAACTTTATTAAGTTTTTTTTGTTTTTTTATTTTTCTCTCCATTTCATATCTATCTTTCTTTTAAAGTTCTAAATAATGCTAGTATTTAATATGGATAAAACTATATGTATATATATAATCTTTTCAATACATGTAATTTCAAATCATTTTTCTCTCATTTTTAATTATTTTTTTATTCAAACACATATATATAACCAAACCCTTTCTCAATTAAATTTTTTGCTGTTTTTTTTAATTTTTGAAACCTTGATTTTGGCTGCACCCCTCGGATTGAGGTTATCGCATGGTCATAGGTGTGCGGATTTTACGATATGCATGTCAACAACTCCATTTGGATGTCAGTTTTGAAGAAGATAGAAAACGGACGTAGTCTCCGAGACCTGGAGAAGACGACGCGTAAGTGATGGATTCAGACATATGCCGCGTGTCACAAGCTATCCTTTAATACAGGACAGATGTCCGAACAACTAAAGTTACCTCTGTCCAATGAGAACAAGTTTCAAGTTTCTAGCGTTTAGATGGCGGTGGATGCAGTGAAGCTTGCAATCTCAGCGCACCTGTTGTCGGCACTCTATATGGATATTAAACCTTGTTTGCTGAAAAATAAATTTTTATTTAAAAGTAAATTTTAGGATAATGAATTTTAAAAAAGTGAATTTTTTTATATATATATTTGGTAGTATAATTAAAAATAAATTAAAAAATATTTTTTAGTATTTAATTATATCATGAAAAATGAGTTGGAAAATAACTTATTAATGTTTTATTTTGTTTAAATTTATTAAAATAATAAAAAACAAATCTTACAAATTAAAAAGTTGAATGAGAATGAAATTAAAAAATATATATAATTTTATAAATTATCTCAAATAAAATAAATAATAATCAAAATAATAGAGATCAAATCTAAAATATAAAAAAAATTAAAAGATGAAGAAATTAAAATAATAATAATTAACATTTTATAAATTGTTTCAAATAAAATAAGCAACAATCAAAAGAATAAGAACCAAATTTAATAGATAAAAAATTTCAATTAAAAAATAATAAGAAAAATGAAAATAACAATTATAAAAATGAGGACTAAAGTTAATACAAAAATTAAATTCTAGGGGATAAAATTGAAAAATAAGTATTCAAAACAATATATATATATATATAGCAATTAAAAGTTTGATGATCAAATTTGATATAATCAGCAAATAATATGACATTTCTAAATTTTTTATAATTTTCAAAAAATGTTTTCCATCTAATAATAAAAGAAAAAAAAAATTTGAAAACCAAATCAAATTTTTCTTTGACTGGAAAGTATTTTTCATTGACCGGAAAATGTTTTCTATTAACCAACATTTCTAATGATAAATAAACACAAAAAAGTTTGGAAAGTGATTTCCTGAAAATCACTTTCAAAAAAACAAACACATCCTAAATTATACTTTAATATCAAAGTCCTAAGATTTTAGAAAATCAAATAATCCAAATCCCTTAATTTATTTTTTCATAAGATGGTACTAAAATCTTAATTTAAATTGTTGTGGTAAAATCAGGAGTTAATGGAATTGTTTTATGATTTGAAATATGTTGATTGGTATTGTTATGCCATTTCTTAAGCATGATCGTTGATGTAGTGGTATGTTTGATAATGTGATTTAATTTATTTATTTTTGAAAAAGCATTAATTTAATATTGTTTCTAAGTGTTTTTTAGTTGTTTTGATAAAAATCCTTTTAAAAAATTATTGTTTTAATATATTTTTAATTAAAATATATTTTTTAAATACATCCAGCACCGCATTACATAATACTTTTGAAAAACATTTTAATCCTTTTGTGGTCTAATTCTATAAGATAAAGTTTTAAATTAAAATAAAAAGACAAAACTAAAAGTAAGAGGACCATAATATAAAACATGGAGAAAATATATGATCAATCTTATTTTCATCCTTCTTTAATTTTGTCCATAGATGTTTTTTTTCCTTTTGATTTAATACTTTTACAGCCTATTTCCATGGAATAAAATTTAAAATTGTAGTTGAAAGATAAAATTAAAAGTGAGAGGACCATAATAAAACACAAAGAAAATGTGTGGGTAATCTTAAAATTTTTAGGTCCAAAAGTTTATTTTATTTATTTCTTAGTCTTCATGTTAGAGAGAAAATCACCAAAAAATTATGAATGAAAAAAAAAATTAATGATTTGCCATATTTTAACAACAAAAAATGATCGATGCTATTGTTAAAGGGTTTTATTTAATAAAATAAGTTCAATGACAAAAATTTATTCTATAAATATACTTAAAAAAAAAATAGATCGAGATTTATTTAAATGATTTATTGGTAGGTGATTTATAAAAAATTTTATGATGTTTTTAAATGAGAACGAGTGAGAAAAGAATTTTTTAGTTCAAACCCCTTCCTAATTTGACTAATGAGAAAAAATACAAAGCATGAGCCAATGCTTCTTGGCCCATGTGTGCCTATGCGTTTTTTTTAGGACTGGGTGTGTAGAGCTAGCCAATCCATGTTTGATTTTTTTTTTTTTTTTTACAAAATCTTAATTAATACCCTCCTTCTATTTTTTTTTAGTATTTAAAATTCATATAATACTTCATCTCTCTCTAATCTTTTAAATTTTTTTGCTTGCCTTTTTTAAATAGTACTTATTATTCAAGATTTTTTTTCTATTGATTTTTTTTTTCCTTCTAAATTTCATCCTTTGATGTTTTTTATAGGTCAATTAGATTGTCTTTGGATTAAATAAGTTAACCGAGTCTAAATAACATCAAAGTAACTTTTACATAGTTTAATTTTTAAATTTGAACTAGACAAGAAATAAGATCAAAAGATTTCAAAGTTGACTCATTGAGTTGGGTTTAGCAAGAATGTCAAATGGTTTTTTACAACTTGGATATTATTTATTGCATTAAAAAAAATTGATTTGACGCACAATATAGCGTAAGTCTATAAACTATTTTTTATATGAAAAATGCTTTAAAAAATAAAAAAAACTTATCTGAAAAATGTCTATTAATTATTATTTCTTTTCTTTTGGTTTATCCTTACTTTATCCATATTTGATATCACCATTCTTCTTCTTTTTTCCTATGCATATAAGTTGGACTCTCCTAAAACAAAAATGATCTTTTTTAAGTGAATAAGAAATGATTTTAGTTACTATTTGAACATATACTTTTCAAGTATTTTTATATTTATATTCGTATGGTGTGTCAAATATTATATACAATGTGTTAAATCTAATGATTTATTTCTGATATTTTCTTAGATTGAATTTGATTTTCGATCCTAAAATCTTAACGATCCTAGTTAAAATCCCAATTATTAATAACCTTCAAAAGTTTTGTTTTGAAGAGTTCATTAAAATTAGCAGATCCCAAGATCCATGAAGACTAACAAGTGCTATCAATTTGACGATGCACAATTTCGGGCCAGCCCATTTCAACCCCAATATCACATGGAGAAAGCCCCAAGTCATAGTTAAAATCCCAATTTCACTTGTCAAATATTTTTTTAAATATTTTTTTTATTTAATTACATGATAATAATAATAATAATAGTAATAATAAAAAGGTATTAAATATTTTTAAAAAATATAATTACGACGAGTTGTAAGGTAAGTATTTGTTCATATCTCAAAATGATACTGACAAAGTTCATGCAGAAGGAATTTTATTTGGAGGGATAGACATGGCCCGGAGATGAAGAAATGCATTTAATTAAATGGGATAAAGTATGTGAGCCAAAGCTGAGCGGTGGGGGGAGGTACCTGTAGATCCACCCTGTGAATAAAGCTTCCATCGGGAAACTCCGACGGGATCCGACTCCGATTCATGATAAACGACAGTCTTTTGGCCGCCGTTCTGCCTAGAATATAAGTGAAGAATGAGGAGACGATACTGGCTA
The DNA here is from genome assembly GCA_018804465.1 of Populus tomentosa. Taxonomy (NCBI): domain Eukaryota; kingdom Viridiplantae; phylum Streptophyta; class Magnoliopsida; order Malpighiales; family Salicaceae; genus Populus; species Populus tomentosa. The sequence continues at coordinate 3,094,720 of CM031991.1, read as the reverse complement.
TAATAATATCTAAAAGTCAAGAATTTAAAATCTATTTACGAGCATGAACGTTAAATAATATTTTTTTAGAGGTAATTTAACAATGAATTTGGGCCAGTATCATCATAAATTGAAGGGGGCTGATTTTCCTTTGTGGAAACCAATTTGCAAGGTTTGGCCTTGGGCAGTGGAGTAAGGTTTTGAAGATGATAGACCTCTAAAGGATCATGCGCTTCAGGAGATTCCATTGCTTAATCAGGAATGGATGTTGCAAGATGCTGTAAAATGTTCAAGACTGTGAAAGAACTATTTTAATTTAATAATTTAAATTATTAGGTGATATTTTAAGATATGATTTATTTTATTATCTAATATATCCCCTCAAATGAAAACCTTTTAGACTTGAAACTTGCACAAGTTCATGTTATCTTGTGCTTAATTTTTATCAAATAAATGGGGATAATAAGATTTGAACTCGTGACCACTTAGTCATCAAGGCTCTGATATCATATTATAGAATCATCTTAACTCAATAGCTTAAACTGTTAGATGAGATATAATAATTTATTTTATTTTTCAATGGAATTGGTTTTTATTTTCTCATTTCTTTCCTGCGCATATTCTCATGAATGTTTTGGAGACGCCCTCCTGATGGCCTTTTTTACTGTTTCATCGGCTTACTCTCTTCTCCTCTGTCAGGTTTTGCTGATAATTTGAAACAACCCTGAGAATCAAAGGCTGAAACTGGAAAGATTTATATAATGGGAAAGGCTGAATTACACAGAAATTGAATCTTATTGAAATCAATTAAAAATTCCCGACTATTAAACCAGCTTAATCAAAGTCATTTCTCAATGAATCCAAATAGTATGACCTTATTTAATTTATAGTAGTAAAATTTGATTAGACTTTTAAATATATTTGAATTATAATTTTGATTGAATACTCTTTCATCTATAGTCAAAATGTCCATGACATAATCCTTACTGTCTGTTATGTGTATTGTTAATGTTCTTAGGGATTGCCATCATGCTCCAAGAATATGGGACCTGTTTTCATTCTTCAGAATTTAGTGGCTGAACCCACCCTCAATAATCTCTCTTCAAGAGTAATGATAGATTAAATGATGAAATTAAAAATTATTAAAATTATAATAAAAAAATAAAAAAAGTTTTTTTTAAAAAAAAATGATCAAGTTGAAAAATAGTTTGACAATTTTGAATTGAAAATAAATTAAATTTTAATAAAAAAAATTAAGAAAAAAAACTAAAAATTAAAAGAATAAAAATTAAAATTGAAATACTAAAAAAAAAAACCTGTATTTTTTAAGCATGAGAGAAAAGGAAAAAAGGAAAAAACAGAAAGACAGACTAGAAATGAACCAACAAGAAACCGCCCAAAATTCAACATCAGGCACCATATTGGCAGGAAAAGGATGCGTTGGTACATCCAGCAACCAATGGTAGGGCACTTCTGCCACTAGAAGATGACGCATCATCATTTAAAATGCGCGAGCGCATTTTATATTTATACAAAAGAGATTTTTATATTTTTAAAATAAATAATATATAACATACATATCTCTTTTATATTTATTATCTCATTTTTATTATTATTATTATTATGAGATACGTAGTTAACTGCTACTCAATAAACACCACACAAATAACATGGGTGTTTTGAAAGAAAAGTGTTTAGGAACCAGACATCATCTTACACCTGTCAATATCAAGTCGCCTCGATCAATGAAACCATTAAAATGTTGACACGTGTATAGTTGCATATTCTAGGACTTTCCTGTGCACACTAGTCGCCACGCGCACATATATGTGTACCCAAGTCGATGATTATCCACTACGCCACCAACGTTCCTCCTTTTCACACGTGTCGTCAAAAGAATTCGGGGTGGCTTCCTTTCACGTGAGCCCCCTCGACTTAACTGCAATTCCAATCCCTACTCTATTCATTTTCATCCAGTTTAGTCCATAAATTGTCCCCGTACATTGCGAGGGCCAATCCATGTTTTAGAATGGTAACTACACGTGCGGCCATGCTGTCTCACGGGTCCGTTCAATTTTATTTTTAAACTTGTATTTAGAGGTGATTTTGTTATTTTATTATGAATTTTTTATAATTAATAAATAGACTCAGATGTAATTAAATTTTTTAATATATATAAAATATATTTTTAAAGAAATGGTTGTTAGCACTTGAAAGGCCTGCTACTTTTAGAAGACATGTGTTGGCAATTCCGGCTGCTAGACACTGCTTTTCATGACGATAATAGGAGCAACACATTGAGATCTTACTGGTGGCGAGGGTGTGTGTTGGTGACGGACTCATAATGTGGTTCTAGTGAGTTTTTTTCTTCTTATCTCTCTTTTCTCTCAATTCTCCATGGTAAAATACAAAATTTTCCTTTCATTTGTTTTTTTATATACAATTTGGCTCTCAATTTTTTTTTATTGTTACTTATTTTTATTTTTTATAAATTTTTTTTCTTCAATTTCATTCCTTATCATTTGATCTCATTTGGTTCTCATTCTTTTAATTATTATTTATTTATTTTTATCTATTTTCTAATTAATTTTGTTTTCAATTTCATCCATTAACATTTAATTTTGATTTATTTTTATTTCAAATGCGATCCATTTTTTTTATTGCTATTTGTTTTGGATTTTTTTCTATTGCTTTTTTTTTCCTTTCCAATTTCATCCCTTGTTATTTTATGACTGAGGATTTTACTTTGTTATTTTTTGGGTTTGTTTTTTATGGGATTAGTCTCGAGCTCATGACTAAGATTATAAGTTTCAAGTATTAACATGAGTTCACCTCAATTTTTTTAGGTTCTTTATTAAATTTTATTTTTTTCATTTTCATTCTTCAACATTTACTTTATTAAGAATTGATCTTCATATTTTTTTTCAACTTTTTTTTTTGCTGTGAAGTTATTTCAGTCTTATGTCTATGGTCGCGAGGTCAACAGGTTAACCCAGGTTGACTCAAATATATTTTTTCATTTTTTTTTCAATCTTGCCTTTCGACATTGGGTTGTTTGATAATTGAATTTCATTGATTTATTCAATTTTCTTTCAAGGGGTTATCCTAGTACTATAACTAGATCATAAATTTAACATATCAACCTGGATTGACTCGTGTTAGTTTTTCTTATATTTTCTTTCTTTGTTATTTTTTCAATTTCTTTATGTCATTATAATTTTTTATTTATATTATCAAGATCATTGACTTTATAAACCTAGGTAAGTCAATAATTTAAGTTTTTTTTTTTGCTTCTTTAAAAATGCTTTCATCAATTTAGCTTTACTTTTTTGTGTCAAAGAAAATTTAAGCCAGTGCTTCGAGTCATGTATCCATCACATATTGTTTCTATAATTATTAAACCTAATCTAGGAGTTGACTCGGTCAAGGGACCGGGTCCTGAGTTTCATAGGTCAACCCGGGTCAACTCAGGTCAACCTAGAAAAATTAAAAAAAAATTAAATTTTTAACATTTTATATGAAAAAATTAAGAAAAAATCCATGTAAATATAGGCTATATATATTGTACATAATGAAGTTTAAAAGAATATTTTAAAAAATATTTTATCCCATATTAAAAAAAATATTATTTTAAGCTTTTAAGTTGAAGTATTTAAATCAAACTTTTTTTTATCTCACATTGAAAAAACATAGCTTTCTTCTTGGAAAGATAAAGTATATATACTAATGGGTTTCAAATATCACATTGAAAAAACATAACTTTTTTCTTGGGAACATAAAATATATATATTAATGTTATCCTTTTAAGTTGAAATATTTAAACCAAAATATTTTTTTATCTCACGTTGAAAAAATATAACTTTTTTTTTCTTAGGAACATAGAATATATATATTGATGGGTTTCAAATTCCACATGTGAAAAAAACCAGGTCTCACCCGAGTCATGGGTTGACCCATCTGGTTTGGCTGGGTCGTTGTGCCGATCGGTCTTTTAACAAATTCGGACCGGTCTCGCCTCCAGATCGACCTGCTGGGCCGATCTGGGTTTATTAGCTATGATTATTTCTTGAACCATGCGTTTTTATCCTGTGTTGTTCATGTATTTATAATTCATCACATTTGGTTATTCTATTATACTTATTTGTGATTTTTATTATAAAAAAATTATTTTATATTTTTATCTTTATCTATTTAACCAATCACTATAGCTATTTTTTTTCATGATATATTAACCAGATACAGTATATAAAATTTGAGGGAAAAGGAATTTTTGGTTAGGCAGGCCAGCAAATATCCATTTAGAGTCACTAATTGAGTTGTCTCCTAAGATGCATGCAAGCAATTTTCTCTGAATTAAAAAAAATATAGATTCATTGCATTCCCTTATATTGTTCATGAAAAATAAATATTTTTTTCTGTATTTTTTTAGCAGCAGATATATATATATATGGCTTCTACAGTTTGCTAATTGAAACTCAAGAAATTTTATCGAGAAGAATAGAAAAGGTAGGCACTTCCTTATTTGGGCGGTCTTATGATTCTTTACCATTTTAATTAAATTCCTTTGCATCCGCATTTTAATAGTTTGATTCTTTAGGCCTCCAAGGTTTTGGAAATTAAGTTCTTGCATAATTCGTGCTTCAGAAGGATTAAATTGAATTTTAAAATATGAAAACAAAAACTTTTCGTAGTTCATTTAATAATGTACTTTTATTCTTGAAATATATTAGAAAAAAAGTGTACTAGCATTTCCGAGAATAAATATTAACTAGAATTAATACAAGAAATAACTTAATTAATTAGATTTTAGTTTTGTTTTTATAGGTTATTAGTTCCAGTTTTATAAATTTTAGGGGCATTAAAAGTTTACATAATCATTAATTTTAAGACTTATAAAATTAATCAAGATGCATGTAAATTGATTCAAACATCCATGTTAATCTAAAAATAAATATTAATTAGAATTAATGATGAATTGAAGGTGCTTCCTAATAATTATTTATTAAAATATTTTATATTTGAATATATATTAAAATAATATTTTTTTTATTTTTTAAAAATTATTTTTAATATTATCGCATCAAAATAATTTTTTAAAAATAATTTTAAAATATAAAAAACCTTAATAACAATTGGACCGAAAACACCAAAAAAGTTTTTCAACCGAAGGTACCAGCTTAGATAAAAAAAGAATAAAAAAGAAGAAAAGAGTAAAGGCTTTCTTGAAATATATACAAAAAGTGTACTAGCACGTGCAAGAGTAAAAGTGTGTTAAGAATTAATGATGAATGGAATGACGATTGTACCATAGACCACGCCTATAAAAAACGTAATGGCTTTCTTCTCTTTTCAAGGTTTGATTTTTTTTTTATGATTGTTGGCGCTGTGGTTACGTAATGTTTTTTTAAAAAGAATTAATATTTTTTTTATTTTAAATTAATTTTTAATATTTTTTTATTTAGATATGTTAATTATAAAAATAAATTTTAAAAGATAAAAATATTAATTTAATATATTTTCAAATAAAATTTTTTAATGAAAAGTTTCATATAAAAAGTGGTGCATTTTATATAAAAAGTTTTAATGAAAATAATTATTTTTTAAAATATTTTTATTTAAAAATATATTAAAATAATATTTTTTAAAATTTATTTTTAATATTAACCTATTAAAATAATTTAAAAATATTTTTTAAAATTCAAATTTTCAGTATTTTGACCACAATATAAAACGTGATCACACATGGTGGTTTCTTTGTTTGGTTCATGAGAAAAAAACGTTGAGGGTGTATCTGTCACTAAAATTAACCTCCCATTTCCTTCTCTCTTTTATCCTCGCTGTTTATGTTATATAAACAACAATCGTTTTCTTAACGTTATAAAAAACCTCCCTTTCGCCCTTTTTTTTTTTTTTTTATGTTTTATGTTCAAAAAATCATTTTCAAGACAAAACCAAGCGCAAGTTTTAAGAATTTAAAGGCACCGGTAGTTATCAAGAAATTAAGGATTAATCCATGGCTTCAAAGGCAGCAACACCATCATCGCCGTCCTTTATTCTAACGTCCGGTGCAAGTGGGAGAATTACTGCATTATTTTCCGTTCAAGCGTTAAAAAGCTTGTTGATGCTGATAAATGCATTCTTTTTGCTACTTTTAGCCCCTTTCCGCGGCCGGAGACGGATGGTGGTGGTGGCGTCAGCGAGGGGGTCATCTTCGTCTTCGTCAGGTGATCAGAAATCCAAGGATGATAGGTTGTTGCAGGAATCTAGTAGTGGGGTCCACCGGACCATGTTGCGGGTCCCTGCAACAATTGTGCCGTGGAAGAGCGCTGGTGGTGGTGGTAGGGTGACGGCGGTTGTGGATCCGGAAGTGGGGGGCAGGCGGGCCATTGCGATAAAGAGGGTGTTACAGGATGATGACACCAATACGGTTAGGGAATTTTCACTGTTTGTTACTGCTCGAGGTGACAACCTTTTTACCCAGTCGTGGACACCAGTTTCTGCTAAAATCAGGTATGTTCGTTGAATTTTATGTTTTTATTATTATGATTCTGTCTTAATTTTGAGTGGTTGATTAGTTGGTTGTTTATTGGTGATAATTCAATTAATTTGATGAATTATGTTCGATTATGATTCAAATAAGGACACTTCCTCATGTTTTTGGTAATTGGATGGTTATAAGAAAGGAGTTTCCTGTTTGTTGTTAGCAGAAAATTCAAGGATGAGACCGGAGAATCACTGCCATAATTTTTAAATTTATTGATGGAATTTTCTTTCATTCATGGACAAAATTAAGATGTCAGAAAAACTATCGTTAGCGATTTAATCTATTGGTTAGTTCGTCAATAATAATTTTACTATAGATTTATTAACAGCAAAAACATGCAAATTTTTTTTTATTACTGACATATTAATAACAGAAAAATTATATATAATTTCATCGGTGATTTTTTTTGTCTATCGGTATTCCCCTAAGTGATTTTAACATATAACCAATAAACAAATTGTTTGTAATTTTGTCGGTGATTAAATAGTGGCAATGACATTTATAGTAATTTTTTTCAACTCTTTAGAATATATTGATAGACTAAGTTTGTTCGTAACCCCCATTAGCAATAATTAATTTTTTTTTTCAAAAATTCTATTAAACAAAAGTAGATAATAATTAAAATAAATTAAATTAATATAAAAATCAAATATTTATGACAAATTTAAACATTTATAAATTCACATACAATTAATCTAGAATAGAGGCACTGGAGGAGGGGGGTCTTCACCGGGACTGTGGGGCCAATAAGAAGGAGCACATGTACCATCCATCTATGATTTCATCTCCATTATCAATCGGCGGAGGTTGATTGTCTCAGCACTGAGTCGTTCATAATCAACAGTAAGATAAGTCGTCTGAGTTTGAACTTGTTGATCTAAAACTACCTCGAACTTGAAAGTTTTAGTGCTCGGAACCAATTGCGAGCATCCAACAGTTGAAACACTACGGACTGTCCACAAGTCCTCGATCGTAGTGTTAGAGAGACTATACACCCGACGATCTTGCTTCCAACCACTTGTGCAACGATCAATAATTTACTATGATTTGTGCACCCATCTTATAATGATTTGTCAAATTCTTTCAAAAGATTAAAAAATTTAGCCGTGTTTTCATATATGATTGGATATTAACTAGTATAACCCTAATTCATTTTCATCGTATCCATAACCATATTCCTATAAGAATTGCTATTATCATTAACAACTCCATACACGCTACTAGAACTAGAAGTTGACCTAACCATCCTATCTATCATGGCCTCGTGAGGAATATATGGTTTTGCATGAGCAAACCAACACAAGTATCTCTCCATGAATCTTTTTTGTAGAAGATGCATTGTTACAATATTTGGATTGAGATGTTTTTTATTTTCACACCTCTTACATGGACTTCTAATACCACATCCACTTATATTTCTCGGATTAGTTAGATAGTGCATAATTCATAAAACTTTGAATCCCATTACAATAATCCATCCTACGCAACCTTTCGATTGAATCTTGATACATCCATGAATGATTATCCATTACTTATATTAAATCTATATAGAATATTGATGACAACATGTATAAATTAATTACGTAAACTAAATAAATTTGCAAATATTGGTTTATCTCAAACTTATTCAATTTATTATAATACTTTTAATTCTTTATCAATCATCTACATAAATTTAAATTTTTATATTCGTTAAAAATATAAAACATAAATTTAATAGTACTCTTATACTGAAAATTTTTATTATTAAAAATTTCTATACATTCCAGTTTAGTAGATTCTGTTTTATTGTTTGCATTAAGTAATTTAATTATGATCTAACTGTTTCTTTGAGTTTGTTACAAGGAATATGCAGATTGATCACCTACATATTCTTCTTGCTTATATTGCCATTTGTATTAAACCTGTTTCCTGGTTTGTTTTAGCTGAGTTATGTCACTGTTTGGAATGTGCAGATAGATTTTATGCTAAATCTTCTTGTTTATATCGTCCTCTTGAATTTTTGAATGCTGCAATTCAGAAAAGTTTCATGTTTAAAATATGTTGATGCATCGCCTTCACTTTGTCTGTTGATGGGAACTGCACATAAATGGCTGCATTTCCAACAGAACTGATTAATTAGACAAGATATTCTTGGACATCATTATTGTTTCTATCAACTATTGTTAACCGCCTTGTCTGGAAGGAATAATATGATCGGAGCAGATTGGCCAGGAACACCCCCTCTCCCAAGTAAAGCCATTATTACTTGGCTGGTTTAAAATCCAACATCTCTTTCACCTGGTCCCATCCTTCCTCCTTCCCTTGTCATCTGCATTATGGTGCCAGTCTTCAAAATGCCACTTGCATCAGAGAGATTGAATTCAATGCTGTTAATACTGTTTGTAGTATCTGAGGCTACCCATATATTTTCTGACAAGCCCATCTATGGGCACATGAGTCTAATGGATTGAATTCTTCTTAAACATGATTTGACAGATGCGTCATATGAACATTCAGGTATGAGAAATTAAACATCTAAAAGTATAGTTTTGTCTCGGATCAAACACAATTAAAGGGAATAAATAGGTTTGATTCACTTTCTGTTTCTAATTGGTTTAGTAGAAAGAGCAAAAACCAATTTAGCTTAAGCAGAGCAGCAAGTTTGAGTCAATTTCTGCTGCCTGAAATTGTGCAACTTGTTTTGAGTTGATGACTAACTAGGTAATACAGGAGCCTAATGACACTCGAATGTGTTGTGATTATCAATCACGTGTGTAATGCACATGCTGGAACCAGTATTCTTACATACCATGCTTGCTGTACCCACGTGTTGTGATTATCAATCACGTGTGTAATGCACATGCTGGAACCAGTATTCTTACATACCATGCTTGCTGTACCCACATGATGCAGATTTAACCATCCTGACAGTTGACACCCTTGAGTATCATGACATTTCTCTAATTACAAATTTAGCAGGATAAAACTTTAAATTTTTGAAAGTTTAGTTTCATGGTTTTTCACTGAATTAGCAACGAGATTTTGCAGAGAATTTTTAAGGACACTGCCCTGCTTCTGTTGGAATATTTTGGCATGCTTTCGGAATGCTAAGAAAATGATAAACTGGAAAAACCAAAAGCTAAAATATTGTATGTCATTAATGAGACAATTTGTTTAGTTGTGGGTTTTCACGCCCTGCTAATCCATATAACCTCAAATCTTCATAGAAAATATTACATCCTGTCATTATTCTATAGCTTACTAACAACCACATGTAGGTGATTAAGCCTATATCCTTGATGCTAGTGTGAAGGAAGTAATGCTGTTTTCATCTTTTGTTTTTTTTCCCTGCTTAAATCTGTATAACCTTAAATCTTCATAGAGAATAGTACATCCTGTCCTTTCCATGGCTTACTAACAACCAACTGTAGGTTATTAAGCTTATATTATTGATGCCAGTGTGAAGGAAGTGATGATGTTTTCACCATCTTCTTCTTCTTCTTTTTGGTTTTTGGTTCCACAGTGACTATGAATTATGGTGGTTTTTATTTGTTATACGTTCAATTTGTCTTCATGTTATGGAGTTAATTATGGTGGTTTTTATATGTTATAAGTTCATTCTTTTACTTTTTTTCTGGAAGAGTACAATGACTCATGCTTTCCTGGTGCTATGTCCTAACATTAAATCACATATCTTTTGTAGGGGGCTGGTTGTTCTGATGCATGGTTTGAATGAACACAGGTTTGTGTATGTGCCTAATGGTCCATTTGGAAGTCATTTTTCTGTTGATTCTATTGTTTGATTATTATATCACAATACCATTATTTACAAACAGTGGCAGATATAATGACTTTGCAAAAGAGTTGAATGCTAATGGGTTTAAGGTGTATGGAATGGATTGGATTGGTGAGTTTGAAATTTTACATGTTTGTTTGGATTTTTCATTCTTGATAAGACAAAATAATCTCTTTGTGCTTGCTTGATATCACTACCTTGCATATTGGTGATCATAGTTGCAGTGGAATTTGTGTCTTTCTTGTACTTGAAGAGTTTTAATTTTTGACAACTATTTCCTTCGAACATAACCTTTTGGTTTCTTTGTGGAGATGAAAGTGAAACGTATATGATAGTATGATCTCATGTCTTCTTGACAAATGTCATGATTTGCCCCCCCTGGTATGAGTGTAATCTTAATCATTTGATGAGTTCCTCTAGAGGCCAATATTTGTGGTTTCTGATTCCTTAAAAGGTGCCAGAATCATATTCCATACAATCATGATGCTTAAAAGAGAGATGAATAGTCTCATCATAGGATTCCCTTAAGCTTATGCAGTGACACAAAAAGAAGAAAGAAAGTCTTTCTTATTAAGAGGAGTTATAAAACACAGGCTGTTATACTGACTTCGATTATTAAAACCTTTTCAACAATGGTCATTTTCTTTATCTGCTCATGATATTGCAGAGCAGCTTGTTTTACTCCTCCTGTTTCTTAAAGGGATCATGTGTAGCCACTCATATTGAAGGGCTTTAGCCGCTTAGTTTCTGTCAGAAACTTGTTGCTTTGCTAATTCGATTACATGGTGCAGTATCTTCTGAAAATTAGTAACGAGTTTTTGTTTCTTGTATGTATTTTTTCTATCCTGTTCAATCCTTTTCTCCAAACCAGGACATGGTGGAAGTGATGGTCTACATGGATATGTTCATTCTCTTGATTACGCTGTTGATGATTTGGTATGTTTTGATTTGTATCCACAAGATGCTGATGGGTTTATTTTGCGTCCGATGAATCTAAATGCACTCTATTCTTGTCCAACATTGTACAGAAATCATTTCTTGACAAGATCTTAACAGAAAATCCCGGGTTTCCATGTTTTTGCTTTGGGCACTCAACAGGTGCAGCCATTGTTCTTAAGGTATGGTTGCTTTGCAATTATAGCCTCATGTATTTCTCTAAATGTATCATTTAGTAGAAGCTCCCTGTCAACGTGCATGCCTGGGTCTATGCAACAGTTCCTTATTGCAGGGCAAGATCCAATAACAATATGTGAAATCAAGGTTCATGTAGTTATTTCTCTATCAATCTTCACTTCTTTTTATGAGTAAATTTGCAGGCGATGATGGATCCAAAAGTCGAATCCCGTGTATCTGGTGTGGTATTGACTTCACCTGCAGTAGGAATTCAGCCATCCCATCCTTTGGTTGTGGTAAGAATCTCTGTTATACTCGACTTTCTAGTTCATAAACTACAGAAAGACATTGGGTGGTATTTTGTTGATGTGAGAACCGAAATCAAATCACTAAACGTGATGCCCTTCTTTTTTCTTCATGACAGATACTAGCCCCAGTTATGTCATTTTTGTTACCAACTTTCCAGCTTAATTCAGCAAATAAGAAGGGCATGCCAGTTTCTCGGGACCCAGATGCACTAGTGGCTAAGTATTCGGACCCACTGGTCTACACCGGATCTGTCAGGGTAAGGACTGGCTATGAAATTCTCCGAACAACTGCCTATTTACAGCAGAATCTGAAAAGATTGCGGGTTCCATTTCTTGTTCTTCATGGTGCTGCTGACACTGTAACTGACCCGGATGCTTCTCAAAAACTTTACGAAGAAGCATCCTCAACAGACAAGACAATCAAACTACTAGAAGGTTTCTTGCATGATCTCCTAATTGAACCAGAACGGGAAGAAATCATGAAGGACATAATTGATTGGTTTAATTGTAGAGTTTCAAAGGTTAGGTAGTGCAATGATAGAAATCATTGAAATCTTCACTAACCAAGAGACAACAAAATCATTAAGGAGTAGAAGGCCTCCCCTTGTTCAGCAGCATTTTTTATGCTCTGCTGCTTGAAGTCTTCCATTTAAGCAGATAACTTTTTATTGCTGAATAAGATTCAGCATTTTTTTTGTTGAAACTGGACAATGTTGTTTTTGTGCTCTTTTCACGTAGTTGTAATACTATGTGGAGTATCAAGGAGCCATCCAAAACCCAAATATATGTTGTAATTGTTGCCTGCAATGTCTTTGAAAAATGAGAATTGCTTGCAGGTCAGGAGCATTTACCCATCATTGTTGTAGGCAGCCCAGTTGGTCACCATAAACACACCTTCAATTTTCTTTTCCTGACTGTTTGCATGCATAGTTAAACGAGTATTCTGCTTGTTAATGGACTTGAGCAACTTGTTCCACAGCATATGGGATTCCAATTCTTAACATGTGGTCGCTTCCAGGTAATACTGATTTGATCAGAGCCTGCCTGATTTTGTTTTACATGTAAATGAAAAACAAAAATAATACCAAGGAAAATGAAAGGCTATCTGAGGTAAAGGGTGTGGCTGGCTGGGTTCAAGCATATTGACAGTGCAATGCATGGTCTGACTATGCAGGCAGACATGCCAGCCATGAGTCGGCACTCTGCCTTCATCCTTTTTTATTTCCAATGGCACCATTTTTCAAAGGAGTCCACCAATCAAGCCTGTTCTGTTCCAAATGATCCTTTGTCCTGAGGACAATATACCAAGGATTCAAATCTATAAAGAGACTGAAGAGCAGGGATCATGTGATCCAATGATTATCAGTCAGTCGCAATTTCAAGTATATATTGGTGGGGGCTAATAAACCATGTAAAAAATTCAGCTGATATAAATGGAAGAAGTTGCGAAAGAAAGTGTACTGAAATTCAATGGATGATACATCATTCTGAAAACACACAAATCAGCATAGAAACAAGTCAGAAAATCACTTTCACGAGTGAAATTCTTTTCAATATGTTTCTTCAACTCTGCTTTACCTCCTCGATCTTTCTAAGCGTGTTCACGTAAGTATAGCTGGAAAATGATACAAAAAGCTTGCGGAACCTGCAGAATGAAGCCACACAAAATGAAATAAGAAAGCGCCTCTGACCTAATGGAAAAACAAAAAATGAAAAGGAAACAGATTGGATACGTTTCAATCCTAAGTCAAAATATGATCACTATTCTCTCTCAAATTGTGACAGCATACATACCAAACCCATTGGCTTGAATGTTCTGCCATAGCATGGAAGCTCTTCCGGGGATGCTCATTTAGCAGGCAGTGTGTCATTCCATCAGTGTATCTCAATGGTAATAACATGGACAACCAAATATCAACAGGTCCACTGTACTTCCGCAAAATGCAGGTACTGATCTGAGAATGCATGGAGAAGAAAATGAACATTTTCATCAAAAGAGATCAATATAAATTATATAATATGGTCAATCATTTTGAGGAGAAAAAGAAAAACAGTTAATTGAACTTCTGCTATAACTAATATTCTCCAGAGACCCACATTTTAGCTGGCAAATGCAAGTATTCAATGTCAGCCCATCACCGTACTAAAATTAAATAAGAGATATGTCACAAGGGACTTTGGGGAGAAGGGAAAAGATGCACTTGTGGTAAGCAGAAGCAGAAAATATTCATCAGAAACTACAAATAATATAAAACAATGGGGTTGCCTGCTCATATATGTTTTCACAGCATCAATGGATCCAGTCAAATAACTGAACCACAAATACTGGCAAAAATGTAACATTAGGGTAAACTAAAAGAAAGCTTAAGAACAAGCATGCTTACAAGTTCCCAGGCTTCCACACTTCTTTCTGAAACATTGTGCAGGAGCTGGCTGCATATGCATAAAAAGTGTAAAGTTAAAATAAATAAATAATCCATGAACAAATAGCAATTTTTTCAATAGGGCTATTTGAAAAGGCCCATTATCTTAATAGCAAAAGAAAAGATTCAAAGCAGGCATAACATTTATGTTGCACTTGTGCACAATGATATGGCAGTTATGCAATCCAAAATGCAGCCCACATGTTACCTGCTACTCCACTACAGATAAAGCTTAAAACTTGGAAAATTTAAAAATGAAATTCAGATTCAAAATGCATTCCAAAAGGAATAAAGGAAAATTTTACTGCTCTTTCATAATCATATTCCTTACTCATCTTTAACAAGTCATTCCAAGAGTCTATTATGATTCCGAGATTTCCTACAAAATACAGTACTGGGACTTAATTTGTGCATTCTAGTTCCCCATTATCCAGTCCAACTCCCTTGTTCTATTACAAGTATCTGATTTTAAAAAGGACTTGAACATTAAGGCTTGACTTGAATGGTGGACATACATTCCAAAATCTTGTAATTAAATGGAGTTATTGATGTTAATCAGTCTTAGTAGCAGAAGTTCACATTAAAACAAAATGACAGGTGTATGAGAACCAGGATTGAGAAAAGAGAAGTCTTTAAGCATATCCAGTTTACTAAACCTTAAAAGCATGAACTTACCATACTCCATAATGAACATCACGATGATTACAATGACCAGAAACCCCATAGTTATCAAAAGTAATAATCTGAGAAGTAAAGAAGTTGGGTTTAAGATCAGCATACATGTATAGCATAAAGATTTAGCCAATGAAAAAAATACTCATACAAGCACCAAGAAAGCAAGTATTTAATGACCCTTAATGGTGTTAAAAATGGAAGCTGCATGTATCTAATGGGAATGAACAATTGAAATAGTTCACAGGAGCCAAAAATCTCACCATGTCAATGCCATGACTAGATACCTCCTCTTCAATGATCTTTGCCAGCAATTCATGGTCCCAGACTTTGCCAAAACCATCCTACATTTCGACACTGTATCAAGTTTCAGAGGCCTCAAGATGAAAATTCAACTAAAATTAAAATACATGGGTTTCCAAGGATGACTAGGAGTGCAACCTGCAAATCTGGATGGTCTAGAACCTTCACCTGTTGAAGTGGAACCTGCATAAGCAGAAATTGGAAGCACAAGAACAGAAATGTGGTTCAGGTAAAATGCTTAGAAAATTTCGTTTCTCAAATTTTGATGATGTTTTCAGGTTACATCAACAACTAATCAATACAATTTCTAAATTTAAAACCTTGATTGTTTTAATATGAATATAAGATATTGCACTGCCAAATGTGCAGAGAAGTTTCAGTTATTTAGATTCCAGATTACAAAGTACAGATTTGAAACCATAGATCTTTGGTGTTCCATATTTTTAATCCACCTTGAGGACGGCACAAGCCTGGTAGAACTCGTGTTTTCTAGTGTTTCCCATACCATCTGCATTGCCTACATGAAAAACAAAATAAAAATAATTACAAAAAAAGTGTTTTAAAAGTCACAAAATCACACACACCAGGGTGCCACACAAACTATTTTAGAAATTTATGAAACCATCCATAAAGGGAGCCTCTACCCATTGCTTGGATGAATAGGGAACGCAAGCCTTTCCAAAATCCATTTCAAAAAGGAAACAGAAAAAGAAAAGTGCTGAAAGGTGAGGGAAAACAGAGAAGAACCGAAGACTTCTGTGCCTTCGAAAGGAAGATGTTTAGATAGGGCAGGTAAACCATATATGGATTAAAACTTCTTGAGTTCAAAATGCAAGCCTCCCATAGTTTGCTATTTAAAGCGCTTTAGCAGCATGCTTTAAACTCAGATGCTTATATTAACTGTTTTCAAACTTAGTAAATCTAACTAACTACCCTAGCAAATAAACATGGAAACAAGATCCTAAAATCTCATTTCATAGATCATCTTTTGGCGAAAATATTAACAGGGTAAGAAATAAAAGCATTATATAGGTTCGGAGATGAGCTCAAAACCAACAAAACAAATTCATTGCACACTTTGAAATGCTAGTTTAAACTTTTTACATGCATTTATCAAGCAGTGGTATGACAAAATTGCACTATTCGACTGCTTTCCACTCCGATTAACATCTAATCAACTTTTACCATTTACTTAGAATGGCTTTGCCTTAATTGAAGCAAACAAAATAAAATAGCAGGAAAAAAAAGCATCACTGTAACAATTCGAAACCTGAAAGATCAACAACTACAGAGTAGGAGACACTTAATGAAGGAAGCTTTAAACTTCTCCCTTTCCAGACATAATGCCTAACAATCATATTAGGGCATAAAAAAATGGGCCAAAAGAAAATCTGGCTCCATGTGGCAAATACTTCAGGGTTCTATTAAGAAAACTTCATTGCAGCACAATCTCAATTTTGGCCTAAGCATTTCCTAATTCTACCATGACCAACCCCAATAGACATAGAATTACATATTTCTCAACATGAAAGAATATTGAAACTAAATCACATATTAATGAAACAACATTACCAATTGAAAAGCATAGTATGTAAAGATTATGCCCTCTGGAAATCAAATAGTTTATAGTTGGTGAGAAGAACCTGTAAGAGATTTTTTTAAAAAAAAAGCAACACAAATTTCAACATAACATCAAAAAAAAATTCAACTTTAAATGGCAAACACAAAACAAGAAGAAGCTTTACATGGACTCATCGTCTGGGTGTGCAACAACAAGCAAGACATTTCTCTTGGAAAGAGCTCTATCTGAGTTTAATAAGAGCAAGAGGGTGTCAAATCTTAAAAAATAAAAACCATAAACAACATATTATTAAAAGAAAACAAAACAATGCTTATTACATAGAAAACTTCCACCAACCATCACTCAGAAATGAAGTCTTTGAGAATGAAGTTGATGATGACGAGAAAAGAACTTTCCATAAAGAAGCAATCCAAAGTACAATTAGTGAAAGAACAACCAAACTCCATCCCATCTTTATAGAGCATTCACCTATTAAGTGCAAAACACACACACACCAATTCAGTTATAAGAAAAAAAGAACTACAACATTGCATGGAAAATTGAAATGACACCACTTTTTCAATTTTTCTGCTATGAATCCAAATGGGTTTTTGTTACAATCAACAAAATTTCATATAGGTTTACGAGATGAGAAAAAAAAGAAGTTAAACTCACGCCGGTCTCAATGCCGTACCGTTCACCGGTGATCTTGCCCTCCGTCTCTGTTTATTAAGTTTGATTGATTGATGATGGTTTTTGTGTTCTTGATGGTTTTGAACTTTTGGTTCGTTGGCTTTTTTTTTTGGGGAAAAAGATAGTTTGGGCTTTAATTATTATTAGTTGTGAATCTAAAGCTGGCTTATTTATTTCTTTTTTAATTACTTATCTCCTTTCTTTTTGGGCTGATGAATAAATGGCCCAATAAGATATCCTTCAAGGCTTGCGTTGGATAGCAATTTCCAGTTTACTGAGTTAACCCATGAATAGGCAGACCAACCCGGATCTATCTTAAACAGATGTGGTTTCAATTGAAAAAATGTGGACAATCTTGTTTTTAAAATAAAACTAAAATAAATTGTTTTGGATTTTCTTTTAAAAAAATCATTGAAGTTGACACGGCGACGTTAATCATGTTGTTAGTTGACTTATCGCATCTTCTAAATTTAATCATATTAAGTTTTAAAATTATTCAAAAAAAAAAACCAGGTTTGGACCAAATTCCTAATAAAAAATCATCAAATTAACATGTAAATTCAAGTTAGTTTATTAACAATTCTTATAGATGAAAAATTGAATATTTATAATTTATCCAAGCTCTTTATAATAAAACAACATTAATTTTATTTCTACTTTTAGAGTTGTTTAGTATTGTGGTAATTGTTATGGTTTGAAAATCATTGTTTTATAAAAAGTACTTTTGGTTAAGGTTGAGTTGATATTTATGTATGTTTGATTAAAACTATGGTTGAAATTAAGGTTAAATAAAAAGTTGTTTAATGTATTTGGTTAATAATGCTTTTTAAATTAAGGTTAAAAATAACTAATATATATATATATATATATATATATATATATATTGATGGTTTTTAATTTAAATATTTGTAGATTTAACTATCATTATTACATCATTAAATAAATAATATTTTATATCAAATATTTTTTATTATTCCATTAACTTATCTACAGTTTTATCACGTATGAAATTCATTTGATAAGGACTATAGTTTTTATGATTTTTTTAGCGTGCAACAAAATCAGGTAAAATATCATCAGAAATAAAATTAGAATTGTGATCAAATTCCACAAATGCTACGGCATTGTTCTTCTAATTTATGTAATGCTGTTAAATAATATTAAACATTAGTTTTTTTGAGTAAAACATAATTTTTTTTTAAAAAAAATTTATCTGGTCAAACGCGATTCAATGAATACTACTCACGTAAACAATGCCAAAAAAAGTTCACCTGGCACTGTTCACATGAATAGTGCCAGGTGAATGCTTTTCGCGTTGTAAGTGAATTATAATTCACCTGGCTTGGGTGCTGTTATAAACAGTGCCCGGATGAATTACAAGAGAAGCAGCTCCTAACTTCTGTGAGCAAAATGCAGGTTTGATGAAAAAAATTATGGGCCCACCAAACAATAAACTACTTTTTTATGTTATTAAACGCATAGCTTACGCAGTTAGCTTTAAAAGCTAAAGTTATCATATAAACAAACACCCACTTTAATATGTTTTCTGTACTTTCGATTATTTGCTCATAGCCAAATGGCACTATAGATTCCTAAAATGCCATCTCTTTCTTCTTCTTTTTCTTCTTTTTCTTTCTTTTTTTTCTAGTTAAGAATTTTTTTTTTCAAATTTATCTTTCCTTATTGAACCTATTCCGTATTGAAATTGATGGTTTATTTTGATGAACTTGATTTTAGGTTCCTGAAATGTTAAAAAAAAAACATCTTGATAATTGATAAATGCTTAATTTTGCAAAAAAAAATGTTTAGAATTGTTGTTTTTTGAAAAATTGAAGATGATAAAACTAGAATAGAAAATCCAAAAAATAACATCTCCCTTTGAAATTTTTGTCACTACAAGGAAAAAATTTAAAGAAATTGAGCACAAAAATGGAGGAAAGGAAAAGAAAAAATAAAGGAACAAGGTCACTAAAACCATATCAAAGATATAACATTAACACATGTCATCATAGAAAAAACCACTCATCGAGATGATTCTAACAATATCAGGGAAACCACACATGCCTACTCAATACAATGATTTTCCTCGCATAATAGTGTGCTAGATATATTTTTTCTTTACACTCAATTTAATCCCTTATTTTCTTATAATTTTTTAATTCAGTCTTAAATTTCATTCCATCTTAGTACAATAAAAACCTAACAAATATAGTATTTGAAAACACATATTGTACATTGTTCATTGTTCTTCATAATAGACAATACAATATCTGAATTTGTTTTTAGAAAAAATAAATTTCCTAACCTCCTTTAACCTTTGATTTCAATTCAATATAAAATAAAATTAATTACAATAAATTAGTTAAAAATATTCGAGATGCATGTCCTTAAATTAAGGTCTTCGTTACAATAAATTAATTTAAAAACTTTCCTAAAGTTCTATCTATAACCAATCTAACTTTATAAAATTTGTAGAATACAATTAATTCATGATGTAAAAATTATCTTATCCCAATACCCAAATACCCAGTTATTTGTTTTTTGAATGAGTAGCAATTTCATCATATCATTATTTTATTTTAATGAATAGTGATTTATCTCTAGTATCACAGTAATTTCTTCTCTCCTGTAGGTATTTCTTTTCCTGTCAACCTGGACAAAGAAAAAGATCATAGTTTTTAGACCTGTCTGATTCAAAATCTAAGTTTCAAGTTTTGATCGGATTGCTGGTTGCTCGGATTATTTTTTTTTAAATCAAAATGATATCGTTTTAGTAAAAAAACAAAAGTCAACGGGTTGCAACCGGATTTTTGACCAGGTCTTGCCAAGTTTCCAGGTCATACCAAGTTTTTTCTTCCCCAGTTTTTTTCAATCCGGTCCAGTTTCAGTCCCGGATCGGCCAGCTGTGCAGGGCCGGGGGTTTCAGGAGAGATATTACTAAAAAAAAAAAATTAGACATCTTGATGTAGGCATTAACTGGAGTCTAAACTAATTATGCACGGAGTGATTTAAAATAAATATATTCACGACAACATGTGAAGAAAATAAAAAGGAAATAGTGGCATTCATTAGAGGTTGTGCAGTTAAAAAATAATATAAAATTATTTTTAATACCTAATTCAATAACTTAAACTCCTATATTGACTTCTTTATACACACACACTAACATATACAATAAGAATACACGATAATCACGAGTATTTACACTCAAATAACTTTTAATTAATGGAAGCATTAAAAAATAATCTAAAAACATTGTTTCCCCCGGTATTTTACTCAATAAATTAAACTTTTTAGTTGAATTTTTAGTTGAATTGATGCGATCAATCTAAACATATTTAATTAAGAATTAAGTAGTAAATCTATTATGGTGTCTCCTTTCTTCCTTATGCAGGCAGGGGCTTGGAAGCATCCATGGTTTTGTAAGATGGTTGCGTGCATAATTGTATTATATGGAAGTGTATTTTTGTATTATTTTTTAGGTAATCTGCTGTGTCCTGCCAAGGCCTTGGAAGCATCCATGGTTTTGTAAATTCGGCATGTGTGTATTACATGAGAGTGTTTTTTTTTTTTTTAAGTTATTTTTCACTATAAAAAATTGAAATTGAAAAATATAAACAGAATCATTAATAAAATTTTGTTGTAAAATACTTTTTTGGACCTTTTTCATCCGTGAACCCGTTGATAAATACTTACCAATGCACCGCAAGTGTTATTTTTGTCGATAAAACTATTAAATTTGACAATGCTTTATATATTAAAAATCAGATTTTGTTTTAATTTATATTTGTTTCTATTTTCTAGGTTCTTAATTTTAGCCAATTTATAATGCGTTTATTTTCATAGTTAGTATTGTTTTTCAAACTATTTTTCATCTTAAAAAACATTAAGTTGATATGATTCGGTGCTTTATTAAATTTTTTTTTTTATGATTTTAATATGTTGAAGCTAAAAATAAATAAAAAATTTAAAAATAATATTATTTTGATGTATTTTAAATTAAAAAGTACTTTTGCACAATTACCTTGCAACACCCTAACCTCTTCAACAAAACTGTTGGTTTTATATTCGGACTTCCACCCACTTCCCACTGTATACATGTTGATGGTAGAATAAAAAGGAGCCAGGTATTAAGACCAGGCCGGATCTGCCAGCCAAGTATTTGTGCTTAGACCCATTCATTGTCATTCAAATTTGGATAAATTAACTGGATAGCCCGACCCATAAACAGGTCAAGCTATGATCCACTATTTTAAAGTATCCAAAATAATAATATTAATAATAAAGAGAAAATATTGTTTTTTATATGCAGCTTCTGCCAACTTTTAAACTTTTAAACTCTTAAGAAATTAATTATTAATTAATTAACTAATACTCTAAAATATAGGGAAAAAATAGCTTTCCCCACGCCACATGTTTTTTTCTTATTTTTGTTTGTTTGTTTATTTTTTTGTTTTGTCTTTCTTTTTTTTTTCCCACTTTTTTTTTGTTTTTTCTCCTTTTCTGGGTTTTATATATATATATTTTCCCCCCAAAATTGTCTTCTTCTTCTTTTTTGTTTTTGTATTTTTTTTCAAAATTAGTTTTGTCAATTTTTTTTAATATTGATCTAGTTGAAAATTTAGCTCTCTAATTTTTTTTAAACATTATGGATTACTACAATGTTTCGCTACATGGTTTTTTTTAATGATTTTTTATTTTTTTTTTGCAAAATGATCTTGGTCGATTTTATTTTTTTATATTGAGTTGGTTGAGAATTTTGCTTCGTAGTTTTTTTCTTTAAAACATTGTGGATTATTACAATGTTTCCACACATGGTTTTGTTTTACTACAGTGTTTCTCCACATGTTGTTTTTCAAAATTATATTTGTCAATTTTTTTAAATATTAAGGTGGCTGAGAATTTAGCTTTAACTTTCCCCACATGTTTTTTTTTTTCCATTTTTTATGTTTTTTCTCAAAATTGTTTTTATTTTATTTTATTTTTTTAATATGGAGCTGGTTGAGAATTTAGTTTTGAAGTTTTTTTTTAAAAAAAACACTGTGCATGCATTTTACAGTGTTTCCCCACATGGTTTCCCCCCCCTTTTTTTGATTTTTTTGTTTGTTTTTTAGAATTGTCTTTGTGGATTTTTTTTTAATATTAGTTTTTTTGTTTAAAACACTGTTGATTACTACAGTATCCCCCACATGATTTATTTTTTGTTATGATTTTTTTTAAATTATCTTTATTAATTTTATTATTTTTAATATTGAGCTGATTGAGAATTATAGCTGTAGATTTTCTCATAAAATACTATAGATTGCTACAGTGTTTCCCTGCATGTTTTTTTTTCCTTTCATTTTTGTTGATTTTATTTTTTTCATATTAAGCTGGTTGAGAATTTACCTTCTTAGTTTTTTCTTTAAAACATTGTGAATTGTTACAATATTTCCTTACATGATTTTTTTTGTTATGATTTGTTCCAAAATTTTCTTTATTCATTTTATTTTTTAAATATTAAATTGGTTAAGAATTTAGCTCTATAATTTTTTTTAAAAATATTATATAATAAATAATTTTTTTCTATATAATTTTTTTTATATAAATTGATGATAACATAAAAATATAACACAAGTCCGCGGCATCACGACAGCATGTAATTTAATACAAAACCTAAAATGCGTGGAAGAATTACTGTGGATCCGACTCAATGGAACGTGGACTTGCAAAGTTGATCTCCACGCCTCTTCCCCCAACAAGATGTGGTGCAATTTAATCGTGGTTTCAATATGGTTTGGTTTTTAGGGCTCTCAGCTGTAGATGATTTTGCTTTGTTCTTCCTGGCTCATAGCGATCGTTGGCGCATTTTTCTTGAGTTTTGTTATGTCGTCTGGGACAACTGCGGGTTCTATGGCTTGGTTTTGTTATGTCGTCTGGGACAACTGCGGGTTCTATGGCTTGGTCTGCTGTGGGTCTGTTCAAGCTTCTGTGCAACAGCCTTGGTTGGCTTTGGTAGTGGTTTGAGGCTCCAGGGGAGCCTTTGTTTTTGTGGTGGCTGCTCATATTCTTGGTCGATTGAGGGTGATGGCTCAGAAAAGATGGTCCGTAATGATGATTATGCATCAAATGCAATGGCAATGATCAACAACATTGTCTTCCCATGCTAAGGAAAAAACCTTCATTATTTTTATAGCTAGGCCCCGCCCAAGAATACCATGTACTTTTTGCTAGCAAGCACTTTCCCACACAGGGCACAGTATATCCAAGCCAAGTTGCTCAAAGCAGATTGTTACCATGAGTGATTGCTCTTCTGATATGTTTGCATTAACAACTACATTTTGTTTAATGGAAAAGTGGGCATCCATATGACCACCATGAATGGGAAACTGAGGGGGTGAGAAAGAGACTCATGTTAACTTTTTCAGTTGTCCCAGATTTAGTTAATTATATATCTTTTGCCTCCTGTAACTTATTCTACGAAAAGTTTAATATAAAATATAGTTTGACTTACATCATCATTCACATCAGTACTGCCCTAATATTGTAGCTATCCTTTCCAAGTTGCCCATTTGATTCTTTTATACAATTTTTTTGGTGGGTGCACTTGTGGTCCATCGCTCTCCATTTCCTACCCAACCCGGCCTTTCTAATCCGTTTTCCTTTTTTTTTTTTTAATCTATAGTTTGCTCCATTCAATGATTTAATTAACCTCTTATGATCCCCTTTGCAAAACATTACATTACTGCGCGCCATCTAAACCATGCAAGGATTAACCAAGCACCCCTAGGCTCTCTCATTCTAACTAGCTGATCCCTTCCTTTTCTTAATTTTTCTTATTTATTAATTAGCATATCATTCATTTTTGAAGGTCATGTGGCCTGAGTTTGTGGCTAGCAAGATCCTGAGGAATATGTTGGGTAGCAACAACTTGGTTGTAGACCTTCCAAATTCCACAGAGACCATGTTAGAGCTAGAAGAAACTTCTAGTTCTTCGGTTCCACCTTCGCTCATCAGTTCCAAGAAATACATCACTGATGATCAGGATAAACACAAGTACAAGCTCTCTCTTCAAAACAATAAGAGTCGCTTTATTTATCATGGTATTCATGGGATTTTCTTTCTTTCCTAATTTCTTCTATTTTGTGATCATTAATATAGATATTTTAACAGGATCTTTGTTGGCTCGTGGAATGTTGGAGGCATTGCACCACCTGATGATTTGAACATGGAAGATTGGTTATGCACACAGACTGAACCTGCTGATATCTATGTTCTTGGGTGCGTTTTTAATATTCTAGTGCTAATTAACTGTAAAACTTTTAAAAAATAACTCTATTGAAACTTCCATTTTTAATAGAATATATATCACACAAGAGATATAATCAATGAGATTTGATGAAAGATTTATGTTGAATATTATATATGCATTGGACCGTTTATGTTTGTGTTTCTTTTTCTTGTATTACTTATTCGATGAATAGACAAAATCTGGGACTCGAAACTGAGACCTTCAAGCCCAATGATGTCTTGAATAAAAAAATAAAAATTCATTCCATATATCTTACTTTTTATTTAACTATAATATTACATGTAAATTTCAGATTCCAAGAAGTCGTGCCTCTCAATGCTGGAAACGTTGTTCCAGGTTTTGAAAACAGCAAGATTTGCACCAAATGGAATTCTCTTATCAGAGAAGCTCTGAATAATAGTACTTCGAAACCTGTTCACGAAGATAAGGTAGGAGAGTTTCAAAAGGTGCTCCCCATGAAGAAAAATAGGAGTAGTAATTCTCTTGGCAAAAGCAGCAATATGTTTCCTCGCTGCTTTGATTGTATCATAAGTAAGCAAATGGTCGGAATTTTTATCACTATTTGGGTTCGAGGTGATCTCCTTCCATACATACAACATCCTAGTGTATCATGTGTAGGCTGTGGCATCATGGGCTGCCTAGGCAATAAGGTATATATACATATATTCCTCACGCAATGAAAAGGAAAAATCCATTCAAATAGATATGTATCAGTGCTTTTCTAACTTGAATATGGCTTGTCATGCAGGGATCTGTCTCGGTTAGGTTTTGCTTGCATGAAACAAGCTTATGTTTTGTGTGTAGTCATCTGGCTTCTGGAGGGAAAGAAGGAGATGAAAAGAATAGAAATGCCGACGCTACTGAAATCTTGTCACGCACAAGATTTTCTCGTGGCCCTTTGCGCAATTTGCCACGCAAGATTCTTGATCATGAGTACGTATATTTATGTGTGAAAATTCTATATCACCATAATATGCAACCAGTTTAGGTGATTGATCAGAAACATCAAAACATCACTTTCTCTTGCTCTAATATCCTTCCATTTTTATTTTTTTACTTTCAAGTGAGTGTGTGAGATGCTGGTTTCATGACAAACTTTTATAGTGTGCTTAGCATTGAAAGTTTATAAGATTTAATTAAGAGTAACCTTTTGTTTTCATCATAAAATAAAGACCACTTACAATTTGGAAAGTTTTTATAAAAAAAAACAATCTAGTCGGTTAACACCCAGCATGATAATAATTTACATGCTTAATTAGATGGATTTGTGATGTTTTCTGTTGTTTTGAAGCTGATTAGCTAACCCAGTAACTAAAGCCATTTGCCTCGTCATTTCAAGTGATTTGAATATTGATTTCGGCTTTCATAATTAATTGCTGTGTGGTTCGAAATTTATATGAACCATAGACTAATAAATCTTTTTAAAAAACTCATGATGTACAAAATCCCCCCCCCCCTCCCGTTTATTGGTCATAATGCTCCTCTAGATTGTCTGAAGGCAAGTTGAATCCTCAGCCATTAATTTGTTGGAGAGAATTTGTTTAATTAGATTCAACCGTTCTTGTGTGTTTTCTTCTTCTTTTTTATTGTTAATCAAACTAGGCCAACAAAGTCATTGAGTGAGACAATTTGTTTTCATATGATTAGTAAATTTATTTCAAGTTGCATATGTTTAATTATTGTTTAACACTATTTTGGCTATCCATATGCAGTCAGGTAGTCTGGCTTGGAGATTTGAACTACAGGATATACCTGCCTGATACTGAAACAAGATATTTAGTACAGAAAAAAGAGTGGAACATCTTGTTAAAAAAGGATCAGGTATATATGAATAAGTAATATTGATGGTGAAAATCTTATTATATCCTTTCAAAATGATTATTACAGTCCCGAGGATGATGATAAAGTTAATTAAGTTCCTTTTGAAAATAAATATTTAGCTTAAGGCCGAGCTCATGGAAGGTCATGTATTCCAAGGTTGGAATGAAGGAAAAATTGAATTTGCACCTACTTACAAGTACTATAAGAATTCACAAGTCTACTATGGCTGTGATCAGAAGAGGAAGGGTGAAAAGAAGCGTGCTCCTGCATGGTAACTTCTTGTTCTTCATGATATTTATCTTGAATCATCTAAAACAAGATAATTAACTATGATGATGCCCAAGAGAGGTGTTTTTGCAGGTGCGATCGAATAATTTGGTCTGGAAAGGGACTGAAGCAGAAACAATACAGCCGAGGTGAATCTAGATTGTCTGACCATAGACCTGTCCGGGCAATCTTCACAGCAGAAATCGAAGTCTTCAGTAATTCCAGGAGATTAGGATGCTCTTTTCCAGGCAGATTCGATTGCTTAAGAAACCATTTTAAAGCATGGAATGACAGAACAAGCTTCCATTTACAAGAATAATAGCAGTAACTATCCATATGCTGTGTGAATCATGCAGAAGAAACTATGAATAGAGCATATTACATCATGGTACGCGCATGCATACTATCAAACAGTGTATCAGGTCATTGTTAGCAGATACACAGAACAATCGTGCAAGTCAAAAAACATGTTAAAAAAGTAATGGGATTAGAACTATATATTAGGCAATATTATAAATGAAGGCCTGGAAATTTAATATTTGTTCTGTACATCCAACTTTCTTTCGTCGTGAATCATGGCAAAAACTAAAACTAACAAGCTTATGCTGATAATTATAAACTAGGGGCACTGTGCACATGTAAGATCAAGAGATTCGATCTAGCGGTAAAAAAAATAGCAGAAGTAGTAGAGTGGTTAATTCAACATGTGTTTGTAGTGGCAGTAGTTAATTCAGCGTGTGTTTGTTAATAATCCCATGTTTTTATATACATGTATAATAATCGATTGATTTATTAATAAAATAATCATTCAATTAATGAACGAGAAAAATACAATAAATTTTAAAAAATACTAAAAAACAATTAGAAACAAATCTTATATGATAGAAGTTAGTTGAACATTAGAGTTAGTTGTCAAGCATTTAGCTGAAGTTTGCACAATTAGTTAGCTTGAAGAATAAATACTGCAAGTGAGGGACTTAGAAGGCAAATAATCAAAACTTACTATTTTTGTATCTGCAAAAGCTCTTTCTTCACCTCTTATTTCTTCTAATCTTCTTAAACCTTTATTCTTGTTCTTGATAAGGAAGATCTTTAACAATTGATATAGAGTCTCATTCTTGAAACCATCAGTACATTATTTTGTTACCAACAAGAGACAACAATGAAAAATAACAAGTTAAATGGCATTAGAAGAATACAACTAAAGAATTGATGAAGAAATGCAAGAAGTCAGGAGTTGTATGAGATTAAGGCTGATCTTCAAAAGCAAAGAAAAGAGGAAACTAAGAGGATTGATAAGTTATCTAAACAGATGTAATCAAGGTTGGCTACTCTCTAATCTTTCATAACTACTAAAGAAAGTATAAGGGATGGAAAAGAAAACTCTAGTCCTGGTAGGATTAATCTACCTTAAAGAAATTACAATCGTTAAGAGATTTTTGGGTAATAAGATAGCATGAAAATTAAAGAGGATATAATATAACTTCA
Organism: Populus tomentosa; assembly: GCA_018804465.1. NCBI lineage: Eukaryota > Viridiplantae > Streptophyta > Magnoliopsida > Malpighiales > Salicaceae > Populus > Populus tomentosa. Next base: position 3,066,479 of record CM031991.1, on the reverse strand, counting down.
CCAAGAATTGATACACCATTCTTTGGTGGTGAGAACCTAAGAGAGTGGATCTAAAAATATAGAAAACTTTTCATGATGCATTATACCCCAGTACACCAATAGGTTACGATTGCTTCAATCTACATAGAAGGAAGAGCTAAAATATAGCTCGAAGGGTTTATGTTGGGATATAATAACATCAAAAACTGAGAGGAATTCTATAAAGCTCTTTGTGTAAGGTTTGACGATCTTAATGATGTGGTAGAGGAGTTTAACAAATTGGAACATGAGAAAGGAATGGAAGAATACACAAATAGATTGAAGAGTTGAAGTCTTTAATGAATACTCTTAATCCAATATGTTACCTGAATCATATTATGTGTCAAGTTTTATTAGTGGATTAAAGGAAGATGTTAAACCAATATTAGCAATGTTAAAGACCCTCAAGCCTGCTACTTTAACATAAGCTTTTAATCAAACAAAGTGGTAAGAAGAGTCAAGTATTGTTATAGCTAGGAGGAGTAAATTGGTTTCAAAGATCAATCCCTCATTTAATAATGACAAACCAAATGGTAATTTCACTTATAAGCCCTTTAATCAATATAGAACTAAAGTATAACTAAGTTTAAAATAGTTTTCTAAAAATCTTTATGAGCAAAGAAGAAGACTTGGATTGTGCTTTAAATATAAGGATAAATTTTCTCTTGAACATAAATGTAGTTCAAAATGCATTCATTTATTTGGGAGAAGAGAGGGTGATGAGGAAGAGTTTGTTTGTTTGTTTTTTTTTTTTAAGTAGAAGAAATTGATAATGTAGCTATGAAAAATGAAAAAAAAAATTAACGAATATAGGATGTCATTAAATGCCTTAACTAGCCGTTCTGTTTATAACACAATATGTATTAAAAGAAGTTATCATATGAGAGATCTTATGATTTTAATTTATAGTGACATCACTCACATTTTTATTGATGAAACAATGATTAAAGGGATTACTATTGTTATTGTTAAAACTAATATTTTAGCAGTGATAGTAGCTATTGACAACATCATAAAATATGAAGCTCACAACTTAGAATTCTAGTGATAGTAGCCATTGACAACATCATAAAATGTGATGCTCATAACCTAGAATTCTAGTGGTCATGTAGGAGTATGAATTCCAAGTTAACTTGAAAATATTAAAGCTTGGAAGGTATGATATGGTGGTAGTAGTAAATTGGTTAAAAATCTTATTATATAGCCTATTTGATTTTATCAAGATAAAGACTTCTTTCAAGAAAGATGGAAGAATGATAAAGTTGAAGGGAATGGTAAAAAAGGCTAATTTACAAATGATCTCAGCCTTGAAAGTACATAGTCTTAAGGAGGTAATTTATAGCTACACTGACCAATTCTTATCTTTAGATGCTCAATAGGAGAGTGAGTAAAATATACAAATTGTAATATGAAAGCTTTACTAGATGAATATCAAATAATATTTTAAGAACCAAAGCATATTTCTCCTCCTAGAGTAATTGGACCATCAAATTCCTCTTATTCCAGGAGCTAAGCTAGTAAGCTTAGACCTTCCGTGAGCTTATTCATATATAAATAGGAAATTAAAAAAATAATTGGTTAAAGATATGTTACTCAATAAAATTATATAACATAGTTGTAGCCCTTTTGCTTCTCAAATTTGTTAGTGAAGAAGAAGGCCAATGCTTGAAGGTTTTGTGTAGATTACATGTAGCTTAATGATTTAATTATCAAGAAAAGGTTTTTCATTCCTTTAATTGATGAACTTTATGGTTTATATTTGTTTTTTCAAAACTGGATTTAAGATTTGGATATCATCAAGTGATAATACACAACAGTAATGCAGAGAAGATAATCTTTAGGACTCATCATAGGCATTATGAGTTCAAAGTAGTGCCTTTTGATTTAACTAATAACCCGACAACATTTCAAGCATTAATGAATCATATATTATAACCTTTCATGATGAGATTTATGTTTGTACTATTTGATGACATCTTAGTATATAGTTCTACAATGGAGTTTTATCTTAACATTTAAAAGAGGTTTTGAAGATATTTAAGAAAAACTAGTTATTTTTAAGAAGTCCAAATGTTTATTTTGTGAAAAACAAGTTGGATATTTAGGACATAGATTTTAAAAAGACAAAAGCTATTAGGGTGTGGCTAGTTCAAAATCAGTCAAAGAGTTAAGAGAATTCTTGGGGTTAGTTGTATACTTCATGAGATTTATTAAAGGGTTTGGAATAATTAGCAAGTTTTTGACAGAATTACTCAGAAAGATAGTTTCAGCTAGAAGTAGAAGTCACAAAAAGCTTTTGATGAACTAAAATCTGCATTATGCCAATCTTTTATTCTAGCTCTACCAAAATTTAAGTGTGCCTTTATACTTGAAACAAATGCTTAGTATGCTAGATTAGGAGTAGTCTTGAGCCATGAAGAAAGACCTTTATCCTTTCTTAATAAGTCAAGTCCTAAACACTAAGGACTGTCCATCTATAAAAAGGAATACTTAACAATTCTAATGGTAATGGATAAATGTAGGCATTACTTGCAAATGATTAGCTTGTCATCAAAATTGACCATGAAAGTCTAAATATCAATTGAATAGAAGATACATACTCAATTACAAAAGAGAGGATTGGAAAAGCTGTTGAGGTTAAGATACCATATTCAATATAGGAAATGGAAAAAACATGTAGTGGTAGATGCATTATCCAAATCCATTGGAGCTACCAGTGAGTTAAAAGTTATGACAAAACATGTCAATATAAAATTTAAAAAGCTCAGGATCAATTCTAGTAGTAGTGCTAGCTTGGTGTGAAGAAGTTAAGGATTCCTATGATAATGGTCATCAATTATATGAGATAATGGTTGATAAAATATTGAATATTGATAATTAGACTAATTATACATTTTTTGATGGAATATTAAGGTTTAAACACAAGATAATGATTGGTAAGAAGGGAAATATAAGGGAAATACTGGTATATGCAAAACATGATTCGTATATTAAAGGACATGTTGATATATAAAATTCTTATAAAAGATTGAAGTTTATGTTTTACTAGCAATTAATGAAAGCTTTAGTGAAAAAAAATAGTGAATGAGTGTGATATATATAAAGAGGAAAAAGTAAAAATAGTAGCCTTTCTTGGAATTTTACAACTTCTACCAACTCCTAAAGATACTTAGAGGAATATCATTTTATAGAAGGTCCTTCGATTTTAAAAGGAAAATGATATTATATTAGTGATAATTGATGAACTCACCGAGTATGGTTATTTTATTGCTCTCTTACACCTTTCCATAGCTAAGTAGGTGGCTTAATTATTTTTGGATTAATTTTATAAGTTTGGTGACCTACAAGCTGCTATACTAATTAACAAAGACAAGGAGTTCATAACTCTATTTTGAAAAGAACTATTTAAGCTTCTAAAAGTCAAGCTCCTCATGAGTTCTTCTTACCGTATTGAGAATGATAATCAATTTGAGACAGTTGACTAATGCCTAGAGATTTATTTAAAAAGCGTGACCATGCATAATTATAAACAGTGTGATCATTGGTTATCTTTAACTCATTGGTGGTATAATTCAAGTTATCATTCTTATATAAAGATGACTCTATTTCAAGTATTTGTAGTTATTCACATTCTAATTGGGAGTTGATTTCGTAAGAAAAAAACTATGGTAACTGCTGTAAAATATATGACAAGGGAGAGAATCAACATGGATCAGGTATTAAAGAAAACAATTAGAGATTGCCAGACATAGGATGATAATATACAATAAAATCATAACTTAAAAGAAATTTCAAATAAGAGATTAATTATTTTTTAAGTCACAATCTGATAGATAAATAAATGTGGCTTTAAGAAAAAACTTCAAGTTGAGCCTGGGATTTTATGGACCATTCTTAGTTATACAAAAGGTGAAAGAAGTGGCATACAAGTTATAATTGCCAACAGGTTCAACCATACATCTGATGTTTCATGTTTCATTATTAAAGAGAAAGGTTAGAAGTAATGTTGTAGTCACTTCTAACTTACCTAGATTGGATGAGTATGGAAGGGTCAAGGTGTTATTAGTGGAAATTATAGATAGGAAAATCATGAAAAAAGATGACATAAATTTTGTTATGTGGTTAATCAAATGGTCTAACTTGTTTTATAAAGATGTTACTTAAGAGAACTTAAAGGAATTAAGCATGTAATTTCTAGAGTTTAATGTGGATTCTTGAGGACAATATTCTATTGATAAAGAGGGTATTGTTATGATAATAAGAAAAATGAGTAGATGTAATAGTAATAAAATAACATAAATAACGACAATGGCTAATTCAACATGTGTTTGTAATGACAGTAGTTAGTTTAACATGTGTATGCTAATAATCTCATATGATGTAAGTAAGTTAGTTGAATGTTAGAGTTAGTTGCAAAGTAATTTATTAAAGTTGTTAGTTAGCTAACACAATTAGTTAGCTCGAGAAGATATTATAAGTGAGAAACTTAGAAGCTAAACAATAAAAATTTATCATTTCTGTATTTCTAGAATCTTGCTCTATTTACCTTTTATTTCTTCTAATCCTCTCAAACCTCTATTCTTGGAAGTGTTGTAAACCAAGGATTGATGGAAGGATATTAGCAATAACATGTGATAAATATATCAAAAAAAAAAAATATTTATTCGTTGTTAACATATTTGGGATGTGTTGATTAACATATTTTAGTATGTGAAGATTAGTTAGTTAAGCGTTTTTTACATGAAAGTTAGTAAATAGTTATAAGATCAGCTCATTGTATAAATAAGAGTGTATGAGAATGGTGGAAACTAGGCAATAAAAAATTGATTTTCATATAGAATTATATTATCTCACACTTCTCTCTAATTTCTACTTCTCCATCAATTTTCTTTTAAAACAATTGTTTATTAAGGAGAGATCTTTAACAATTAGTGTTAAAGCCATTTTTCAAGGGTAAAAGAAGGCAACTTGTGTTCAAGAAACTATTAATAATGGTGGAAAACAACATGGTGAAAGCTTTGGAAGAACACAACAAGAGATTTAAAGAGTGAATGTGGAACATTCACCACTAACTTTAAGAAATCATTATTGTGATTCAGAAATGAGGCTCAAAATAATTATTTTTGGTGATTTTTTCACCCAAAAAAAGTATTCCAAACAAAAGCCAATTATCAAGACAATGTAAGTCTAACTTCTTTCAAGTAGGGTTGTTGGAAAATGTCTAAACCTTTTAAAGTTATCCATGTTTGTAACATGAGGTGTGATATTTCTAAAATTGACTTGTTTCAGATGTTCCAGTCATTTTTTATTCTTTTAATAAAAATAAAAATGCTTCTTATTGTGAATTATTGTTTAGACCTTCTAAAAGTGAAGAGTTTGATGAAAATCTAGAGAGTTCTAGTGTGAAGGTGCAAGAAGCTAAGAATTATATGGATGATGAATCTTAGAAGGAAAATAAAGCAAGATTAAAAAGGATTAAGGAGAGTGGATGCAAGAAGAAAAATATTAAGGAGGATTTGTGACAATTCCATTATAAGGAGAAGCCTATTTTGTTGTGCAAGCTTAAGGAGATCACCAAGGAGGAGTATACTTCTTCCTACAAGAGTTTGACCAATGTTTGGGATGATTATTTGGTTGTTAAGCACTTCTCTATTAAGGGTCAATTGGAGTTAAAGGTTTTTTTTCGGTGCCGAAGAGAGATCCATTTGATTTGTTTGACACTCACAATATAAAAAACATTAAGCTCTATGATAGAAGGTCTTCATTATAAATGACTCCATATAAAACTCTTAAGGTTAATAGAAAGTACTTAATGAATAATTTCTAAATATTTGCAAAAGTTCTTGTGGGCAAGGATCTCTCGAAGAGGGGAGTATTGTTACGAGCCAATGATTGATGAAAGAAACTTAGCAACAACATGTGACAAATATGACAAAAATGCAGTAGTTATTGTTAGCATGTTTTGCACGTATTAATTAGCATATTTTAGCGTGTCAAGATTAGTTGGTTGAATTAGTTAGTTAAGAGTTAGTTACAAGTCCATAGATAATTCAAAAAATGCAAGAGAATACTGGAATCTAGACAATAAAAAATTGATTTTAATGTAAAGTGTGTTTGTCTACACGACATCGACTACGTTTTGAAGAAATCACAAATTAATTGTGTTTGGTTAAAGTTTAAACTAGTGTTTTTCAAACATGGGACCCACAAAAAATAGCAATGAAACGCAATTTTAAGAAAAGCAAGATTTAGTTGCTTTGTCGGCATTGTTCACTTAACAAAAGTGAACAGTGTAGTGAAATTCTGCACTGTTCACGTAGAAAGAGCTGCATTTTAATATAAAACACAATTGATCTTTATTCACTTGCATTGTTCACGTGAACAGTAAAAAAAAATTTAAATTTTTTTAATTATGTTTTGTTTGAAAAACTAATGTTTAACATTATTTAATGACACTACATAAATTAGAAGGAGATTCCATGATGGTGTAACATTTACAGAATTTGATCGCAATCTCAATTTTATTCCTAATAATATTTTACTTGAAGTTGTTGTGCGTTTAAAAAATCACTAAAATTGTAGTTCTTGTCGGATGTATTTTATATGTGATGGAATTATAAATAATTTAATAGAACAATAAAAAATATTTTATATAAAGTATTATTTATTTTATGATGTAATAGCAGTAGTTAAATCTATAATATTTAAATTAAAAACCATCAATTACACACACACACACAAAGAGATTCAACAACACAGTGGAGAACTACCTACCAACTCCACCCATTGATCTACCTAATTACAATATATTATGGACCCCTCAGCGATAAAATGCACTTTCTTGGAGTGCATATCTTAGGTAATAATTTCTCAGACGAGTAATTAATCCATAATAATTTAGCATACATGGCCGCAGCATTCCCGGGCAACTGTGCATGGAGCTTTCCCAATATTTTATCGCACGTTAAACAAAGTAAATGCTTTTGGAAAGTAGCATAACGTTAAACAAACAACACCCATCCTCACATATTCCATGATCAGTTCTCAGAGCTGTCTGCATTTAAGTGGACGGCGTTGCTCATCCCACAACATTGCTGATGATAGACCTGGATGGAGTCGTGGCTGGCGTCCCAGATGCTATAAATAATGGGCATGCTCATGGGGGCCTCTGCTTGGTAAGCTTTTGTTTGCTTTCGGGATGATAGTTCACCTTTATCTCCTTTCCTCAAAGGTCTACTCGAGGCTGTTAAATTTTTTTATATGATTATTATTTGTTTTTCAGAGAGATTGGATGTTGCTCTGTGGTTGCAAATTGTTTTTAAGGGCTTTTGGGGTGTTTTTTCAGGTATTTTCAAGTAAAAACAAGTCCAAAAAAAGAAGAAGCTTTTTTAGAATTCTAAAACAACAAGTATCCAACCTTTCTTTCTTTTTTCCAAGGAAAAGAACAAGCTTCGAAACTGCAGCAGCTTCTTAATATTAGCACCCCCTCCGCCCCCCAGAAGAACAGCTTTTGTAAGGGCAAACCACAATCTTGATCATGGCATTTAAACCCATGCTCGATTCCAAGATAGCAAATAGTCTTAGTAACACGACAGAACAGAAACAAGACGATGATAAGAAAGAATCAAGTCCAAACGCGGATAAGAAAGAGACAGGAACGTGAGACAATATTGCAGCAGAAACCCTCAAGGACCTGAGGACACGATATTGCAGAAACAATTTTCAACTCTGAGAGTTCTATCTCTCAGAAAGTTAACTAGAGTAACTTTCAACCTTCACACATACAAAACATTAGTTTTCAGAGCACCTCTAAGAACTCAAATGACATGAACAGGAGAAACCTCGGAACACCAGCAAAAACTCAGAATTGTTCACCTTATTATTAGGACAAAAGAGAAAACCGAATTCAAGTACAGCTCCGATAACAAGGTAGAACCTGTTAAAAGCCCCACCAATCTAAACATTCGGTCCAAATTCTCCATGCCTCATTACAACTGACAAACAAAAAAAATCCTTCTCTGATGTATACTAGGTTATCCGCATCTTTTTTATATATAAGATATATTTTTTTGAGCCTGGACGATACTTCCTCTATCATAATTTCCCCTCAATACTTGCCAAAAGAACATACTTTTGGTGGAATCAATCGTCCCCGCACAATATCTTTACAATAGAAATCTTGAACAACCCATAAATGCACTCTAAAGTAACATAAAATGATCTAACACTGCACAAGCCTTTCCTAACAAACTTCCATACCAATCTATCATTCCTAGACCGGTTCAAGTTGATGTATAATATTGTTCATTGTGCCAGATCCAAATCAAATAAACTTTTCCTTGAGAGTAAATTTTTGACAGCCACTTGGATCTGAATTTGCTATATCAGAAACCTTTGCTTCCATCAGGTTTCCTAGTGAAGATCCTGGGCAAGTGCCTTAGTTTTAGTCTCAAAAAAGACATGCAAACAGCTTAGAAATTATGCCCAAAATTTTGAACATCACGACCTTGAAATGCTGTTTTTTTTATCATTCAAAACAAAGGCCTCTCTTTCGCCATGCGGACCAGACCTATAACAAGATTTATCTAAATTAATCAAAAGAAGGAACAGTAAAGAAAATGAAATCTTTTTCCTGTACATTAGAACTAGCATGTAAAGCATGGCACTAACAAGTAGGGCTAAAGTGATGAGGAGATGTCAGTAAAACAAAAGTTTCTCTGAGGCTGCAAGAACACAGTGAAATTAGGCAATATCAGCTCCCAGATATTTCACTCAAGTGACAGCCCACAACCCGCTAAACATTCTCCCAGGCTTCAATATTTTGAGTCACTTCTTACATCCCACCACGCAAATTTTCATATACTTTCAAGCAACCACAGAAATTGGAAGAATTAGAATACACTGAATATCACACAAATTCAGCACAAAGTGAATGACTATTTCAAAGCAGTTATCTATAATCTGGAGACTTTACAGCAAAACTAGTTGAAAAAATCAAGGCCAGAACCTTCTATGAGATGCTTTTCGAATTGAGATCATACATTCCCCTAATTCCTGGATTGCTGGTGTGCTAAACTTCTTGGAAATGGCAATTACCTACTGATATTTTGTTGTATTAAATCAAGCATGAGCATTAGAAGAAAATATTTTGTTGTATAAAATCAAGCATGAGCAAGAGAAAAGAGTCTATTCCAGTAATGAAACGTCAGAGGTTTAAAAATGTAATGGATGGAAACAAAAAGAAGACCAGGAAAAAAAAAAGGGAAAGTTATTACAAAACATAAGGAAATAGATCAAGCTAAAGTTGTTAGTGTGCTGACGAAGGAAACCATTCCAACAACGAAGAATAGTGGTTATGTATTTTGATAAAAGTTTTACTTCAATATATGGGTTTCAGTTTAAGTTAGTTGCTAGGTTAGGGGACTAAAAAATATCATGGTTTTTTCTATGATCCTGAAATAATAAATTCGGGAATAATACCTAATTATCATGTTACTGCTATGAGTCAGGTAAACCTGCTATAGCAGGTTAATGCTACTCGTTTAAATCATACTAGAAAATAATTGCAAATTTTGGGTGATTGGTTTAGCAATTTACCAATAATTGAGAGACTTTTAATCCAAGGATGGATAATTTATTTGTTTTAGTCCAAGGGCCTTATAGCTTTTCAGGATAGGTTGCAAAGATTTTAAATCTGGCTCACGGAACTGCCAAAATATCATGGCTACAATAGTTGTGACAATTTTTTATTATAATATCATCCAGGAGCTATTTTCTCCTTGTTCATACCCTCTATCTCCCCGTGTTTCAGAAGACTTCGCCACATGATTGCCAAAATTAACAGCCATGCACACACTTATGCTGAGTGTCAAGTGCCATCCTAGAAGTTCACTTTTCTAACTTCCTAAAACTAGCCAGAAAGGCACTTTCAACCAACCTAGCACTTAAATACTTTTTCTTTTTCATGCGAATTTTATTTAAGATAAATTCTGCAAAGGAAATGGTTTTGAAACATCAACAGATTTCACATAACACTTCCTTCATTTTTGTGTATTTTAGTGAACTATTTTTAAAAATTGGTGAGCAAATAGTTCCTAGAAAAAAGAACTCTTCTTTGTGTCGATGCATGAGTTTCTCTCATTTAAGGAAGTTCTTGCTCAATCAAAGACATGTGAGAAAACCTTGTCTTGCTCCGTGAATCATCGGCTCCCCCCTCCCCTCCCCACCCAAATACACTACCAAGAAATAAATGAGGGAGAAAAGCTCAATGCATTATTACCTACCAACTTTTTGACACAATTATTTCACTTTCCACCAATAACCCCAACACTCTTTATAGCTTAGACCCTTCTGTTTACTTCATTTAGAAGCCAACAATATTTATCAACACTCACATTCCAATCCTAGAGTTAAATCAATCGTACAATCACCACAATACATAGCGCAAACAGTTTAAATAAAAGTGAGTTATTTATACAAGATGCAATTTCACAATTCAGGATAACCTAACATAATCATAAGCCCACACCTTTGGGGGAAAAAAAGAAAAGATTCGAAGTTTAATGATTCTCTGTAATTAATCCATTCTATCTTGTATTTAAGAATAGGGAATGAGAAAGGACATACAGAAAAAGAAAAGGTTTAATTCAGAACATACATCAAGAATACAATGAAAAGTCATCTCTCTCCTGCTCATCCACTCCCCTGCATATAAAAAACAAAATAATTTTGTATAATAAACAGGAGGATGAAAAAATCCTTCAATGAAAGTATATGTCAGAAAGAATTTGTATGAGTGACCCTCAAAAGCTTCAGATTTCCCCCCCAATTAACTACACCAAAAGATACAAAAAGATGAAGACTTTTATATCAAATCAGCTATGTATTCCATCACATTTACCAATGAAAAGTTCCACTAGTGAAAAAAGCACATGTAACGTTTCATTTATCAAATGTTCATGTCCATCTTGAAGAAATCAAATTGCAAAGATGGAAAACTTCCACAAAAAATGCTTCACTTGGTCAATGAATGGTCTCATTAGTGCAACTCTTGGCCATTACATGCTCTGTTAGGCAAAACCATCTACTAATCAAAGAGAAGCTGTAAACCACCACCAAATAGCACATGCCTTAGCATGCTGTTCTTAGAGTCACCTAACAAAATAAACTAGAAGCCCCTAGGAAGTACAAAATATTCTGTGCTATGATGAGGAACCGAATCCATGCGCATGCTAAGGCAAACCCTAATTATAGTGACGCAATAAGCTTTCTAGGAATGCTGTTAGTAGATGGAAAGGCAGTACTAGGAAGAAACCCAAAAAAATTGCAATCCACAAGTGGAAATCAACAGAAAAATTTGTCTCCAGAATGAACAGGGCAGTGCTGTTGATGGCAATGAAACCTACTAACCTATGAAAATACATTGGTTAAATGAACCCCAGAAACAAACCCTAATTATAGTGCAGTTTTACTCTTTAACACTAACATTCAACCACACAATGCTAGCAATATATGGTAGAAATCTTCAATCATCTGTCTGTTTATTTACAAAGGCTTGCCATGTGCAAACATAAGCACATCAAAATTTTCACAACATGCAAGAAATATCAAAAACTATATCTGGAAGAAAGCTTCTTTTTCTATCCTGAATTCTCACACAAACAAAATGGCATGTATTTTTAAGATTACAACATTATTATTCATAGAAAATAATGTAATAGTTTGTACCTCCAATATAGCTTTGGCTTCATGGTCGAATGCTTTGCAGAGAATCTCGTAACTCTTCTCAAGACCCATCTGTGCAACGAATAAAGCTCCTTATAACAGAGGGGGTAAACATAAATTGTAGATACTGTACATAATGTAATCAATAATTGCATACCAAGGGATCAACTCTGGATGGTGAAATGCTTGATATTGTGTATCTGCATAGAAATGATAGACTGATGAATAAAAAAAATCTTAAAAACCATTTTTTGTGGCAGAAATGATAAAGAAAAATCATGGATTGGTGAGGAAATGGTTAGTAGCCTAGGAAAGAAAGAGGTTTCTTCTGGTTTTTAATTTCCATTAGCATCCAAGTATACTCATTACTATTGCATTTTATCTAGCAAATGAGTGGAACTCAACTTAGACACTCAGAGATAAATGTCACAAAATTTAAGAGATCACTAAGATAACAGTATTTCGAGTAAAAGACAAACCTCAGCTTATTTCTGTAGAAATTCATGGCTACTGCATTCACTTTTTGAACTGTTAATACTACAGCACCCATGCAGCTCTACAGAAGATGAAATGAGAAAATTAAATCTCAAATATGAAGCACAATTAGCATCTAGAAGATTCAATTCTGAGGTACAAAGTAAAGATACTAGAGATTTACATGGCAGGGGAGAAGGATAGTTCATATTACTTGTATGCTGTTCAATTAGAAAACCTAGAAACATGGGTGTTATCTTATATCTCATTAGTTATTTTCAACCATTAAAGAGCTACAAGAAAGAGCATTCAGCACCTTGCGCGCAATAAGCTCAATTAGTTGCATAAGGAATTTCCCCAATCCCTTCCCTTGGACATGAGACTCGAGCTGTATTTCATACACATAAAGAACAGGTATATCTTCCTCAAGAGTAAAGCGATAATGTACAAATCCAACCAAGGGGCTTTTAGCTAACTTCATTGAAATTTCATCAACACTAGCATTTGGAGCCTCATGAACTAATATATAACGCGCTTCTGAAGCAACCATGTCCCTACACTTCACCTTTTCTTCTGTTGACCACTCAGGACCAAACGCCACCTCCATATTGACCTGTAAATTTCAAACAATTTAGACAATTCCACAATGGTACTAACACAGAATCTCCAACTGACATATTTATAGAGCACGTGCAATATGAGATCACAGAAGTCCAAATTAACAAAAACAATAAGACTCTTAAACTCATTTTAATTTATTTTTTTTTACCTTAAGGAGGTTTTGAATGTACCGCTTTACAGAAGAGGAAAGTTTATCCCCACTTCCAGATTCTAAAAACACAGACAGACCTAGTAATCAAATCATGACAGGGATTCAGCTTTCAAAAACATAGAATTTGTAAACAAAATAGCACACCCATAAAACAAAAGGAACCAACATGCTAAAATCTAATACTAAATAACTACAGTAAATCAGCCAATTCAATCATCCAATAAAAATGCACTCATAAAAACCAAGTAAAGAAATACAAAAAAAAAAAAAAATCAACCATATGAACCAATTTTGAGCAAGGAACTAAGGATTATACCGTTTCTATTGTAATGACAAAATGGTTGGAAATGAACAAGATGGTCCTTCTCAGAAGATGCTGCTTTTATCAATTCATCAAATGCCTTCTTCTTTTCCAGTATCTAAATAAATAAAAAGAAAAAAAGAAAGACTGAAACTTTACATCTCAAAATCCCTTAAAAGAAAAGAAAGAAAGCCTTTTTTTCGTGTTGTTTTTTGGGTTATACCTCTCTGCGTTTAGCCTTCTTTTCTCTGCTGCTAACAATGTTGCTGTGGCTCGCCACCCCCCTCGACTCCATTATTTTTCTGCAGCTCTACTCAAATCTCACACTCCACAATTTAATTACCATCTTTCAGGTAAACTTTATCTTTATCCCTATAAATTCATTAATATCCACTCTTAACCCTATATTTTAAACTTTCCTAATGTTACCCTTGTAGTTTCCAAAATAATTCAAAAATTCCCCAAACCATTAAATAGCCAACTTTTGAATTTGATTTTTTTTTAAATATTATTTTTTTATTGTGAGATATTTTAACATATATTTAGACTCCATTTATTTTTATATTTTAAAAATATTTTTGAAAAAATTTAAAATTAATTTTTTTTATTTTAAATTTTTTTATATGTTGATGTTAAAAATAAATTTTTAAAAATAAAAATATATTATTTTAATATATTTTTAAATAAAAAATACTTTTAAAAATAAATATTATCACATACATAAACATCTTATTAAACGACTACACGACGGAAAATAAGGAAAACATAATACAAATATGAAATTAGTGGGTTTTAGTTCGTTATATAGTTGATTGTGGCTAAATTGAAACATTCTGAAAATATAGGGATAACAATGGACAGTTTTAAAATAGAGGGATAGAAGTAAAACCCTTAAAACCGAGAAACCTTAAAACTTAAGAGGTCTTGGAACCTCTCGTATCTTTGCCACCATTCTGTCTCTCGGAAGTGTTTGTCTGCCTGAAAGACACGACCATGGCAATGATCGAGTTTTCACAAGAATGGAAGTCAGGATTTCCAATAGACACTGTGTCTAAAGCACCACTCTTACTCTCAAAACAAGCCTCAGAATCCCTTATTGGTCCACTTATATTCAACCCAATCCCTGAATCACTGGCACACCTCTTTACCTCTCCTGCTCTCTCTCCTCCTCTTCTAAACCCACCACCCCATCTTTCTCTCACAAGATTTATCTCCACTTCAACACTCGCTGACTCTCCTCTCCCTCTCTCTACTGCTTCCTCTATTGCCTTTTCTTTTGGCCCTCAAGATCTACACTTTTCTTCTCCTTTGTTAGCTTATAATAGACTCCAGTTCCTTAAATGCCCACATGATGATACTGTTGTTGTGTTTTTTTCCACTGGGACTAATCTTGACCGAGTTGGGTTTTTGTTACTTTCTGTTAAAGATAAGAGCTTGGTGGCTACTGGGGATCAAAGGGGTGGGATTTTTACTGCTAGTAAGAGTTTGGGGTCAAAGATTGTGAGGGTCTTAGTGAATCCCATTGAGGATGATTCTTTTTTGAATGGTAATTATTCTTTTTCTGGCTCTTTTGGTTATTTGTTAGTTTATACTATGTATTCTGTGAATTGGTTCTGCGTTAAATATAGTGAAAGTATGAAAAGGCCTGTTTTGAGTTATTTAGGTTGTAAGAATTTTAAGAGTTGTGGGATTGCGAGTGCTTGTTGGAGTCCTTATATAAAAGTTCAGAGTGTGGTTTTGTTGGAGAATGGTACATTATTTTTGTTTGATTTGGAAGCCGATTGTTCTGATATGTATTTTAGGGGTACTAAATTGAAAGTTTCGTGGGGTGATGAAGGTAAGTTAGGAGATTGTAAATGGTTAGGGTGTGAGTTTAGTTGGCATTGTAGGGTTTTGATTGTTGCACGGTCAGATGCTGTTTTTATGATTGATTGGAAGTGCGGTGGTTTTGATGTGACTTGTTTAGCAAGGATTGATATGTTTAGTGCATATGCTCTTCGTGAAAAGGAACGGTTCCTAGCTATTTCCAGGGCAGTTTCGGATAGTCTTCATTTGGCTTTGGTTTCTGAAACTATGTTAGTTATTTGTGATGTGCGCAAGCCTATGATACCATTGTTGCAATGGGCACATGGTCTTGATAAGCCATGTTTTATTGATGTGTTTAGATTGTCTGATTTGAGGTCCAACTCAAGGGATGACACACATGAGTGGGCGAATTCTTCAGGTTTTGGCATTATTTTGGGGTCATTTTGGAATTGTGAATTCAGCCTCTTTTGCTATGGACCATCCTCTCCTCCTCGTAAAGGGTCCATTGCTTTGGAAATTTCTAAATTTTCCAGTTGTTTATACGCTTGGGACCACCCTTCAGGTCTCATGTTATCAGGTGATGATTGTCAACGTGGAGATTGCCTTGTAAGAGAACAGTTTTGGAAGGAAGCTCTTCCTGAATGGACTGATTGGCAGCAGAAAAAAGACATAGTGTTGGGCTTTGGTGTTTTAAGCAACGATCTCTCTTCCTTGTTGTTTGAGCCTGATGAATTTGGTGGTTTTGTTTTAATTAGATTGATGTCATCAGGAAAGCTTGAATCACAGAGATATTGTGCCTCATGGGAATTGGTTAAAAATATAGAAGTGGCTCAAAGAGATCCAATGCTGCATTCAGAAGACAACTTACTTTACTTCATGGGTGATGAGGAATACAAGGTCCCTAGAAAATTTAAGTATTTTGAACTGAACTATCTACATGCACATTTGAATGGCAACCTTTCTCAAGTTCTCGATTCAAACATGGCAAAGCCTTGTGAGTGTCCTCATGAGAAGGAATTGTTCAGCCTAGAATTTCATGAAGTATTGTGCAAGAAGCTGAAAATTTGTGGGTTTGGTCGATTTAGAACATCCCCTGCTATTACACTTACATTTAATGACATAAACTTGCCAACAAGCATCCATGAGGTAGCTTTGAGGAGAATGTGGGCTGAATTGCCAATGGAATTCTTACAACTCGCCTTTTCCAGCTATTCTGAATTGCATGAAGTAATTTTGGATCAGAAAAGGGTTGCTTTGGAATTTTCAGTTGTTCCAGAACTACCTCAACTACCTCCATTTTTCTTACGGAAGCCTTCAAACCACAGCAATAGGTGTTCACGTAAAGTGCAAAGTAGTGATGCCCTTCTGGGTCCAGCTCTTCCTCTCCCTATTTTGTCTACACTTCATGAGCTTCGTAATGGTTGTCCAAATTCACAGGAAGAAACAGGCGGATTTTCATCAGAATCGGAACTTAGCGTTCGATGCAATGAAGTTATGCAGGTGGCCAAGGAAGTGGCTGTTTCAGATTCCACAACCAAGCTTCAGGATGATAATGCTATCTCCCTTGATGATGACAGAGATGACTTTTTGGATCATTCTGAAAAACCAAAGTCTTTCCTTCTATACCATCCAACTTCATGTCAGCTCTCTTTTCAAGTTCACAAAGAGGATAATTGTGTGTATCAGGATGACAAGTTTGCTTCCATGATTACAAAAGTGCATGAGAAACAGTCACCTCATCCTGAAAAGGTGGAAACTTTCAAACTAGAATTCTTTGATGATCTGTGCCCAATCGACTTGAAATTTGATGCTCGTGAGGTGAAATTTAGTTCACAAGAGTCGAAAATTTCAAATTTATTGAAGAAGAATTTTTCAAAATGGCAAGACGAATTCACTCCTTATCGGGAATTTTGTTCCCGATTTACATCCCCTCGTGACAAGATGGCCTAATGTAAGATTTCTATTGATTGCAATTTCTACTGCTTATTTGTTCAATTATGGTTGTTTCGGTTTCTTATAAGTTCATCCATTTTCCCTTTAATTTTACTTTTTAAAACGTCTATCCATCTGATGCTTGCAAACTGCAAACATTATTGTATAGTTTCTTTTTTTTTTTTTCTCCCGGCAGCTGGTTCTTCTCATACTTGGTCTGATGAACACAGGTTTGTGATCTGTGCATAATTCTCCACTTGCAAGTTATGTTATACTGATTCTATAGTTTGATGATTTTCTTGCAATTCCATTATTTACAAATAGCGGGAGAGCGGTGATTTTGCAAAGCAGCTGAACTGAATTCGCATCAATTTAAGGCCTTGAATATCGATGATCTGTATTCCAGTTTGATTCATGTTTTTCTCATACTTGACTTGTGCAATCCTCTAGGTAACTGTGAGTATAAAATAGAAAAAGTCTGGATAAAATCTGCACTCTATAACCTAGAAATTACTTTATAAAAAAAAAAAAATTTAGACATCGGTCCAATATCCTTTTTTGTGTGTGTGAACCATTCAAAGATTGGAATTCAGAAATGCTAACATTAATTGGCTGTAAAATCAGAAAAATTCAAATTGTAAGATAAAATTATGAAAGCATTTTTACTGAATCTGCTTTTTCAGTTGTTTAACCTACTACGATAATTGCATATGCAGGTTCCAGTTCAACAGGTGAACTTTCTGGACTATCCATATTTGCAGGTTGTACACCTGGTCCGTTGAAAGCCCATGTATTTCAGTTTTAGTTGAAATATTGTGTTCGAGGATCTACAGTTCGACACAGTATCAGTTTGTAGGATGGTTATGGCTTATCATGGGACCTCAACTTATTGAAAGAGGAGATATCTAGTCATGACATTGACATAGCAAGATGTTCAGTTCCACTGAACTTTTTACGTTGTACATACCCCCAATTAGTTTGTAGAGTCTCCATTCCAAGGCTTCTGAATCTGTACATGCTATAGGATTCGAGAATTCCTCGCCCGGCTATCTTTGTGCTTCTACCATTGAAAGGTTGGTGTTGTACTTAATTCCAGTTTATTTTCAGATGATTACAGTAGGATTTCAGGTCACCCTGATGTGCATTATGGAGTACAATATTGAGTTAAGTGCTGACATGCTATGACTTTTCCGTTTGCAATCCTGACCCTAATAGTAGAAGACCTTTGAGAAATGTATCATCTATCTGCTTGGTTATATTAATATGGTTGATGCTAAGTTATTTGGTTATAACCTGTTCTTCAACTTCTCAATTTCTTTGGTTTCATTGCTACTTTTTACATTATTTTTTTTTATCACATACCTTTGGATGACCTGTTAATAATTGGAATTCCAGAATTTACTGAAACAACTCTGCACCCATCTTGCTGGGATTAATTAGGATATGTTATTATGTGTGTTTGGTGTTGTAGTGAATTTCAGAATTTTCATATTAACATTCAAAACTATGTGAAAACATCAATTTGGTTTCTTTTAGGCAAAGAAAGTTTTTAAAAAGCACTTGGAAAAATATATTGTTATGTAAAAATAAACACTCACGCATGGTAATGAACTTCATTTATCATTGGATTATATTAAATAAAAAAATACAAATCAATGCTACTTTTTAAAGACATTAAATAAGTAGAACTTTTTATACCATAGTAAGTCTTTGTCTGTTTACGCAGCCGTAGCTTGTAAATGTTTGGTTAAGAAAAAAAATTAATTATTGTTCACTGACAGTGTAGCATGGTTGAACTTCTTATCCGCTGAAAAAAACAACAATTAACTGCTTTTCTTCTCCTTGTGTTTCATAAGTAATTTATTGTATTTGTAAAATTTGATTGCAAAGTCTAATTTTATTTCTAATTATATTTTATCTAATCTTGTTACGTGTTTAAGAAACCAAGAAAATTGTTGGATATATTTTAGACGTGATGAAATTATAGATAGTTTAATGGAATAATAAAAAATATTTTATATAAAATATTATTTATTTCATGATATAATATCAATAGTTAAATCTATAATATTTAAATTAAAAACTATCAATATTAATATATATTTTTTAAAATTATTTTATAATTTCAATTTTAAAAACATTATTAACCAAATATATCAAACTATTTTTTATTCAATTTCAATTTCAATCACAGTTTTAATTAAACATATATAAATACAAAATCAACTTCAACCAAATATATTTTATATAAAATAATTTTTTTTAAACCATAACAACAAAAATTATCATACGAAATATATTCTTCCTCGTTCCAGGTATTAGTAGAAGCTAATTGCAGTTTAGATGAATAGCTTTATCATGAAAAGACAAGGGGTCAAGTTTTTGTGACAAAACGATTGGATAAGCATGAATACTGTGAGAGCCTCTCCTGCTATTTGGTATGACCATAGCCTTTTAATTCTTATGATACCCGTCTACCTTTATTTCTTGCATCATATTATAATTTAACTGCAGCAACTACTACTTTAGATGTTATTTCTGTCCGTATTTTCTTTGTGCTGTTCTGTTCATGAATGATTGTCTTCGATTTATTCAGCTTGATTTTATAATTCTATAAACTATGTCATTGAGAATATTCAAGGCTTTGTTATTAGTCCCTTTTGGATATTGGAGGCAATTAATATCTTATTTCTATCAAACTCATCCCTTAATTCTAACAAGGGAAGATCACTTTAGGCTCTTTTAGCGTGATCTGTTTTGAATGGTTTTGTTTCATGTGTAGCATATCACAAATGAGAGAGACAAAATGGTAAACATGACCCTTTAAATTTAAGAATGGACGCTTTCTCATCTTCACACAAGGATTCTCCAGAACTAGCTATTCAAGCATGCTGGACTGTGCTCTGAGAGAAATTTACTTGAATGGATCTCAAAACACGACACAGGTTTGTTATGGCAACGACATGTTCAGGGTGTTTATGTTTACTGCATAAATTAAGTTTGTTATGGTAATAACATAAATTAAGCAGACTCAATTCCTCACAGAAAAATATGTTTCTCATGTTTAGAATTGATTAAAATATAACCAGACCAATTCAAGCAGTTTGAGCCTAGGAAGTCCAGATTATCAATACAATCACACTATAAAGTTAAATTAAACAACAGGAATGGCATATAGAAACAATTTGATACTGATAATCTCAGTTAAATATGTCTCAATTAAATAACAGGAATGACTTACTGTCTGCACATTACACCTGGTTTGCAGCTATCCAACAAGCAGATGAGATGTATCTTGGAGTTCAAATGATCTAACCTGAGAAATTGATAGTGCTTTCTGGATAACAAAGTTTCCGAAAGGATCCACAAGGAGCATGGAAGCACCTGGATTGCTTAGGAACTCCAAGATTATTTGTGTGGATTGATCCTCACTTGCTGTTAACAAGCACTTCACAACATTACTTCCATACTTGTTACACGAAAGAGCCATGTAACTCCCTTCAAACTGTGCGAGGAGATTTTTTGTGATATGTGGTATCTTTAAATCCAGAATATGATTAGGGTTACAACATAAATTAAGCTTGGTATGGTAGCATGAATTAGAACATGGCATTAATGGAACCAACAATGCTTAGGATGACTCATGCAATTGAGATACTAGCAGAGGATGTTCAAATCATGTAGTTTTTGTTGAACCAAGTTCTTCCATGCCACATATTATGCGTGGATACACAAGTTTTGAAGATGGTTTTTGGTGGTGTTTTAATTCATGATGGTCGAGATTTGGGATGCAGATGGCAGGGTTTTTTTTTTCTTTCTTTCTTTTTGGAGATCTGGGTTTGGTTATGGAGTGGATGCTAGGTTTTTTATTTTTATTTAAGGGTAAATTTATAATATTTAATATAAGTGTTTATTTTTATTAATTTTTTTATGGGAATATTAAGTACTATCACATATAAAATTTATAATATAAATTATAATATTTTACAATATAGCGAGTAAATGAAAAATTAACCAAATTATATGAAGTTAAGGTTGTTTTTTCTCTTTTAATAATGATATTAACTGATGGTTAGTTACTATATTACTACCCACTAAACACACAAACCACTATGATAGGAAATAAAATAATAAATTATTTTTATCAATTTAATGATAAACTGTTTCTACCGGTTTTTATTATATTAGAAAAGGTTTGTATTGAATTGCTCAAACTTCCAAATTTACGTCAAATACTGTAATTAAACATTATGTAATGAAGAAAAAATTTCATAATAATTTAGCATAAAAAACAATAAAACCATAATATAGTTATAAAATGTTATTTAAAAGAATTGTATTAATATTTTTAACACATTACATAAAAATAATTACATTTTGGCACTTCAAGCTATAGTTGCCAAGTTCGTACTTGTTTATAAATCATGGTTTCTTATCAAATTAGAAGAAATATTAATCCATAAGAACAGTTCAACTATTTCTTATCAAATTAGGGAAGCCATTTGGGGTTTGATTAGGTGTGGATGAGCTTAGATTAGGTTTTTTAAGATTTATTTCCTCTCTCTCTCTCTTTAAGGGGTTTTTGCCACCCTAAAAGAGTCTTCCTCTCAAATGTGCATCGGAGCACTCCAAACCTAAGGGATCATTGCACTAAAAATTAGTTATGGTATAATGATTTTTTTTTTTTCATTGCTTGTCCAACTCCTTTTTAGCATTTCTTCCCTTCACGGATTGGTGAATTTTGTTTTTGTTTCCTTTTTTTTTTGTCTAAAATTTTTTTTGTCTATTTTTTTAGATTTTATATTTGAAAAACAAGTGAAAAACTTACTAGAAGATATTAGAGGAAAATGAAAATCATGAAATGATATTATTTTAATGGTAAAAAAATTAATTTTAGTATTAATAAGGTTGATTTGATAAGAGATGTTTTATTATGATGTTTGTTACCCTTCATCTTACCAGAAAAAAATAGATCAAGATTGAGAGATAAATTTTTTTCAGTTCGGTTTTTTTTTTTTTTTTTCATTTCTGTAATAATGAAAAAGGGCAGGAGAAAGACAGGATGGTCCTTATTAGCAGTAGCAGCTTTATCAGTTTATCAACCGCCTTCTTATTTTCCGGTATCTACACACCCAGAGAAAGAAAAGAAAGGATTTTGGATGTCAAAATACCTTAGACAAAAAAGACTGTTAATTTGGTTTATTTCTTGTTTTCTTAACGCTTCACCGTTTCGCAGCTGCTGAGCTGAAAAGGACTTTCTGCTTTGCTCACTCCCATTTGAATCTTGCTTACCATCAATCCAGTTGACTTGGAGCTGCTTCTTCTAATCAATGGGAGTGCGTCTGGTATCTATATGATTATTCCCTGGAACAAGAAAGACAGCTGAATTAAAGCTTAGAAACATTACATTGAGTTCCGAATCCTCTAGGGTCCAAACCAAAGATTTTAAACAAAGGCTGTTCAAATTCCTTCATAATATCCCAATGAAATTCAGAATTTCATCTAAATATAATACCAAGTTTGCATTTAAATATGCATACTCCGTTTCAGGATTTCAAACTGGCAATATACAGCATTGTCAGCCAAAAAAATAAAAGAAACTGAAAGTTAAAGAGTCCCAAAAGCAAAGCAAGGTTTGCGGCTATAATTGAGAGTAATATTAGCTGCAGACCCAAGAGATGGACAAAAATGCATAAACCAGAAGAGGAAAGAAACCATGATCCATGAGATCAACAAAGAAATTTTCAATAATCTTCTGAATTAGCCATTTTATAATTTTCCGCCTCCCCTCCTTGGGGAGTACAAATATACAATTGTAAATTATCCTCTTCATGCCTACAAAACTATCTAAATACCTCTTGTAGTTCTCAAAAGGGGAAAAAGTTGACTGTACATCTATAATTCCAGCATCACCAATAACCGCTGCAGGAGCAAGACCCTTTCTTGAAATGATGGAAGCGGCTTGAGTCTCTCAATATGATTTCATGGTCAATGATCATGGATATGTAGGTAATGGCATTGTGGCAATCTCCACAGACACGCAAGTTCTTGGTGATTCGGATGGGTGCCCCTGGAGCTGATATTAAGATGCCATAGGCAAGGGCCAACTTCTCACTATGTTCCAAAAGAAGGTCAACTTTCTCTTCATCATCCACATCATGAAGTGCAAAGCTGGTCTCTGGAACATATCCAAGGACTTTAATCCGTTGAGTCAGGCCTCTCAGGATTTCATATATCTGCTTGGACTGTGGATGAGTCTTGTCTGCAACATAGAAGGTTGTAGTGCCTTTCTTTCCCTGGACCCAACTGCAGCCAGGTCTCTTCCTAATTCCACTATTTTTCATCAAAGATCTGACCCTGGCCACATCTTTCCAGCGCCTGGCATTGGCATATATGTTTGAAAGAAGTGTATAAGATCCATCATTTTCTGAGTTCAATTCCAGCAGTTGTTTTGCAGCATGTTCCCCTAATTCCACATTTGCATGGATCCTGCAGCCACTAAGCAATGCCACCCACACTATTGAGCTTGGTTCCATTTGCATACCTTCAACGAGCTCCATAGCTTCATTTAAGCGACCAGCACGACCCAGTAGGTCAACCATGCAAGCATAGTGTTCTTGACCAGGAATAACCCCAAATTCCTTGCTCATGCTGTTAAAAAATTCAATCCCCTGATCAATCATTCCTGAATGGCTGCAAGCATAGAGCACAACAAGCAAGGTTACACCATCAGGCTGAAGGCCCACTCTCCTCATCTCGTCAAAAACCTCTAGAGCTTCTTTACCACGACCATGCATACCATAACCTGTCATTAGGGATGTCCATGAAACAAAATTCTTCTGCTTCAAATTGTCAAACACAAATCTAGCAACATCAATATCTCCAGATTTTGCATACATATCAATGAGACAATTGGCCACATAAAGAAAGGTGGAGTCAAAATGATTGCGTAATATGTAAGCATGAATTTGTCTACCAAGCCTCAGTGCAGCCAAACGAGCACATGCAATTAGGGCACAAGATATGGTGAAGCAATTCGGCTTTACTAATCCATCCCGTTTGAACATCCAGGAAAACAATTCTAATGCGTCATTGGCTTCACCATGCTGGGCATATCCACCAATCATAACAGTCCAACTCACCACATCCTTATCCTTTGGTTCTATGGAATCAAACATGGTGCGTGCCACATTGATACTTTTGCACTTTGCATACATGTCAATTAAAGCATTAATCACCATAAGATCATCCTCAAGATCACTCCCCTCAAAGTTCAACATGCATTTTATGGCATAACAATGAGTCTCCTTCCCATGAAGCAATGCTCCAACCGATGCACAGCCAGAAAGAAGAGACACAAGGGTAACCTCATTTGGCTTCGACTCACAAACTTGCATTTCCCGAAACACATCCAAAGTTTCACACCCAAGTCCTCTCTGTGCAAATCCTGCAATAACAGCACTCCAAGACACAACATTCAACTCAGTATTCTCCTCCCTCATCTTCTCAAACAAACCAAGAGCATCCTCAAACCTACCAATCTGTGAATACCCATTAACCATAGCATTCCAAGATACCACATCCTTCTCCTTAATCCTGTCAAAAACCTTGCTTGCCTCATCCACCATTCCACACTTCGCATACATATCCACCAAAGCATTACCCACAAACAAATCCTCAAACGACCCACTCCTCACTGCAATACCATGCACTGCTTTACCATGCAACCATGCACCCATCGATGCGCAAGCAGGAAGCACATTCACAATACTAACAACATCAGGCCTCATATCAATGTCACCCAGTTTACACATTCTATCAAACAACCTCAACGCATTCTTACAATCTCCTCTTTGCACATAAACAGCGACAATCGAATTCCACGAAACCAAATCATACACCCTTCTCTCACACATTTCATCAAACAGTTTGCGCGCACAGTCCAATTCTTCACACCTTCCATACATCGCCACAATAGCATTACAAACAAACACATTAGACTCAAACCCGGTTGAAAAAACAACACCATGAATCGAAGCACCAAGTCTACAACACATTAAATCCCCACAAGCCTTAAAAACCAAAGGAAAAGTATAATTATCAGGGGTCCAGCCCAGTCTCCACATGTTACGGAAAAGAGCAAGGGAATGGTTCAAAAGTCCGGGTCGGATGGAACAGCGAATCAGTGCATTCCAGAAGTAGACAGCGGAAGGAGAGGGAGTGAGGTTTTGGAGGAGGGAGAGGGCATGGGAAGGAGAACTGATAGCAATGTAAGTGGAAATGAGATTGGTGGAGAAATGGGTGATTAGGCCTTGGACAAGTGTTTGTTGGTGGATAAGGTTTACCTGAGAAACTGAATTGCATTGTTTGAGGAGTGTAGGAGTGATTAAGGGAGGAGTTATTGCAGCAGAGGAGGAGAAACGGCGGCTGTGGTGGAGGAGTATGTGGCGGAATAGCATGCTAGTGTAGTTGCGGCGGGAAATGTAATTATATTTGAAGTCCTCGAGTATTTGTTTTGGTGGTAAACATGTTTTTTTAAAAAATAATTTTTAAATTATTTTTGTATTTTTAAATGATTTCAATGCATTTATATAAAAATATAAAAAATATTATTTTAATATATTTTTAATTAAAGAGCATGCTTTATTCTATTTTTTATATAATATAATGTATGAATATTTAGATATTTTTTTATTATACTCACATTAATTAATATTAATGTTTTTTAAAATGGTTTGGATGGAAATAGATTCAACCTCTATTTGTCAACTAAATGGGGTCGAGGGATGCTGTTTATATATATATATATACACACACACCGTTGAGTACTTAAACCGATCCCTTCGTTTAATTATTATTACAAAAACCATATTAAATTATATCCTAAAACATTAAAATATAAAAATTAATACATCTCCAATTCTCCATTCATGAATTTTAATAATAAAAAATAAAATCCATATATTAAAAATAAAAGTTCTAATGTATGGTAGAAAGATGCAAAACGGAAATAAAAATTAAAAAATAAGAATAACATCTTAATTTTAATATTGTTTAGAATAACAACAAAGAATTGAAATGAAATTTAAAAATTTTAATGTCTTTATTTTTAATACGATAATGAATAGTGATTAAAAAAATAATTTTATTATATAATAATGATGATAAAAATAATAAAAATAATTGTTGTGATGAATAAGAAGCGAAAATAAATAATTGTAGTAATAATAATATAACAATAAAAATAATATATTTTTAAAAAAATTAATAATGAGAGGTGACGTAAAAGAAAGTGATGGCAATAAAAAAAAAATATGGTAAGGAAGGTTGTGTAATAATTATAATTAACTATATTTTTATTATATAAAAATAGTATTATCGTTGTTAATGTTGATAGTGGTTATAGTAGTTGAAGTAGTAATGATGATAATAATTTTTATAAAATGAATATGTGTGTGTATAATTTTAAAAAAAAATCATTATTATTTCTTGTTTTTATATAGGAATCACACAATATTTAATTTTTATTATCATTTACATTCTTCATTCTCATTCTCATTTTAATTCTTTCATTTAAATACATGTAAAGTAAATATAAAAACTTCATGTAAAGTAAATATAAAAACTTTCATTCTCATTTTCACCATTTTATTATTTATTACCATACAACATCTAAAATTAAAATTCAAACAACATAACATGTCCACTTCAAATGTTTATATGCATAATACTAATATGTAAGTAAAAATATATATCAGGAATTCAAATAAATTAAAATATAGAATCATTATTAATCATAATAGAAATTACCTAGAACATCTAAGCAAAGTAAAAAATTTAATAATACTCCACTATTAATATAAACGATGAAGCACCATACTTCTTTCTTCTTTTTATTATAAAAAGTGAATTGTTTACAACTCTTCTTATTCCTTCTCTCTTTCTTAGTCAAACACTACTACAACAACTAATAAACCAATAGCTAGTCCATGTCTTTTCATTTTCTTTTTGATCGATCATGATCTCTCTCTCTCTCTCTCTCTCTCTCTCTCTCTCTCTCTCTAACAAAACACAATAGCAATCTTCACCCATCATAGACTTAACCAATAATTGTATGATAGACCCCTTACCAAACCAACCTCACCAATCATAATCATTGTACTAGTACATTAACTGTGCGTTTGATATTGCGGTACAAGGTGCTTCTTAAAATAGTTTTTTTCTTGAAAATGCATTAAAATAATTTTTTTTATTTTTTCACATCAAAACCATTATAAAGCACTAAAAAAACATTTATTTTATGATTTTTCAAGTCAAAAACCCTTTTGAAAAGCAATCAGAAGAAAAATAAAAAGAAGTATTCTCAAACACACCATTAAACCAACCTCTCTCACACCAACCACCATAACAGCAACTATTACCCCTTACTAACCTAAACAACTCATCACAAATCACACCTGACATTTCAAGAAAAATCAAATGGATTATGCTCATTTTTGCATGTTTAAAACAAGAACACATGGGTTTTTAAATAGAATGGAAGTAATTTGTGGTAAAGGATGTGTTATTTAGCTTTATGATTTTTGTCTAGAAAGAGAGCATGACGAATATTAGAAATGCTTTTATAGTGGATGATGTTAAGGAAAAAAAAGATGTGGAATAAGAAAAGGATAGGCCAAATTAAAAAAAAATGAATAAAATTAGAGAGGTTTTTCTTGGTTCAGTTTGGTAATGGGCAGGTTATTGATCGCAGATGGTAAGTATTTTAGGTTATGGGTGTTTAAGTGTAGTAGTTCACAATGAATTAGGGTGCTATTATGGTTGAGCAATGTTTATTAGTAATAACACTGAAAACGGAGACTTCAAATTGCTAATCTATGGTGATTTTTATGAAAGGATTATGACAATGGTTGATTAAGTTTGTTTTGGTCGACATGTATATCCTTTAAAGCACACTCGCCCCAACCACTCGAGGATCAAATCCTCTTGTGCAAATTTTCAAGTCGAGTGTCAGGCACACACCTTAAAATAAAGTTACTATCTCCAAGAAATTCAATAAAATATTGCACTCTTTTAAGCTTACACATAAATTGTCAATATGGCGCTACATTTTTCATCAATGGTTATCTCCCTCGACAATGATTATCTCTTGCCTACCTGTCTTCTCATAAGACACCAATCTCTTAGGCCAGTCACCTTTATATGCCAACTTTTCTCACCAATGATATAGCAAGGCACCTAACCAATAACTTTTCTTTAGATTACTTGCAGGGAACAACAATTATTCTCTTCATTTTCCACAATGTAAGTTCATGTGATTAAGGTGTATAAATATCTTAGTTACCGAATAAACATTCAAGTTTATTCAAGAAAGTGTCATACCAATTCATTCAACAATAACACATTCCTCATGTTTCTTATTCTTGATGCAAACTCGGAAGGTAAGAACCCTTAAACCCATTCAAGAAAAAAACAACTCAAGAAAACTAAAATTAGATTGAAGATAAAAGCTAACATAATGATTACCTGGAAAAAGGCAACAAAATTATTAGATGAATACCCAACAATAATAAGAAATCACGAAATGGAAGTATAAGGAAAAACACCACAAACACAATTGATCTTTGATAAGTTCAAGACAATTTAATGAAAAACCAATAGGTATGAGTAATTCTCACACATATACACCAAATCGCAGTAAAATCAATAATAATCCAATCTGAATGGTAATCCTTACAAAAAAAGTATTTGTAATGCCAAAATAAACTTAACCTTAATGGTCTAATGGGATGACATCAAACCCAATTTAAAAATAACCAAAAGTATAAGAAATAAAGCCTAAAGTATAAAAACTAAACAAAAAACCCAAGTATTAATAATAAAAAAAAATAATCAAGGTTGCTCTATGTTGCCTCTAAGAAAAAAGTTGCTGATTTTTATATATCCCTGCAAAACCGACTTTATAGTCCTCGATAATTAAGTAAAAGTAGCCTACTTTGTCTACTTACAAATTAAAAACAAGTTGTTGACTTTTATTACCTAAGATGATAAGGAAAATTGTTACTAGCTAAGAATCCTTGAATAATTAGGATTCCTTACAAATATAGAACTCCTAAGTTGTCATTGGTCTTTGTAGAATACGTGGAAAAGACTTGTTGGCTCTTCTCTCTATGCTACCCAATTTGTCAAAACCTTCAGGCCCATGGATCAACCCCCTTCTTTGCATGGATAAAATTAATGAAGGTATGGTCATCACTTATAGAAGCCTTGAAGTTTACTTTAACCTAAATATTTTTATTAATCTCATTGAATGTCTTATTAAGCTTCTTGACCCTTAATTTATAATTGGTTCATCCAACACTTCTAATTATCAATGTCAGGATAAATGTTACCATATGCTAGAATATGCCCTTCCTTTATTCCTCCTTATTTGAGTTTGATATTTTTTTAGTTTTTTTAAATCATTTTTTATGTTTCTTTTCCTTAAAATGAAGATATGATTGGGTTTTTAATTGACGTTAACTTGATATAGAGTTGTCATTTTGTATGGATTGAGTTAGCTATAATGTTTCGATTTATTTAGTCTACCTTTGGTTTGGTGCATTATTTAGTTTGATTAGGTTTTTTCACTAGCTAATTAGTGTTTTTAATTTTTTTTTATTAAGTATTTGGTGAGAAGGATTACATACTGTTATAATCTCTTCATTCCTTGCTATAACTTGAAATGATACACTAGTATTTTTAGATTGGGTATTGTTATTAACAAGTGGTATTTTATGTCTTAGAAGGCAGGGGTTTTTTTAATTAAGGAATCCATTTTGGACTCAGCTCCTTTATCGGGTTATGGAATTTGGGAGTGTTACTCATAGTTTTAAAATCTGATCCGGTAGCCTGCTTGGTCTAATGTCTGGGTTTCGAGTTTTGACTGGATCACCCGAGTTACCCGAGTTAATTCTTTAAAAAAAAAATCAAAATGACATTATTTAAAAAAAAAACAAAACAAAACAAAAAAACAAAAATGAACGAGTTACAACCAGATCATGTCAGGTCACCAGGTTTTTCTTTTTTCTATTTTTGTTTTTCTTTTTTCTATTTTTTTTTTAACCTGACCCAGTTCTAACTCTAAATCAACCTATCGGACCGGACCGAGTTTTAAAACTATAATTTTACCATTCTTAAAATCAAGGAAGCATGTGGTAGATATTTTTACATATATAAAATAATAAATTTTGATAACTGCTTCCTCTCAATGGCTGCTTTTACGTTCATTTTTCTTCTTGTTTCTAAGCTATCCATCCGTCATTTCTATTGTTTTCTAATTGGAAATAGATTTTCAATTGCTTTTCAAGCCGTGTTGGTAACTGGAGGCATGACAGCATCAATAATGCTCCAGGATGCCCTGGAATTTCCTCCCGTCTCAAAATAACTACACAGAATGCTATTTTCACATGTATAATCCGGCATGACATCCGAAAGTCTAAATTCCCGTGACCGGTATTATAAACAGTCCCGAAACATATTACTGTCACCTCTTATAAGATTTGATCAATCTCTGGAATTTAAATTTTTCTAGAGATTTTAAGACGGTATGGATAAAAATCTCTCTCAGCTATGCGAGCAAAATTTGTAAAAGCGGAAAGCCTGATTAGTTGGGCTGTAGCATACAATCATGAGGGAAAAATAGCTCTTTGTTTAAATCTGCAGTGAAAAGGAGTTCAAATTGGAGGGAAAAGCGGATGCAATCTACTCATGAAGCTGGTAGTTGTTTTTGATAGCCAAGGCAGCTGCTCTATACCATGCAGCTGCAGCCATGGCCCCAGGGTCAGGCACGGTGGCAAGAATGTCTGAGGAGATATATGTTGAGCGACCAGCCTGCATAAACTATTTCGTAAGATCCCCAAAACACATGCAATGCTATGCATGAATATATAGAGGTGCTTTTGCAGGAAAGAACGTGTAATGTGATTTTGTCGATAACTAGAAAGTCATCAGTTGTCTAGATGAGAAACAAAAGAACAAGCACATGACATTTATCATATTCTTACTCGAGTGAATTATTTATTTACTTTTGTGAACACTCTCGCAGTGATCTTTCAAGTATGTTCAAGCCTCCACTCATCTAGTTTTTACAGGCTTGAAAGCACTAAAAAAAAAAAAGCCACCTTGCTTTAGATAGGACAGAACGGAAGAAGAAACACCACCATAAAGGAAACATGCATGAAGAATAAACATCTTTTCAATTATTCCAGGGAAGAAGAAAAGAGAATTTACCCCTGTCAGCCCCCCGGAGCATTAAAAGAAATGTCTAGTCTTGATATACAGCGTTCAAATCTTTTAACCTCGACAACCTGTCTGTTATTTATATTTAAAGTCACTCCATATGATTTTTGTTCTCTAAAAATACATCGTCTGGTAGTTCTACCTGTATGGATATGTTATTTCACTTCTTTCACTAGTGACCTCTTTTTCTTCTCCCAATCCCTCCTTCCCTGTGAGTAAGACGCTTGTGTTTTGCTTCTTTATTTAGTTTTAAAGGATGGGTACTGGAGAGGGTGTAAAATTGGTCGCAATTTCACCTAGTCCATCATTTACTGTATGTAAATTCACTTATTTTCTATATGGGCTCAAAGAATTGGTGGAAATCATTACCATCCTTCTTTTTTACCATGGAAGCATCATGCTTTGTCAGAACCATGTTTTATCAGAGTCAACTTGCATAGTGACCTTTGAATCATACAGGAGATAGGGGAAGATACACGTAACAGGAATCTAGAAAAGAAGAGGAACAAAAATGTCACCTGTGCTTGCATGTGTTTGGTTGATTCGGCTCCAGCCACTGCTGCTTCAGATGAGAGAAGAAAAGCAGTGCAAGGATCATCCCCGGCATTTAGCCTCTGCTCAAGAAAGTAACTAGATTAGTATCAAAAGAAAACACCACATCAACAGAGGAAATACAAAACAGTGGTTACTGTTGACCTCCTGAAGAACAGCTGAAGCTGGAATAAGGGCATCTAACAATGTGCGAAATCCAGAACTAGCGCCGCCATATTTACTGACTGCAGCTATGGAAGCTTCAAGTGCTTCAGCCCCTGATTCAAGAGACTAGTTAGAATAAAAAATTTCATATCCAACAGTGACCACATTAGGAGCATCATCTCACATTGTTTCGATGTGACAACTGACTGGGTGTTTGCTTTCAACTGCACACATGCTGCCTTGCAGAATATGGTATATCTGTTTAAAGAAGTAAAATGCAGAGCTTTAAGAGTAGATAATCATGAATGATAATAAGAATCATAAGAAATGAATGTAAATCTTAATCAAGCATTGGGTCAACACGAGTAAATACATAATTCCACTGGTTCCTCCCATAACTCTTCTGATAGATGATCCAATTTCGTTCACTGTTTCTGCAGCATCATTCAAGGGATAACTGGAAATAGAAGGTGATTCAGGTCAGTGATGGAAAACGCAAACTTTATTCAAGAAATAAAAAGTTTCTAATAATTTACTAAGAGACTAAAAGACATACTAATACTAGTATTATAGATTCTTTAGATTCTTAACTTGAGGAGCCATTCAACATGGAGCAATAGTTTATTTATTGCTGGTAGATCCAATCAATTCATGAAAACAAACGATTGCATATGAATATTATATGAAGTCCATTATAACATGGTATGTTAAAAACAAGCAAATCACATGAAAATTCCATTATATGTCCTTAAAATTGCAAAAATATACAACATGGTACAATAATTTAACCCTGATATCCCCTACAAAAGTTCTGAACAATGGGGAAACAAACTTACTGCTTCTTCATGTCCTCTAGAATTGCTGTTGCACCCCTATACATCTGCGAAAGCAGACAAATCAGCCCTATAGTGCACCAAGTCAGAATTGCAGGATGAAAACGGAGTTCGAGATAGACTCACTGTTGATCCACAGTCACCATCACCTACTCTGCCATCCCATTCATTTAAATTGTCCCTAAGATCAATGATCGCATTCACTGCTGCTTCAATAGCCACCTCAAGAAGATGCCCTTGTTCACTAAGCTGTTGTGGCCGACTTAAAGACTAGTCAAAACCAAACAAGGGAGGTCAGGTTTAACAAAGTAATGCTAATTAATTACCTTTAATGTCATCATTATTCAACATATCATTGTAAATAGGCCAATATTTATTTAAATTAGCATAAGGATAGTCATCCGGTGTAATGTTTTTGCCCCCAGAAAAACATGGATAATCTACTGTACTGGCATCTGCCTGAATGATTACCCTCCTTGAACGTGTAAACATTTTTTATTTAACTCAGTGCCGAAAGGAACTTTTTATATTTTTAGCAAGTGTAACTCCTCTACATAGCACTTCTAGGTAGCAATGCTTAAACATGAGCTCAGTTTTTTGTCCCAATAAAATGCAAGGCAATTGAACTCCAGTTTCTATGGATGGAAGGAGAGGGAAGAGGAAAGAAAGGAATATTTCGAAATTAAAGAAAAAGGGGTTTACAACTTACCAATAACACACGTGCATGCACGCGCACACTCACACAGAGAGAGAGAGAGAGAGAGAGAGAGAGACTCATAACTAATAGCATGTTCTGTCATCGATCTGTTTTCTACAGAATAAATGGTAGATAAACAAAAAATCCAAGCTGTGGGGAGGGAACTATAATCAGAGAAAAGAGATGTCTTTTTCCTAAGATCACACATGGAAGTAGAGAAATATGTGTGTGTGTGTGTGTGTGTGGAAATACCTCATCACTCTTTGCTGAATGAGACAGTGGCAGTGGAACAGGTATCTTGGCAGGTGGGCGATTACCTGCAAAGAAAACTCATGAAATCAATCAACATGAAATCTGTAGAAGAACTTCAATCTGACTTGACAGTTAAAATTATATTGGTTTTTTTCAGAAAAGCTACTAGAGGAACACAGATAAACAGTTCTTGATGCTAGCTAATAGTAATGAAAAATTATCTTATAAAACAATCGTATAGATCAGAAGCCAAGCAATAAGCCACAAAGAATAAAAGCAATATCCTGATATATCACCACAGACCATCTACTCCAACAGGCCAGTATGGAGCCTTGGTAGCAGCATCCAAACGATGCAAAAATGCTTCATCTGCCTTCATTATGGAAATTGAGAATCCTGAAAGAAGCAAAACCTGAGATAAGCTACATCATTCATTAGTCATTAATAGAATGCTCTTTCAAAAATCATGAAAGAAACCTAACATTGAGATGAACAGCTATATCAGTTCCAAACCTGCCATATCAAGGGAAGTCATAAAAGATCCAGTATACACTCTATCGACAGCCAATCCATGTTCAAGCTGCAACTGAGGAACTGCTTTTCCTGCTGCAATCATTAACTCCATCCCAGGGGTGGCGCCTAGTCTGAAATTTTTAAAACAATAGAAGAATAAGCAGGAAAAACTTTCAGATGTTCAGAACATCCAACAACCTGATCAAAATAGAATGCTTGATTTTGAACAGCATTATTCCCACAATTTAAAATGATAGATGCTAATCTAAAGCACAGAAGGAAGAACCTACCCATTGACCAAGAGTACCACTCTATTGCCGCGAGTAATTGGGACATAGTTAGTCTCCTGCAACAATTCAACGATAAAAACAATAAGGGCATCATTTATGATGTCAGTGAAATATGCAAAATTAATATATGAAGTTCCCTCCTAGGAACAGGGTAAGGACATTAGCTGCTGAGTAAGAGATCCTTATTTCTTATTCATATGAGCTAGCATAATCTTAAAGGTAGCTATTTAATTAAAACCTCCTTGAAAGCAAAGATAGATTCGAGTGGATTTACATATGAAAAAATAGCTCCCAAATTGAGATGCATGGAAAAGATATTAAAAAAGTTTGGTGCCAGTAAAGAAATCATAATGAGAAAATAGAAATAACATCAAGCAATACAATGAAAATAAATGGACACAAAAGGTCACTGATGCCCTTGGATAATAAAATTAGGAATGAGAGAAAAGTTATACAATTTAAATCATCCTTCAAATGTTAGAGGGTAAATGTTCGAGGGTAGTATAAAATTATTCTTAGGGCCTCACTTGGCCGTTTAAGTTTTTTAGTTGAATTAATTCTTCAAAATAGTATCAATACCTTAATGACTATATAGTCAAAAGTTCGAATCTCACCATCCTTGTTCTAATTAATAAAATTAAGCACAAGGTAGTGGCAGGCAAGTGCAGGTTTCAAGTGCAAAGGCTTTCACTTGAAGAGGTATGTTAAAGAGTGATATAAAATTATTCTTGGAGTATCACCCAACTACTTAAGCTTTTGGGTTATACTGATTATTTGACACACATTGACCATATTATGGCTCAAAACGGGCATAAGACACTTTCTTCATTATTCATGCCATAATTATGTTAATTGTGGTATTTCCTTCATTGTTAAGATTTTTAGGTTTTGAAGTGTTTAAGAAGAGTTCAAGATGCAGTTTAATAAATTAAGCATAAGTTTTAATCCGATTGTTAGATCAAGCTGAAATTTTGACAGAAAATTATGAAAATCTTTTTTCTGCTTGGGTTAAAATTTCATAATAAACAAGTCGGGAAGGCTTTCAAATAAGGATCGGAAGTTATTGTGCAGAATTGTCTTTATTTATCTAGTTGTATTTGGATTTCTTTTTCTTATTTAGATTAGGACTTTCAATTTAATAAGGATTGTACTAGTTAAAAATCCTAATGCTAGATAAATTCTATTAGTTAGGTATGTTTTAATTAGAAATCATTTTCCTATAAGGATTCTAGGTCCATAACTAGTATAAATAGGGACATCTAGTTCAGATTCAAACTTTTAATAAAATATCAGAAATTTTCTTTATTCCTTTATGATGTTTAGTGTTGTAATATCATGGCTTGAGAACCCTAGTTTTTATCTATGTTATTTGTCGCGTCAATTGGTATTAGAACAAGTTGACCTTTTTGAAGGGCAAACATGGTAGCAACCCATTCTGCGATGTAGGAGTGGAGATTCTCTAAGGCATTTTGAGGGCTCAAGAGCATAAGCTAGATCATTGGGAACAATGGTTTGATCGTTTGGAGCAAACCATATCAGGTCTAGCTTTGCTAATGGGAGACGCAAACATGGATCGTGCAGAGGAGAGAAACTTGCCTGGAGACTTACCTCGGGGCAGGCCAACCCCATACCTATTCCTAAATTCAATCAGATTCCTTTCTATGATGGAATATTTTTTAAAAAAAGATTTATTAACTGATTGATAGAGTTGAAAGCTTACTTTTATTTCAACAAGATTCATTGTTATCAAAAAGTATGGCTCGTCGTATGCAAACTTTCTTATAGTGCTACATAATGGTGATGTGAAGTTATAGAATATAGAACTCATACTGGTAAGCCTAATAACTCCATCATGGAAAGATTTGAGACAATCTTAGAGTTTATACAAAATGATTGTGAGGAGATTTTATATTAGATACATAAGCAAATACATTGTTCTTATTTGTCTTTTGTTCAATCTTCTCAAATAGCAAGAAACAAAAATACAGAGGTGTCGTCTCTTTAAAATAGACAGTTTCAACATCACCTCAGTGATAACAACAAAATTGCTACATGTCAATGTTTCATCTACTAATGATGAAGAAGAAATCAAAGAAGCTTCTAAATTAGTATCAAATGATTCTCAAGATCTTAAAGCACTAAAAGAAAAGCTAGAACAAGTTATTGGAATTACTCAGGAGTGTATCATCCAAACCAAGCTTATCCATGTTGGATCAATATTCTGAAATTATCAAATCAAATAATAGTCAAGGCATTGTTGCCAGGGATGACCAAACACTTCAACTAAAGTTGTCATCATCTCAAAAGATGGTTTTATACGAGGTTGATTCTTCAGGTGCTTGCCTAGATTAAAAATTATACATGAATATATCTTAGCTAAAATTAGATTTAAGATATTTGGAACAAGCTATCTCATGCATACATTGATGACAATGTTATATTCGAAGTATCTATTTCTTTGGAGTGGTGAGTTCAATTTCTAAAGGTTGACTAAAGTTAAAGAGGATTAATGTGGGGCACTTTCTTCATTATTCTTGTCATAATTATGTTTATTGTATTATATCCTTCATTGTTAAGATTTTTTGGTTTTGAAGAGTTCAAGATGCAGTTTAGTAAATCAAGCATAACTTTTAATTTGACTATTGGATCGAGCTGAAATTTTAACAAAAAATTATAAAGACCTTGTTTTCTATTGGATTAAAATTCCATGATGATCAAAGATAGGAAAGGCTTTCAAATAAGGATTGGAAGTTGTTGCACATAATTGTCTTTATTTATCTTGTTGTATTTGGATTTCTTTTTCCTATTTAGATTAGGAGTTTCAATTTAATTAGGATTTTACTTGTTAGGATTTAGGACTCTTAATAGTAGATGGATTCTATTAGTTAGGCATGTTTTAATTAGGAATCATTTTCCTACAAGGACTAGGTCTAAAACTAGTATAAATAGGGATGTCTAGTTTATTTTGAGAACATTTAGATTCAGAATTTTAATAAAATATCAGAGATTTTCTCTATTCCTCTACGGTGTTTAGGGCTATAACCTTAGAGTTTGAAAACCGTAGCTTTTATCACATTACACACTGTGTCAAAAACCTACATCAATTGTTTGTCTTTTCCACTATAAAGTCTCTTCTATGTTGTCATAATCTCATGCATCTACCTTGCAAAATGAAAACTTGTAAGCGACACCAATTCTAACCAAAAGGGGCGCATAACTAAGGCCCCAAACACCTGGGACCAAAGCATAATACTGTTGAATTTAACATATAAAAAAATGAGTACCTTAGGGCTAGTCCTAAGATTTTCAACATACCGGTGATAGAATTTGTTGAAGAACATGAGAAACCACCACTTCGACAGGCTGAAGGTCTGCTAAAGCAGCACCAGGTTCACCATGCTAGAAAGAAAAGGTGTTTTTGAAATTGAGTTTGTAAATGTGCAATCAGAAATCAAAGTGGAGCAAATAGACAGCACTGAAGATCAGTAGAATATGACAGGAAAATTGGACTGCTATTAAGTGAAATGCATGGCATCAAAAAGATTCAACTCAAGATAGGAAGCCGCACACACCCCTTCTCTCCCTCATATGAAGTAGAAACATAATTGCATTATGATAAATGTGCAGATAAAGAAGTGCATGGACTCGAGTATCATCAGCTCAAAAGGATGTCCAGTAAGAGTTGACACTAAGAAAGCAATCATTCCATGGAAATGACTCACAATTCCAAGACCTAGTTCCATCTTTCCTGGGCCCAAACGATCTGATGTAACCAGACCAGGCAGTGTACAGACTGACAATGCAACACCCATTGTTCCAACCATTTCAGATGCAAGTTTCGCTTCTGCAGCAACTTCATCAAGAGAAAGGCCAGCAGCAGCTGCAGCTCCAGCAACCTTTAGTGTAGGGAGAAGAAGTTATAAGAAGAAAGCTTGTACGTGAAACAAATAGTGGTCAAACTTCATATCAAATTAGATACAGAAAACCCACTAAAATTATGAATTGGTTGATAAAAAAATATGATCAACTTAATCATTTATAAAAAAATGGTGAGAGAAAACCTAAGCTAAGTACTAATTTTGCAGAAAGAATCAAAAGGAGGATGAAAAGATCAAAAGAAATAAAGAAAAGAAACAGAACCAAAAGTGTAAGCTGAATTCACATGCTATCAACCTTAGGTTGTGTGTGTATGTGTGCCACAATCATGTATTGAGAAGGAGAGAACCTTATGAACAAGAATAGTCCCCGCCAACCCTCTTCGTCCAGCTATGCCTCGAGGTGGAGGTAAAGCACAGTCATCTCCAACAATCACAGTCTGCAAAAGAAATATGATTATATTTGGATATTCTCTCTGGCTATGCAGAAGAAACATGAAGTTCGGTTAAGAAAGATACCTCTACTTTATAACCTTCAGATTTTGCTTGCTCAGCAGCCAAACCAAAATTTAGACGATCACCAGTATAATTCTGTCAACATCCCAACCACAAACTATGAATCTAAAAATAAATCTGACAACCAAATATTTTTCAAAGAGTAATTAAATTATGAGAAAGTTGCAGAGTTGATTGTCCCCTTTGTGCAAGTTTCATTTGGTCCATTTTTTCTTCTTCACCCCTTTTTTCTTGCTTCTGTTTTTTCTTCTTTTAGGTGCCCAAATAATACTTGCCACACCAAATAATTTGAAACTAGTAATAATCAACTGATTAGTTTTGAAATGTCAATACCTTGACAATCAGAAGACATCCCATCGGACCAGTTACAGCTCGGATACCCTAAAGTTGAATTAAGAGCAAAGTCATCTAAGAGAAGGATGGGGTGCATAACTGATAAGGTGATATAAACTGTTCCCAACAAGAAATTAAATAGAAAGAACCCAAACAGCTAGAATTGCATCAACTTGGGGGGAAGTAAAAACTTCTCCACAGATAGCAGCACTTAGCATCCCTTCTCCGACAAATCCAGCATGGGCAGGTTCATGCCCACTTCCTCCTCCTGTATCAGATGAAACCATAGCATTCACATCTTACTCGCACAATCCTTAAGCTCTATCATTTAGGATCATGTAATGCAATATCATAACCTTTATATGAGTTTTCTTTTTCCTTGTTGCCATGCATCTCACATCTCATTCAGGTTTCTTTAGAGTTGGACCTTTTTTTATGTCACTCCTGTTTGTCTATTAAACTTTCAAAGAGGAAATTTTAAAAGAAAATATGTCACTCTAAGAATCATTTGAAAGGAACCAATGATATCTTAACTCGGCAGTAAGACCAAATGTCAAGTAGGTTTGGGGTTCAAGGTGCTGGTTTTGTCGCTGATGGAAGCCACAAATACACAAACAAACATAATATGTGTCTGACAGTATTGTAAAAAATAAAGAGAAATTGGACCAAGAATCACTTGCTCTGTGTGTGCACGTGTGTGGAAGAGATGTTACACAAAAATCTAATGGAAAAATAGAGAACAGTTCCATGGAGTAACAGTTCACTTCAACCAAATAATGCAATTATCCAGTCACAACTGTTCAGAAAAAATGTAAAATCACCATTACATTTGTACATCAACACATTGAAGATCTTAAAAACACTAAAAGCAAAATTATCCAGCCTGTATATAGAACAATAAAGGTGATAGCTATCATTTCTTTTTGAATTACATAGCTACATTTAGCACCAGTACCAACCCAGTGCCAAAACTTGTTCATCATCCAAAAGCACATACCTTTACAGTTCCCCATTTCTCTTCTTACACCACAACATCAGAAAACCGAACAACACGCGCATATCAAGAGTTTTAAAGGCACACAATATATATTTCAAATTTCAACACCAAAAGAACTAAACATTGTCATGTTCAAATACTTTCCAGCATCACAAACCTGATATAATCGCAACTTTGTCAAGCATAGCACTCGCATGATCAGCGCGTAACACAACCTTAACCTGCATCTCCAGAATAATGAAAGCATCACAAATCACCACCAATTCTAATTTATTTCAGGCCCCTTCAAAAAATTTAAATAAAGATACTATTTAAAAAAAAAAAATAACCTCCGGAAAGCCATCCAGGTACTGTAATCCAGGGTAGGTTTCCACAAGACCTTCAATGAACTCAGTTACTACATCTGCAATAAAAAACCACTTCAATCAATCCTCAATTAGCAATTTTCACCAATTAACAACCACATTTAAAATTAAAAAATACCATCAACTGAGTCAAGCAAAACATGAAACCAACCTAAAAGTCAACCATACCTAATTTCAGAAACCTATCTTCATTTGAAAAAAAATTATTTCACATTTAAGGTCATTAAATAAAAAAAAACACAATGCAACAAAAAAGAAAGAAAGAAAGAAAACAATACATGGAACTGCGGGGTTATTCCCACCCCATAATTTGTTATTCCCACTCCATGATCTATTTTAATTATTTAGATAGACCAAAATACCTCTAGTAATATTTATTACAAATGATGGTAGTAAATGTTGGTTCTATATTTACATCTAGAAAATATAGATAAAAGTAGAAATTCTTCTTTTGGTATCTAGAATAATCAAATTTTACCTTTTGTTTTCATTATCACCTGTCAACTAATTTCATTTCTTGGAAAAAAAATTTCTTTACAACATATTTTTTTCCTTCTATATATTATCCGCAAATAAAATACTTATTCACAAGATACTATCCACCAATAAAATATTTGTTACAGAAAATTTAATAGAGTACTTAAAATTTTAAGAACTTCAGTTTTTATTTAATCTTTTTTTTCCTTTGAATTGATTTTTATTCTAGTAATTAGAAAACAACATTCTAATAACATTTTGATTATGGAAAAAAAAAATATACGATCAATATAATTTTATAATAAACGTGGAGTGGTGGGAATAACAAACCGTCTACTCAAAATTCTATCGTCTTTTTTATAAAATAAAAATCTATAGCATTTCTTACTTTTCTCTACTCAAATTTTCCCGGAAATCAAACAGAATATGTATTCAAGAGCCCAAAAACAACACTAATATTACAATAAACATAGAAATGTGAACAAAAATAAATAAATTCCAAAATAAACAAAGCTTCTCTCAAAAGCAACATAAATAACAAACACATTCAAAAAATAAAAATAAAAAATTAAATATTTTTCTTTTCACTTTCTCAGCAACCAAACACAAAACAACGATCGTACAGAAGCAATCCGAGTAACAAAAAAATAATAATAAAAATAAAATGCGAGTGAAAAAAGCGAACCGTTGGGGTCGTTAATGAGTTTCTTTCCTTGAGAAGCCATAGCGCGTCGTCGTCGTTTCGGTAATCAAAATGAGGACTTTTAGTGCAGCAAGCAGTACTGAACGACGAATGTATAGCTTTGGAGAGGGGGGAGGGAAAGAGAGAGGGGAGGGGGGTTTTTTTATTATTTTGTTT
This sequence comes from Populus tomentosa, assembly GCA_018804465.1. NCBI lineage: Eukaryota > Viridiplantae > Streptophyta > Magnoliopsida > Malpighiales > Salicaceae > Populus > Populus tomentosa. Next base: position 3,024,469 of record CM031991.1, on the reverse strand, counting down.
AATAGTGGGATGTTTTACTTGGGTGGATTATGGAAGATTTTATTTGCTTATATATTTATGTGGTGGTGCTGACGTGTTGTTGTTGCTTGTAAAGACAGGTAATATTTTCCTGAATGACGAATTTGACCTTATCTTTCTTGCGAGGATTTCCACTTTGGTCGCCTCGTGATGGGTAAGTCAATTTGAATTTGGGGCCAGAAAAGGAAACTTAAATCTGGGCACGTTGAAGAAAGAATAAATTTCATTTATATAAAATAAAAAAATATAAATAAATTCACTTAACCTCCTCAAAAACTGAACACTTAACTAATAATTAAAAAATAACTATTATTTAAGATAAAAAAAATAAAAAGTCAAATAAAGAGTATATTAATTTAAATCTAAACTTAAAAATTATTTAAAAACAAAAAAGAAAAAAAAAATCAGGTATTGTTAGGCCTAGCAAGCAACGTAACATCTAAACCAATTGAAAATGACCTGTAAGTGGGGACTTTATTAAAAAAAAGAAGAAATGTTTTTGTTTGCCACAAAATTCTTTTGAAAAAAAAATTTAAACATGTCATCTGATTTCTTAATATACTGGGTATTATAGTGGTTGAAAAATGAGGGTTCATAGTTTTTTGACTTAAAAATCTATTTATCAGTTTATTTTTTACCCATAACACGTAAAAAAATTCTAAACACCTTGATAAATCGATCAATGACTTTAAACAACCTAAAAAATCATATAAAAACCTCAAATAAACCTGGAACTAGAAATATTCTCAAGCTTGTATCTGATTTTCTAGGTAGTTCAAGGTGAAAAAACACTTAAAAAGAACTCTCCTACCAAACAAAAACCATTAATTTCAAGATCGATTATTTTGATAACTAGAATTAGTATCAATGTTGATTTTCTATCTCTACCATTAAATCCATTAATGGCTTTCAAAAAATCCTAAATACCTTGATAAATCCATCAATGGCTTTAAATAACCTAAAAAATTGCACAAAAACATGAAATCAACTTGGAACTAGAAATATTCTCCAACTTGTATCTAGTTTTCTAGGTAGTTTTAGGGTGAAAAGACACTTAAAAAGAACTCTCCCGCCAAACAAAAACCGTTGACTTCAAGATTGATTATTTTGATAGCGAGAATCGGTGTCAATGTTGATTTTCTATCTCTACCATTAAATTCATCAATGGCTTAAAAAAAATCCTAAACATCTTGATAAATCCATCAACGACTTTAGACAACCTAAAAATTCGCACAAAAATATGAAATCAACCTGAAACTAGAAATATTCTCAAGCTTGTATATGGTTTTCTAGGTAGTTTCAGGGTGAAAAAACACTTAAAAAGAACTCTCTCGCCAAATAAAAATTGTTGACTTCAAGATCGATTATTTTGATAGCTAGAATCGGTATTAATATTGATTTTATATTTCTACCATTAAATCCATCGATGACTTTAAAAAATCCTAAACGTCTTGATAAATCCATAAATAGCTTTAAAATAACCTAAAAACTCGCACAAAAACATGAAATTAACCTGGAACTAGATATCCATTTTCAATAACTTTTCAATCTTTTTCTTTGGCAACAAGTTTAAATCAATTATCCTTTGATTTGGCTTAAAAAAGATGCAAATGCATATGCAACAAATTTTTTTAAAAAAAAATTCTGAACAATGAGTTCACAACAAAATATGAGAGCATAAATAATGTTTTGCCCATGTCGTTAAGAGTTTTGCTATTTTTTTATTTTACTTCTTGTGTTTTTCAAGAAATAAAAATATAAATACAAAATTGATATAAATAAATAGGAATAAAATATACAGTTTTAAGACTACAAATATTAATTATTTTTATTAAACTACAAGGAGCAGTTTATTATTTACTTTCAAATAAAATCATGTGGAATTTTTCAGCCTCCAATTTTATAGCATTTTGAGTTTTTTTATATACTATTATCATATGTATAAAAATTATAAATATTATATGGGTATGGGTTTGTTATGTGAATATTAGAGCGTGTATATTATACTAGATTAAAAAATATAAATTTTCTATATATATATATATAATGCTAAATAATAAATAATAATAAGATAATAAATATTTAAAATTCAACAAAAAGGATATGAATATAGTAAGAAGGTATGGTAAACTTAAAAAAATATTTATAAGATCTTAAAGCATAATTTTAAAATCCGGTCTGGTTTGACAGGTCGATTCGGGGCCGAAACCAGACCGAGCTAAAGAAAAAATAGAGAAAGCAAAAACCCGGTGTAACCTGGTTGATCCAGTAAAATTCAGTTGCAACCCGTTGACTTTTATTTTTTTATTTTTTTTTAAATGATGTCGTTTTGATTAAAAAAATTAATTTAATAACCTGATTAAAATCTGAAATCTAAACTTTGAACTAGACCAGTGACTGCATCGGATCTAAAAACCATGTAAGTGTTGCATAATTAGCGAGATAGAACGATAACTTTCTCACATTACAAAGATAAAAAAACTAGGGCTCCGTTTGTTTGCTGGAAAGTAGTTTCCTTTTGAAAAGTGAATTTCGAGGAAAGTGAATTTCGAGAAAGTATTTTTCAATATTTGATAGTATAATAGAAAATGAGTTGAAAAACACTTTCTAGTGTTTTGTTATGTCATGGAAAATAAACTGGAAAATAACTTATTAATATTTTATTTTTCTCAAGTTTATTAAAATAATGAGGAACAAATCTTACAAATTAAAAAGTTGAATGAGAATGAAATTGAAAAGAAAATATAATTTCATAAATTATCTCAAATAAAATAAATAATAATCAAACTAATAGAGATCAAATCTAAAAAATTAAAAAAAAAATAAAAGATGAAGAAATTAAAATAATAATAATCAACATTTCATAAATTATTTCAAATAAAATAAGTAACAATCAAAAAAATGAGGATCAAATTTGATAGATAAAAAATTTCAATAAAAAAATAATAAGAAAAAAACAAATAACAATTATAAAAATAAGGACCAAAGTTAATATAAAAATAAAATTTTAAGAAATAAAATTGAAAAATAAATATTCAAAAGTTTGAGGATCAAATTTGATATAATCAGCAAATAATAATATTTTTAAATTTTTCATAACTTTCGAAAAGTGTTTTCCTCTAAAATTTTTTAGGAAAACACTTTTCTGAAAACCAAGTTAAATTTTTCTTTTACTGGAAAGTGTTTTTCATTGACCAACTTTCCTACTGGCAAACAAACACAAGAAAGTTTGGAAAAATAATTTTTCAAAAACCACTTTCTGAAAAACAAACACAGCTAAAGAGAAAACACTTTCCTGAAAACCAAGTCAAATTTTTTTTGACTAAAATTAACTGGAAAGTATTTTCTGTTAACTAACTTTTTTAATAATAAACAAATATAAAAAAATTTTAAAAATAATTTTTCAGGAAATAAATATCGCCCTAATCTTTTCTTACGATATTACTTCTTTTTTTTAAGTTAAATGAACTCGTTATTGCCTTACAGCTGCAAATACTTCGATTAATAAATAGAGAAAAGGCAAGAAAGCTAATATTATAAGTAATTTTTATAGCAAATAAAATAATTTGGTCTTGACCAATGACCATAGACGGGAATACCAACCACTTTAAAGTCAACAGTCTTCCACCGTTGGATCAAACAAAATCAAGTTCTTAGCCCAGAGCCAGCAATCCGAATCATGTGGGTCAGGGTTAGGATGGGTTATGCATCGCTTTCTTAATTGGGCTAAATTCAAATCAGCTCCTCCACTATGATTTGAATATTCAAATGAATCTCCAAATTACATAATTTGTAATTTTACCATCCTTTTTCCTATTAATCAAGTGCCCTTGTAAGAGATTAATTTTATTCCGAGCAGCAAGATTTTTCTGATATTAAAAGTAAATCTTAAGGTTTATTTTACCATAGAAAATAAAGTTTATTGATAAATATTTTCGCAAGTTGAATTATCCAATTCATTTATATTTTCTTTTTCTTTTTTCTTATATTGTTGTTACATAATATTTTTGCTTTTCTGTGATGGATTTTATTTTAAAAAAATTAATGTATTATCCAATCTTAACACTTGTGTTTTTCTTATTGCATTTGTAGATCAAAGTTTGTAAATATATTAGATTTTTTTTAGTAAAGCCTATAATGCATATATGTCTAAATCTATATAAAAAAAAAACTCAAAACAAACATGTTTTCAACACAAATATAATAAAAGAAATACTAGCATGTATACTAATTATATACTCAAACTTGTAATATACATAGAATCAAAGTTATAGCATGCATGCTAATAATAAAAATAGCAATATTTAAATTAAAAAAATTATAACTTTAAAAAATAAAATTATTGTTGTTGTTAATGATGAATTCTTTGTTGTCAAAACTTTATTATTCCTTATTTATACAATTAGAATGTTTACAATATATTTCTCAAGATTTTAACAACTCCATATTAGTTTAGATACACCTCTAAACAAGATCTCTAAACTAAAATAAAAGAACACAAATATCTCTCAACAAAGTATGAACCTAAATTTTAGGTCTACGAGAAAAAACAAAAGCATAAAAGAGAATGAAAACACGAAAAAAATATATGGGAAAAAGTGTAAAAAATTCAAGTTAGAAACTCGTCATTAACCCTATTTTTATAGTGAATTTTGAAAGCTAAAATATTAAAAATTAATTTTTACTATTATCAACCTTTATCTGGCCACCATAAATCAATAATTAAATTTAGAAAAACCAATAATTTTTTAAGATTAATTTATCATTCACCCATAATTAATCTGACTAAATCATGTTAATTAAACAAGTTTTCAAGTACATTATGATATTTATTTGTACATATATAATAAAATTTGTTTGAATGACGGAGCATCATTTTAATTTTTTTATGCTAAAAAATATTTTATTTTTAATGACACTAAAAAAATAATTATATTATAAAAGAAAGAAATAATGCTATCATTCTTAACCAAAATGTAATTGAGGAAATAATTTTTATATGATCATTATCATCATCATTTTTCATCTATGTTAGCTTTTTTATATTAATTTGAGGGGATATTTAAAAATATAGTAATGGTTACTTTTCAAAGTGTTTTTTTGCTCGTAAATATATTCAAATAATATATATTTTTAATTCTTAAAAAAATATTTTTAATATCAACATATTAAAATGATCTAAAAAAATAATTTAAAACATAAAAAATTTAATTTTTTTAAAATATAATTTTAATCATGTTACCGAATAACCTCTAAGTTAAGTTATCATGACATATGATTTTAGATGTTAAAAGTATCTCCATCTTTAATAAAGTTTTGCACATGTTTTTCAAAATCAAAGTGGTGCTTTTAAGAGAAAATGATTCTACGTAACCTCTCTTTGAATAAAGATAACAAAGTGGAAAGCAAGCTCATTTAATGGAATAATTGATAGTTTAGGAACGAATCAACACTCTTTGTATAAAATGAAGGACTACTTTTATACTTATTCATATTTAATGAATAATTAACGACGATAACTGGCGATGTCAATGATCGTACGCAGCAAGCTGGCAACTAATCTCGGATATTATTATCGGGAGAGAGAGTAATTAGCGTAAGCAGGAGCTCTCTCTGTCTACAGACACAAGCAGCCAAAACTAAAACCCAAAAAAGTCTCGTTTTCTTTGTAGAAGGACCAAGGACCATGTCTGAGCAGCTAACGGAGGAACAGATCGCCGAGTTCAAGGAGGCTTTCAGTCTCTTTGACAAAGATGGGGATGGTATTGTTGTTTTCTCTACACTGTTTTGTTTCGTTTTAGTCAAGTTAAGATCTACATAGGTTTTTCTCGTTCTTGTTTTCCTACTGACTAATGGCGTGAGGTAGTAGGAGAAGTGTGATGTATTGTGGGTTTTGTTCCTTTATGGAAACTTATTGTGGGTTTTGTTCATACATTTGATTTGTTGAAGGTTGATGAAATCAGTTGTTATCATTGCCATGTTGATGATTTATTTATAATCTTGCATGACTAGTTGTTCAAACTTTCTCAGTTTTTATTTTTGTTTTTTGGTGATTTTGGTAATGGATTTAGGTAAGAGGAGCCATTTAGATTATTAGGTAGCTATGTAGGATGACAGACTCCTGTTATTATTTAGCTTTTGTATGATGTATAGTTTTTTTTTTTGAAAAAGGTTGCATCACCACCAAAGAGTTGGGAACAGTAATGAGGTCTCTTGGACAGAACCCCACTGAAGCTGAGTTGCAGGACATGATCAGTGAAGTTGATGCTGATCAGAATGGCACTATTGATTTCCCTGAGTTCTTGAACTTGATGGCAAGGAAAATGAAGGTGAGCTTCCCAGAATTATTATTTGTATTCTAGGGGCACAATTAGTTAGTTTTGTTCATGAATGGTTGTCTCCAAAAGTTTCCAATACCATGTTAGAATTATCATGTTCTAATATTTGGATGCCTGTTAATCATGGTTCTGTGCATAGAACTCTAATTCAGATGCAGTGGATTGTCAGAAACTATAGATATTACAGTATGCTCTTTATCGGTATTGCGTATCCTATAATATGGCAAGCAATTGATTCAGCGGTTTCCATTGTTTTGCTGGGTCTTACTTCTTTGATTGTTGTTGTTGTTGTTGTTTTGCCATGCTAGCAAGCTTTTATATATGTTGGCTTTCTTTTGTTCTCTAACAATCCAACTGGCATGATTCTTACCTTTGAGGTTTTCATTTGGAGGGCTTTATTTTGTGGAGGATGACTTCCAGAGTTAAGAAGCTTCCAGTTTCCTGTTAACTTGTATATTTTGCTAACCTCCGTTTTGTTGAATTTTAACTTTGGGTGAAGGATACTGACTCTGAGGAGGAACTTAAAGAAGCTTTCAAGGTATTCGACAAGGATCAGAATGGCTTTATTTCTGCTGCAGAGGTAAACACCATATTTAGTATCTTTGATGCTATCTACTTGATTTGTAACTTCATATAGTCACTGAACCTATTACAAACATTGTCTATCCGCTATTGGTATGTGCTGCTCTAGGATATAGTTTTTTCTCCACGTTGATGTTTGCTTGACATGTGCAGCTACGACATGTGATGACAAATCTTGGGGAGAAGTTGACAGATGAAGAAGTGGAAGAGATGATCAGAGAAGCAGATGTAGATGGTGATGGTCAGGTGAATTACGAGGAGTTTGTGAGGATGATGTTGGCCAAGTGATGGAAGGCATTTGGTGGATTAGGATTAGTGGTAACATTTTGTGTTTGAATGGGATGATACATGCCGTCTTCAATTTCTTCTCCAGTCGTTTGACTATGATATTCTACTGTTCAGCGTTTTGACAATGCAATATTCTAGTTTCATGCTAGTATGCTTAGTCATATGAAAATAATTCTCTGTGGGAATGGATGTTGGTTTATATCACATGATAGATTCATAACGTTATTTGTAGTGTGCTGTGTTCTTGTGACTTCTCTAGTTGTTTTCGCCCGGATGTTAGAATAGAAAATGTGTGATCCTTGCAGGGCGTCAGTTGAGCAGACAGAGCTGATCATCGAAGTTAGCAATGAATGCATAGAAGACCTTGTTCTGAAAATGATATGTTTTAGTTGCGCGAACAAATCCTGGTTCATAACTCAACTCTAATGTCTTCAATTACCTTTTGAAAATGATTTGTTTTGCTTTTTTAAATCTGCAACCAAATTGTCATAGCTTGCCACGACCTACAGGATCGTTCTTCGGCTGCTTTCCCCGTGTATTTGCACTAGGATATCGTCTGTGGGCATTGATTTTCTCCATGATTCAACTGTATATAGTTATGATCCTCCCGTCGCACTAGGACTCAGATTACAGTAGTGATCCGGTTGAATCCCTCCATTTGATGTCCAGACCTTGCTCCTTTTCGAGCTTGTCAAAGTGTAATATAGCATTGCCAAGTACTTGTCCCTGTCTTTGTTGCAAGCTGTGAGCTTGGTTGACTCAGGCTTCAGCTCTGTTTCATCTGTTGTTGTGTGCAAGTTCCTAAGCATGCACAGTCCTTTTCTGTTATGCATCTACCCTCGGTCCAATAATTCTGATACAACTATAAGTGCGACAGATCTGCACCAAGGATATTTAGATGTAAAACATGTCAATTCCAACTTGTTTTGGGATGAAACTCTCAATAAGAATCCAACTCAATTCGAGTGCCGGAGAGTGGCAACAAGGGGGGAAAATGAAAGAAAAAGAGGTCCTGAACATTAAGAAGAGAAACCAGCTAGTCTAATACTTTAGGGTTTTAATATAACAAATGGAGACAAAAGGGAAGGGAAGGGAAGGAATGGAGGAGGTCAGGGGAAAAAGAAAATGATAAACAGTGACAGAAAATCAAGCTATCATGAACAATTATCCTCTATTCCTAAATCCCCACTTCAATTTTCTAGAATTTAAAATTGGGTCCTTGAAATCGAAATTGCAAGTATCTACCACCACCACCACTACATTTGATGAATTCAGGGCTGAAACTCTTGAATTTGCTCAAATGAAAGTGAAATCTATATGAGAGAACTCTTACCAACAATTCAGATCACGTCAAAATCATGAGAGAGACATTCAGATCACATCAAATTTGCCATAATTTTGAGACAATTAATTAATTTATCACCCCATCTTGATTATATATATACAATACATACATGCATGCATATTATTAATTAACAAAGGATTTGCTATATTAAGAAAACAAAATTTGCTTTCAAGATCCCGTTTTCTCATTTTGTTGGCAGCCTAGTTTAATTTGTCAAATAGCGATTTTTTCTGGAATTTCATGGCATTTTTTTTTCATATTTATAATAAGATTAAAATGAAAAAAAGAAAGAAAGAAAGGAGAGGGGATAAGATAAGGTCTTTTATCTAGAGGAGATTGAAGCAGTGATAAATTACAACCAAACATGAATAAAGATAGGAAAAGAAAATGACCCAAGAAAAAAACCCCTCTCCTCCCCCCCTCTCTTACTGGGTGGTAAGAGAAGATGCATTGCCAGGAGAAGCGGAAGTAGTAGAAGAAGAATTCTTATGATTATGCATCCAAACTTTAAAAACCTGTCTGCTAACCCCAATTCCTTCACAAAACCTCTCTACTTCATCTTCTTCATCTTTCCTTTGCAACTTCCACCCCAACTTCTCAGCAAACTCCATCATCTTCTCCTTCTGTTCAGCTGTAAACTTTGTCCTAAGCCTCTTCTTTCCACTCCTTTCACCTGACTCCACCACCATCACTGGAGGCCTGGAATTCCTCTCATTATTCCCTTCTGCATAGTCTCTCATTTCCATCACTACTGTCTCTGAAGATGGTGAGTGCATAATGTGATCCCTTCTGTTGCTGTACGATACTTTGCGGTGGAAGTTGCGGTGGCAACCACAGGCTGCACATTGGAGGGTGGAAAGTGAGGTGTCATCAAGGGTGAACTCACCACATCCATCTGTGGCATAGCTCCCAAGACTGGCTGCATGGTTTCTTAGGCATTCTTTGTATAGATCATTTGTGCTATCACTTTCCATCGTGTTTCTGTCTCTCTCTATTTTTCTTTCTTTCTTTCTCTTTAATTTGCCTGTAAATTTGGAGGGTGTAGATGTACTGTTTTGATGTACTATAGTATAGTGTATATAATGGAAGATAGGGAGGGTTTGGATTCATATGATGGTCCTACATGGTTATTATTGTATTTTCATTAATATTTAATGCTACATATATTATATACAGTATGCTTTATTGCTCATCTTGAGAATCTTTTCTCAAACTTGCAAATGGCAATTTATTTACACAATACTAATAGGATATTTAAAAATGTAATTATAGTTATTTTTTAAAAATCTTTTCATATCAAAATGTTATAAAATGATATTTTTTTAATTTTTAAAAATTATTTTTAACATCAACAAATCAAAATAATTTAAAAATACTAAAAAAATATTAATTTAAAGTAAATAAAAAAATAAAAATTTTAAATTTTAATAAAAACAACATAAAAACAAACAAACAAACAAAAAAAATCTAATTTAAAACAATATTTAGTTTGAATATTAAATTATCGGTCCTCTTGAAGCTGTAAATTGCAGAGAAATTTAGTGTGATTGTGCTTAAATATTTAGTCATCTCGTATTATATCAAAAGATTTAAGTATTTTTCATCGGTATCCAAACTGAAATGAGTTGTCCTCTTGCTGTAATATTTAACCAAAATGAAGGGCTTCATTGTCCCAATAAATTAAAATATAAAACAAGCTTAGCTAAAGGAATAAGAGCCCCCCTCAATAGTATGGGTTAGTCCAATAATTGACGTCGGGAATGCAGAAGCAGAAGAAAAGTCTTCGTGACTTTCGTAGAGGTTTTCTACAAAAATATCCAATTTATTATTTATTAAAATAGCATCCACACTACTCGTCCAATTCATTCTTTTTTTGGGATCCATACTAAATAATTTTGAAGCATTTGAATGTATCAAAGTTAAAATGCATATAAAGATTCAATGTACATTAAAGAAGTGAAAATAATTTAATGGCTAGAAAAAAAAAAGATAAAATGACATAAAAAAACAAGAAAAGAAGAAGAAGAAGAAAAAAGATTCCAAAGAGACTTCGAGCTTTAATAATGATAATTGTGTAATCATTAAAAAAATTTCAACTAAATGAGTTCATATAAATTATAAAAAGTCATCTTTAAAGTTATTAGTAAGTTACACATATTATTTAAGGATAGTGACATGCATCCTCACCGGTTAATACTTGTAACACATATGTAAAACATTTTTTTTTTTTTTAAAATATGCTAATATGTGTCCAACCACAAAGAAAAGATCAATTATCATGTATAGCACACACATGAGACATACAAAAAAGAAGAAGCTTATTAAAAGGTTGTGCATGCACCTCTCAAGTCAAGCAAGTATAACTTATGCATCCCATAAACTGTGTTATTTTAGAAAATAAATGTTCAATTGTATTATTTTGGATATGTTTTTTTTTAGCCATTGTGCTATTTATATATATAAAAAAACTAAAGTTTCATATTTCAAATATTTACATTTGCTACTTCAGTACTAAATATGATGCACTTCATGTACAATAACATCAATCATGCAAGCTACTCAATACGTAGCATCGTTTATTAGGTAATTAGAATTAGTTTTAGTAGTTTAACCTAATTACTAGACAAAGCTTTAGTGGTTGATGTGGTTTAAACCTTGTTATCATTTTTATTATTAAACGTTCAAATTAACTCGAGATTTATTGAAGAGAGTACGTAGTACCATTGATGTTAACTAATGAGCTTCGACAATTCACATTAATAATAATAATAATAATAGTAATAGTAATAGTAATAGTAAGGAGAGGATTATATATAGCTGAGAAAGCTATTAATATTATACAAAATTAAGTGCTCATATTGTACCAAAAAAAGAAAATGAAAGAGAGAAAAACAGCTCCTATACAAGATCCGTAGACCTAATTTGCAGCCATTGCTTAAACACACGAAAGGAAACTCTAATAAGTAATGCTGTAAAATTATGCTCATTTCTTTGTAGTTTATGATAGAATAGGCTAGACTTTCAAGGCCTAGATTGTGATAATGGTGCGAGCATGATTATTGTGATGTTAGCCAGAGAAGCTGGTGAGGAGGGTCATAAACAGGAACTGGCTGCTGCCGCTGCCGCTGCCGCCTGCTGGTGTGGCTCACTTGATATGTTCGAATCTTGTCGTTTTGGCTTTTAGAGAGCTGCTTTGCTTCCCTTTCAGCACTCAGTGTCCTGTCATTGTTCAATGGCTCACATGTATAACACAACGCTAGCTACAAGCTGTAGCTAGCAGTACATTAATTGGGCCCCAAAACAAGAAGGAGCAAAGAGACATAAAAGAGAGGAGCCATATTCATGATAATAACCTAATAAGACGGAAGGGCAAGAAGAATAAAATCATAAAAGACTCTTATCTTGATCATACCACGCATCATATTTATTAATTATTATATCAACCAGATTGGATATATTAAAAAAAAGATTTTGGCTAGTTTGACTATTAATCTTCTTCGTTCTTTTAACCCCCCCTTTTCACTAGAGTAAACAAATCAATGATAATTATTGTGATTTTATTTATATTTTGAAAGCTTTTTAATTTTGGGACGAGGGATAGTTTCTACTATATTCATACTATATTTATTATTTAATAGGAAAAAAAATCTAAATACAAAAAAGCTCGCCCATTGGAAGTTTGTGTTAGTATCATCCTTCGGATTCCTAGAAGTCTCTCTAATGGAATCTTAGATAAATAATATTTACAGACTGGAATAGCAACAAGTTTCATCGCTGCATACAGTACATTTTTAGGGTTGCCTTTTGTTCATGTAAAAACCATCTTGTCAATTCAATATGGCTCCTGCCAGGGTGAATGATGATGATGAGCATCTTGTACTTATGTTTTATGCCCTTGATTGTTGCTGAGAGACAATGCAGAGAAAGGAAAGGAAAGGATAAAACAAAAGGTAAAGATGAAAAAAAGATGGCTTTATATGATGCGCGTGCTTAATGTCAAATCTGACAATTTATTGTGCACATGGACCATTTGGGAAAAAAAAAAGTAACAAAAAAAAAAGCATGGATAAATTGTTTAATTAACACAGTAAAAAGATTGAAATAATAAAGGATGCAAAATTATTGATGAAATAATACAGTTTGATGATGTCATGGTTCATAAACACAATATTTTAATAATATCATGTTTTAAAATTATGATGTTTGTTTAAATATCACTATTATAAATTGTGATATTAATTATAATTTTGTTGTGGTTCCGAATTACAATATTTATTAGGAGATTATTTTGAAAAACAACTTGACATTTTAAAAAAATAAATTAGACAACAGAAAATGACCTGATAGTTTTGAGAAATAGTCTAACCTTTTTTGCTACTGTCCAATTTTGAGAAATTTTTGAGAAATTTTTGTGTTTTGAGCTGAAATTTTTTTATAAAATTATAGTTTTTGATGATATAAAATTTAATTTGTTTTATGATTTTAGAGAGTTAAATTTTTTATAATTTTAACAGAATTTAAATAGATTTTTCACTATATATGAACTATATCCAAAATCTCTTCCCGTTTAAAAAGACATGAAAAAACTATAATAACTCAAGTTAATAAATTCTACTTTTCATTAACCACAACTAGCTCCGAAAATGAAAACAAAATCATTTTAAATGAATAAAAAATAATTCATCTTATTTAATATTCAAGTAATCCTAAAATAAAAAAAATATAAATCATCTATCTATCTACTTTTACATCATTTTCTAGATGATTCAGGCTTATCAGTAGCACAACTATATCTATTTCCTTCACCTGCTCTAGTGGCCTCGTTCTCTTCCAAGACATTATTAAGAGTTAATCGCTCTTCAAAGATATCAAGTCTAGTACGGTAAACATTTAATCATTAAGACACAACGGTGTGACTTTATTTTTTTTATTAGTATTATGAAGATAAGATGTGGCCTATGGACTCTTCTATAGTATAAAACCAACCTCATATTAATAAACTATTAAGATTAAATTAAAAGATTACTAGATAAAATTTAAAATTTAACATTTCATAGTAATGAAAAAATTTAACTACTTACAAGATTTTGAATATGATGAATATATGTTACTTATATATTTTATAATTATAAAAAAATAATATTTAGTAAATATTTATAAAGCAACAATGTCAAAATATTTTACTTCATTAACATTTTACTTTTACTTTGCTATTTTTTTCTAAATTTTTTCCCCCCAACAAACCTTATATCACAGTGTTAAATCACAATCTTGTTACCTCATATTGTTTCTGTTGCTACCAGTACTAAAGTTTCGGCAAAATACTACCAAGGATTTATTACTTTGTTGACCTCTGTTTCACATATTAAAATAATGCAGCAATTCTCTGAAACACATGTAATGGATCTGGCCCAGCCAATAGATTTGATTTTCAGCCGCGGTTAAAAAATGATTTTAGTTTAATTTTTTTAAAATGACATGTTTTATTATATGTTTTTTTTTAAGTGAATAAAATGATAATGTATTGATTTATATTAATCTACCAAACCTATATCTTAAAGTTTAATCCAAGCCCGATTTAATAACTTAGTAACAAAAATAAAATTTTTTGTTTTTTTTAATTCTTGATTATAAAAATCTTGTGTTTTCCATGTTCTATCTATCTTAAAATTTGCAACTCCTTTACATAATTAATAATAAAAATAATATAAAATAGATTATAAAAAATATTGAGAACTTGTGCAACTCCCTTTTGAGATAATAATTAAAATTAAGATATAGGTTGGATAATTAATAATAAAACAAAATAAAAAATAGATTATAAAATAATAATTAAAGTTTGCAATTTTTTTTTGTATTTTTAAATTGTTTTGATTAATTGATGTTAGAAATAACTTTTTAAAAATAAAATAAAAAATATTATTTTAATATATTTTTAAATAAAAAATATTTTTTTTAAAAATAATAATTATAATATCAATCATTACATTACGAAAAACAACTGATGAGACTTGGACTTACCACAAACCATATCTCAAACAAGATCTTATTTGTTCAGAGAACATCATGGGGATTTAAATAAAAATAAAATAATAGCAAGCATGTGGAATGATTATGTTAAAAAAAAAACATGTAGCTAGCACTAAAAAAGGGCTGGGGGATTATATATGAATTATAAATATACGACCCAGCATTAATCAGACAAGCATGAAAATGCAACAGTTTAGCTACTAATAAATGTAGCCACATATTTGATTAATTATTAATCAGACAAGCTCATTACAATATGCAGTGTCAAAGAGTCCTCTTTGAACCATCTAGGTGATGGCCCAGCGGTAAAAGCTTGGGACCAAGAAGTTTGCTTCCTCTGTGGTCTCAGGTTCAATCCATAAGTTGTTCATATGATGGCAACTGGAGGCTTACATGGTCGTTAACTTCAGGGCCCGTGGGATTAATCGAGGTGCGCGCAAGCTGGCCCGGACACACGTTAATAATAATAATAATAAAAAAAAGAGTCCTCTTTGACTTTGACTTTGACTTTGACCTGTACAAAGCTGCTTTGGTTGATTAGAGTAGTGTAAAAAATAATATTAAAAAAAAAATAAGTGTTTTATATTGGCCTCTGAGTGAGAACACGGTTAATTCTCACTGAGTTTTAAGTTTTTTTTTTTTTTTTTTAATTTTTTTTATTCTTATATCTTTATTCTAGTTATTGTTTATATATATATATATATATATATATATATATTATTTTATATTACCTTGCATTGATGATGGGATTTAATGATTTAGGGTTTCTCAGTTCTTAAAAAAAATTTAAACAATAATTTGGTTCTTAGTTTTGCATAAACGAATTCCGTTCGTTTGTGAAGAATTAAAAAAGAGTAGGTCTAAATTGAAAATGAAGTGAAATGGAACCTTTATTTTTTAAAAATATTTTTTTATCCTTTAGTTCTGTTTTCATATTGTTTTGTTTGGTAACTTGGTTTGTGCTCTTTTCTTTCATATTCTAAGAAAAAGATAATGTTTTTAGCTTTTTTTTTATTGCTTTTTTAAAAAATATCAAATAAAAAAATTACACCTCATCTACTCATTTAAAATCAAGTCTAGGTGTTCGGACTACAGGCCCATAAATTAGACTTGATTTTTGGTGAACCAACCATGTAAGGCTTTCTGACAACACACATGACCCTTTTTTCGCTTTTTTTTTTATTTTTATTTTTTTTATCATTTTAAGTAGTTAGACATAAGTGTCTATACCTCATTTTTGATAGGCCAGACATGTTAAGCTTCTTAAAATATGTTTGGAATTGTAATAGTAGTGACGATTTAAAATACTTTTTGTTTAAAAATATATTAAAATAAAATTTTTTTAATTTTGTAAAAATTATTTTGACATCAGTACATCAAAACGATCCGGAAATATATATATATATATATATATATAAAATTCATTTTATGAAAAACAAAAAGAATTTTGAGGAAACACGGTGCAAACTGCGTTCCCAGACACTCTTAGACGCACATTCCCGACCCTTTTTTGCATTTTCTTTTTCATTTTAAGTTTATTTAATAAGAAATTAACTAACAAAATATATATTATATATATTACTCTATTAATTTCTTAATTTAATTGAAAATATATTTGAGTTATTATTTTTTAAAACACCATTAAAATTTCAGTTTATTTTTGAATAAAATCATAGTTGTTTTTCTTAAAAAACTGTTTTTAGTAAGTGTTTTTTTACAGCCCATCATGTTTGTTTTTCTTTTAAAAGAAAATATTTCATAATTTTTTTTTCTACGAGAGCTTATTTTTATTATTATGTAATTAAATAAAAAATACTTAAAAAAAAACTAAGTAATTGAATGAAGGCGAGTACATATTTGACATATATATCTATGTTTATCAAGGTTCATTTAATATATAGAAGTTTATGTATTTGAAAAACAAAAACAAGGGCATTTTAAAACTTTTTTTTTTCTTTCTGCTTGAAAATGTGTTAACTACATGTTTTTTTCAATGTACGTTCAGCAATTATTTCAACGAAACTTCCCTTACTCGTTTAAAGGCAGCCTTTGGCGTATCACATAAGGATTGCTAGGCCGTGTAAATTATCCTGGCACGTCACCTGCCCTGGAAAAAAAAGAAAAAATACGAGGAGAAAGATTTAGTCCATTTATTTATGCGGCTGGGACTGCAGCTATGTTTTAAATAAATTATAAATTTAAGGTATTTGATAAAAAAATAAATAGGATTTACTATGCATAGACTACATTGTTACTGCATTCACAATGCAGGGGAAGAAGAATGGAGCTGTTTTTTTTGCAAACTATATTACAGCACAGTAACCAGAGACGCACAACTAAACTTCCTTCTAGTAACCAGAGGTGTGTGCTTTTTCTTCTTCTTTTGCACTTCCATGTCTTCACTATTCACGTGAATAATAGAGACATGAAAGTGCAGAAGAAAGAAAAAAAGAAAAATGAGGGGTTAGAGAAAGTAGGGAAAGATTCCAACTCCAGTACCAAGCAGACACTGTGAAAGGAGAAGGAGTAGAATAAAGGAATAGAAAAGTGCTCAACTTTCATCTTCCTCCCCCTTTGCTTTTATCAACATTACACACATGTTGCTTTGCCTAGCTGGGTCACTGGCTTGGGCCAGTGACTGGGCCGGACTGGCTCAATTTAGCTTAGCCTATATGGGTCGGACCGGGTCCGATCTAAACCTAAATGCATTGACCTGGATCCGTCCCAAACCTAAATGCATTGAACTGGGTGTGACCTAGTAAAATAAAATAAAAATTCAAAAAAATTTCACAGATATTGTGTTTTATTCGAAAAACTAGTGTTAAATATTATTCAATGACACTACATAAATTAGACGGATATCGCTTGATGATGTATCATTTGCAGAATTTGATCGCAATCCCAATTTTATTTTGATTATATTTTACTTGATGTTGTTGTGCTCTTAAGAAATTTGTAAAAACTGTAGTCCTTATCGGAGGTACTTCATACGTGATGAAATTGTAGATAGTTTAATGGAAAAATAAAAAATATTTCATATAAAGTATTATTTATTTCATGATGTAATAGCAATAGTTAAATCTATAATATTTAAATTAAATATCATAAATATTAATATATATATATATATATATATATATATATATATTTAAATTATTTTATAACCTCAATTTTAAAAGTATTTTTAACCAAATACATTAAATTATTTTTTATTTAATCTTAATTTTAACCACAATTTTAATTAAATATATATTTTTCTAAATAAATTTTAACTAAAAATACCTTTTATAAAATAATTATTTTTAAACTACAGTCATAATATTTACTGTAATACCAAATACTTAAGTTAACAAAATGAGAATTTGATTAATAAAACCCGAAGTAATATGTGAAGCCAGGCATCTAGAATCTCTAAATCTATCATCTAACAATTATAATGTGAGAAATGTGTCAGGACACTTCAAGGAATTAGCTATAGTACTCCATCATCATTATGAACTTGGAATCACAGCTTGTGGGCAAAGCCATCAAATCATCACAAGAAAGAAAGAATCAATTCAATATTTATATGATAAGACATTAATTATGATTACGATGACTACTCATTAGCTGATGCCATAATTTTCTATATTAATTAGGTTGTTTTTTTTTAATTAACAGATTGTTTGGATTAATTTACATATATTTTAAAATTAATAATTATATAAAATTTTAATAATTTTTATAAAATTTAAACTCATGATTAAAATCTGATTAAATTATTTATAATAATTAATTAGAGTTTTTTTTTTTTAGAATTAGATCACAGGAGATTGATAAATAATTGTGAACAAGAAATCACACATTTCTGTTAAGAAGTTTGGATTGTTAGTTTCATGGAAGACAGGAGGTACATTTTTAGGTTTTAAACACTAGTCTGCCTCCCTTTCTTTTATCAATTTCATGGGTCGCCGCTCATGCATACTGTGGTCAACTAGAACTCATAGCTTTTGGTTCATGAACATAGCCATGAGCCAACTTCAACATAAATGCATCTCATTTATGAATTTGTAATTTGGTATGCCATTTTTATTTTATTTTGCTAAAACATGTGACAATGTTGGCTGTGTGTGTGTATACATTCTTCAGTTCATACATATTTGTTATTTTGGAACCATCAAGACGTGCCATTTTCAATGCACAATTGTGTGAACCATGAGAAGTTTAGCTAGCAATGGTACGAGGATTTCCTTCTCTGGCCAAAAAATGTTGAAGAAAAAGAAACAAAATTAACACACCCACCATTCTCTCAATCTCTTTCTATAATGGGTTCTCGGTTAGCATTAATAATAAACCTCATTCAAGAGTTTAACGAGCTTAAAAATAAGATCTTGAATTGTGTGGGTTGACTTGAACCAACTAGGAACAACTTTGTTTTTAAAAAACTTGGAATTTTTTGAATTGATGGTTCATTGCGTCAGATCTTATAACTAACTTCAATATTAATAATTATTCTCAAAGTAATTTAAAACTTATCATTTGTATGGAATATAATGTTGAATTAATCATGAGTAGTGTAATTAATTTTTGTTTTTAGGAGCAACTTCATTTTAAGAAAACTTGGAATTGTTTGAATTGATGGTTCATTGTGTTGGATCTTATAACTACGCTATTAATAGTTATTCTCAGAGTAATTTAAAACTTATTATTTATATGGAATATAATGTTTAATTAATGAGTAGTGTAATTTGTTTGTTTTTAATTATTTTTTATACTTCACCTTTATTTTTTTGTAATAGAAATCTTAAATGTTAACCATTGAGCTACACACTTGATTTTTTTTTTTTTTAACTAGGGTGCCGATCAAGTCTTGGAATAGCAAGAGGTGACAACTCTCAGATTTCTTCTTTTTCTATGACCCGATTTGATATCAAATTAAAATGCTTGGAACACGAGCTGTCATTAATCTATTCTCTCATTCCTTTTCTTTTTCTTTTTTGCTTTTTTCAACGATGAATGAGCCAGATTTGTTATCAAAATGCTTGGAACACAAACAAGCACTCAACCTAGCTATTCCCTCTCTCCCTCCTTTCAATGGCGCATGAGCAGATTCGATATCAAAATGCTTGGAACACAAGCAATCACTAAGCCTAAATGTGCACATGTTCCTCGAGTACAGAATTCCTTTCATGCATCTACGACCAAACTGGATGATTTGGAGATGAAACTTCGAGAATTAACAAGAAATCCAGGGATCGGGTTTTTCACTATATCACTATATACAATTTATCGTAAACTGCTAAATAAAATTATTATTTTATCATTATTTTGTCATTGAATGAAAAAAATGAGAGGTTTTTCCATAAGGTAGTTTGGTCTTTCCTAAAATTGCATTTGTTATTAAAACATCATTAGAGAGTAAACTAGTTTTTTTCTAATTTTTTTATACAGTGAAATCACGTTTCTATCCCGGAGTACACGAAATCTAAAACTATTGAGCAATAATAAAAATACATGCTTTCCCTTAAAAAGTACAAAAAATAAGCTTTATGTTTAGGGATGTTTTTATCTTTATTTGTAATTTTCAAGATACCGAGAGCCATGCGGCGATCTTGGCATGATGAATCTTGACTATGCTGATCTTCGAGTACAGGAGACCACGAGACAAGTTGGATTTTTATCTAATGTTCCAACAAATGACATGGTTACATACCTAGACATAGACTGGCTGGAAATTCCATTACATTCAAGGAACCTGGTTACAGAATCAGACACCATGCTGGCAACTCTTAAGAGAACCTTGTTTTTTTATTGATATTTGAGATGTTTGGTCTTAAAATGGAGATTAAAACGTGAAGGCAAAGAAAAAACTTAGCTTGAGATCAGTAACTACAGCCTAGATCTTGAAAGGGACTTTCAATTACCCAATTATGGTTCTCCCAAATTGAGATTTGAGGTGAACATGAGTACATATAGAAGACTAGTTTTTTTTTTTTTAATTGTGATAACGGTATTTTTTATTTAAAAATATATTTAAATAATTTTTTTATTTTTTAAAAATTATTTTTAATATTAACACATTAAAATATTTAAAAATATATATTTTTTATTTTAAATAAAAAAATATAAAATATAAAAAATGATTGTTCACCTATCCCAAATCCTAAGCATTTATTAGTAAAATATTTCCATCGCATGTGCACATATGCATCAGGTACAGAACTTATCATGCATCTAATCTTAACCAAAGAAATAAAAATAAAAAATTGGAACTTTAAGATTTGGTTCTCTGCCTTCAAAGATTTTGTTTTGCTAAGCAATAGATTACCTGAAGATTAAATTCAAAACCCGCTTGAGGTTTAACTAGGGCTATAATTACTAAATTATGAAATGCTGCTGTTGACTAGGGAACCATGAGGCAAGCTTTGATTTTAGCCACTAATGACTTGTCAGAACAATTTAGATCCGTGGCAGGCAGAGCTTGCCTGGAGAACTCAGTCTGTCTGAGTGCCTCCTTCAGCCTATCATATTTTTATCTTTTATTATATACTTTTTTTTTTTTAATCTTGATTTTGGCTGCTTTCTAGTTATTTCCTTTAATATATCGACTTTTTTTTTTTTTTTAAAAAAAACTGCACAGGAAGGAAAGGACATTTAACAAAGAGGTAGAACAAAACTTTCTTATATAAAGAGTAGCAGCACTGAATAATTTATAGGGTGTTTGGGAGTATAGTAGTGGTTGCTTTTCAAATAACTTTTCGTGCCGAAAAGCATGTCAATAATATTTTTTTATTTTTTAATTTTTTTTTGATATCAGCACATCAAAACGATTCAGAAAGTACAAACCACACTTAATTTTAACAAAAAAAAACTTTTGAAATTTTTCAAAAAACCGGTTGCACCGCAGTGCCAAACAGGCTATTAGAACTCAATTATGCAGCTCAAAGCAATCAAGTGTTTCATGTTCGGTTGATAATTTTTTTTTAAATGTTTTTTATTTAAAAATATATTAAAATAATATTTTTTTATTTTTTTAAAATTTATTTTTAATATAATTACATCAAAACACTTTAAAAACATAAAAAGATTAGTTTAAAATAAAAAAATTTAATTTGAAATACAAGAATAAAAATAAACAGGGTAACAACGGTGTAAAGGTTTTGGAAGTGACTGGCTTTCTATGCTTTTCTTTTTTCATTTTACGAGGCTGGCCATCATCAAGCAAAAAATGCTTGTACGGATGCAAACACATCACCGCTGCATGCTGGCAACATAATGGCTGCCACCAAACTACCAACACCGCTGCAGCTTTCACCATGCCATCACCACCGTCAACAACTTTAGTTCATTTTGTTGAACACAGCAATATCTACGTCCAGTCAAGATGATCATCTAGCTCCACTGTATCGCTGTCATCATCTCCGCCATGTCACTACCAATGCAAGACATCTTCTGTAAACTTATCACCATCGTCACTGCCAAATTTGAGGAAATGCAATGCCACCGTTATGCCTAGTTAACCTCGCCATTGCCCTAGTGCCTAACACCCTAATCTCTAATGAACACATCACCAGATTAAGTGGCATTCCAAACATTCCAACAATAATAACATTAGATCCCTTTCAAACCCCTGCCTTTACTATATATTTCAGTACCACCAGATTAAGGATTACTTGAGATTCTCCTCACAGGCATGCTTAACATATCTACAATTCGTAGGATATACTTGACAACAGCTAAAGAGGTGACTTAGAGCACAGGAGGATCATAAAGAGCAAAGATAATTCCCTGCTGCTCAAGACGGTGGAGTTTCTCCAGCTTAGTTCAAAAAATGTTAAGAATTATCAACTGTCAAGCAAATGCTATTAAATGCCATGTCGCTTTCCTTTTTGTTTTTTCCTTTTTCACTACAAAGCTTCCTTGTTTTTTTTTTTTTTAATCATAGCAAACTATTTTTTTGGCTAAATATTTAATGATGTCCACACATGGCAGCATGGCTACATGCCATATATTGGGTTGCATGAACTCCTGCTGTCCTGGACAGCAGGAAATTCTTGTTCTAAATTTAAATGCCAGCAAAGTCTAGAATATATTCTAAATTAACTAGATTTCTTTCAGATACCAATTAAGTCTTGTGGGGTTAGAAGGTGTGGAACTCTATTTCTGGAATGAATATATTTACAAGGTTTTAGCCCATGTTAAACCTTCAGTGCAGTAATTGTTATGCCTTGGGAAAGAGTTTCGATACCTTTTTAGTACTCAAAGCAGCTTCACAGCAAAACCATGCATGTTCAATTTTCATGTCGCTGAAGCCTCAAGTTCTTCCCTGTCAATACCCTAATCCAACCCGCCATAAAACTAAAGTCAAATAACATGAAAACCTTAAGATGCTGTTCACAGCAGTACCCCGATAGATTTTGAACAGGTTCTAAAAACATAATTTCCACTCCAAATTTAACCCCCTTTCACAAACTCCAATCATATGAAATTCAATTAAAAATGTCTTCTATCAATTATATAGGACTACAAGGAATCCTCATAGCTGTCTTCCATCGCGACCACTACATGTAGCAAGAGATGTAGCATAAACAGGCCTAGCAATCACGATAACTAGGATATTAAATTCTCCTAGCATATATAAAAATTCTAAAGAGCAACAACTCTGATCCTATCATATTTAAAATATTAAATTCAAATTTATTTATTTTAAATATGATAAGATCAGAGTTGTTGCTCTTTAGAAGTTCCATATACACTAGAAGAATCAAATCTGAAGGTGGAATTAATTCTGAAATTTTTTTCCCTTTTTGTAGCTAGGATGAATAAAGAATCCTTGTAAGAAAAGAATTCTGAAACATTTATGAATCTTTTCCACACTTAGAAACTATGTTGCAACCCATTAAAGATTTTTGAAGAATTATGAGATTTTCAAAATAAGCTGCCACATCCTTTTAGAAAAAGAATCCTAGCCAAATAGAAAATCCATAAGTCAAAAGGAAGTAAATAACAAAACTCGTACAACCTCTGTTGACCCGTGTTTGGATGCCTTGTTGAACTTCGATTGACATGATATTTTAACCTAACGTAGAACAACATGTTAGGAGACTTCACGTAAAATTTCAGCCCGATCCAATGGTAGGATTGAGAATTATGATTATTGCCGTAAAACTGGATAGTTGCACATTTTACGTCAAAATCCGAATATGACCTTGCCTGGATCATATCATATATCATTGATATCAATTAGTTTAGGAAAAAAAATGGAAAATAGTAAAAAATAATACGGCATGAAAACATACCGTTCAAATGGATACATCCATCGATATTGAACGGGTCCTCCGACTTTTGCCTCAGAAGGTAAATGTATTGTCAAGTGTTCCATAGAGTCATAGAAGGATGGCGGAAAAATCCTTTCAAGTTTGCAAATAATTTCAATGATATTCATCTGCAGCAACTCCATGTGTTGGACTTTTAAACTTGTAGCACTATTGTCCCGAAAAAATACTGACAATTCAGTTAATGACTCCCACAGTGGCTTAGGCAAGTAAGGTCGAAAAGTAATTGGAAAAAGTATTTGCATAAAAACATGACAATCATGACTTTTTATGCCTGAAACCTTACACTGTGCCTCTTTTACATACCATGAGATGTTCGAAGCATAACCATCAGGAAATGACAATTCTTTCATTCATGACAACACTTCTTGTTGTTGTTTCTTGAAGAGATAATAAGTGTCTTTAGGTTTATAAACCTGACAACTTGCATTAAGTTGCAAATGCAAGTTTGGCTTCTTACAATATAACTGAATATCTAGCCTAGCCTTTAAATTGTCATTGCTTCTATCAGGACAATCCATTACTGTATAAAAAATATTGTCAAAGAAATGTTTTTCAATGTGCATGACATCAAAATTATGACGAATCAGATTTGTATGCCAATACGGAAGCTCTTAAAAAATGCTTTTTTTCACCCAATTATGTTTAACACCAAAGCCTGGAATTTTGTCATTATGAGATGAACTTCTAATATGTCTCATCGTAAAATTAGACACTTCAAATAACATTTCTGAACCAGATCGATGAGGTAAAGGAGGGAGCCATTCTGTTACTCCTTTTAAAAACTTATCTGATTGATATCTATATGGGTGATCCATAGGTAGGAATCGTCGATGACAGTAAAAAAAGGTTATTTTTTCCCTATGTTTTAATCTAAAGGCTTTGCTATGCTCTATACAATAAGGACAAGACAACTTCCTATGAGTACTCTAACCCGATAACATACCATAAGCTGGAAAATCACTAATGGTCCACATCAAAGCTGCTCTTAATTGAAAATTTTCCTTCCTATATATATCACAGGTATTAACACCATCAAGCCATAACCTTTTCAACTCATCAATTAACAAACGTAGGAAAACATCAAGCTTTTTTCCCGGATTCTTCGGCCCAGGAATAATCATTGACAAAAATATGAATGGTCGGGTCATAGACTTCCAAGGAGGCAAATTATAAACAGTCATAATTACTGGCTAACAAGAGTAGACATTTGAAGACATGTCAAATGGACTAAAACCATCGGTGCATAATCCTAATCAAATATTTCATGGATCGGATGCAAAGTCTTGATGATCTTCATTAAACTTCTTCCATACCTCCCCGTCAGATGGATGCATATAACTCCATCATCTGACCTATGAAAATGATGCCATGTCATATATTTGGCATGATGTGGAGATATGAATAGCCTCTGAAGTCTTGGTGTCAAGGGAAAGTATCAGAGTTGTTTCTCTGACTTATTAGAATCTTTACTAGTGGGATTTCTAGGTTTGTATCGTAAACTTCCACAAAAATCACAATTTACTTTTATTTCATCTACCCTATAGTACAACATACAATAATTAGAACACACATCATATTTATCATAACCAAGTCAAGTGGCCGCATAAATTTCTTGGCATCATAGAAATTTAAAACCAAATTTTCATTATCAGGTATGCAATTTTTTGTAAATTCAGTAAATTTATTGAAAGCAGTTTGAGTCAAGTTTAGAGTTGGCTTCATATTAAGCAATTATATACAAGCAGATAGTTTAGATTGCTTGGTACATCCATCCTATAAAGACTCCTCTGTAGCTTTAAGTAATTTATAAAATTTATCTGCCTCCGGATTTGGAAGTTCCTTTGCTACCATAGGACTAGAAACCATATCATTAGAGTATGCATCACCAACCCCTATTGTATGCAGAACCATATTCCTATATGAATTTTATTTAAAAACATCATTCATAACATGACTACACCGAACTGATGAAGGTCCAATAATTATCGGTTCTGAAATATAAGGCTCTCCATTTACAATCTAATTTTCATAATCAGGTAAAAATTCTCTTGAAAACAGGTGCTTATAAACATCTTCTTCCATTAAAAACTTTTGATTTTTGCAATTGCTCTGTTTATTATTTCTCATCATCACTTTTTTTCTTCAACATTAGTAATCTAGACTATTCTATTGGGAAAAAAAAATATATAATCATTTGCATTGTCAAGTAATATTGTAGAGATAAAGTTTGCATGCAATCATATGCCATAATTATTTTTTTAACCAACTATTAAATATTTATTTCATCAATAATTTATTAGATCGTCACATTAAACAAAGAAATACTAACAAACTAAAAACACTTTAGAGACAAATTATACCATTATTAGCAAACATAGGCTAAGATTTAATTACAATGCAATTTTTCTACAAATCAAGTTATCTTCCAAAATTAATAAAATTTTTTAAGCTACATTGACAAACCTAGAAGACCAATATGCACAGCCCAAAAGCTTGGCAACTCCAAATGCAAAAAAGTAATGTGATGATGATGGGTTCAAAAATCTAAAATTAGAAAAATAAAAATAAAAATGAGTAAGAATAATAGTGTTAAGAAATTAAAAATGTAAATTAGCATGTAATGAGCAAGAATAACATTGAATAATGTTTCCAACCATCTTATTTATGATTTATCAGGACTTTATAAAATAAAAGTCATTTAACAGGCTGGAAAATAAAATCATTTAACAGGTTGAAAAGAGAATTGGCAATCACTGGGGAACGGAATTGGAATAGATTTCAACTCACCTTTCCGCTCAACCTCAAGCTAAATAACCTGATATTGATGACAGCTGACCCTTCACAAAAGGAACTCTTCTAGCAATTAACAGTACAAAAGTTAGCATTCGTGGCTATAGACGGCTAGGCTGATGAATTTGAACTCACATTTGTAACACATACAATAATAGTCTTTTAAAGAGTTTCATATTATATTGAGCATCCTGACAGAAAACAAGATATCTGGATAAAAAATCATTTACTTGTAGTTAAAATATTCATATTGAATTAAAGATAGCAGACTCTTTCAACACATGAAGAAATCGCATAGTAGCTAATATCTTCAAAGACTAATTCATGAATTCTGGATCCATACTTAAATTCTAGATTTGTCCTTATTTAGAATGGAAGAAGGATCGGTAAAGTCAAGAAGCAGAGAGAGGCCAAAGATTCTATTATATAAGAGAGAAAGAGGTAAAATTTACATAAAAATCAACACAACAATTACACTATATTTCAGTTACTAAATTTACAAATAAAGATAGAAAATGCTATACTAATCCCAATTCAATAGCCATGCTCAACTGTCACATTGAGTAAAAAAAGAATAAGTAATGCAAGTTGCAACATTTAAATAGAGTAAAACCTGGAGGTCATGTTTTTTTTTAACTTCTTAAGATAATGGCACTATAAAGAAACAAAATATTAAAATGCATCGTTCTTGTCTCTATTTGTTTCAGATAATGAGTCTTCATTTGTTTCAAATAATGAAAATCAACATAACTATGTACTAGTTAAAAAAAAAAACCTTCAAAAATTAATTAAATAAAAAAAATAAAATTAATTGATTATAAAATCCAAAAAAACTATTATCCAATTCAATTTTAATTTTAAAAACTTGAAATTGATTCAACCAAAATGAAATCTAAAATAAAAAAGTTAAAATATTAATATTTTTATTAACCCAAAATTAATCAAACTCACATTCCCACAGTCTGCCCTCTTTTGCATTTCCACTGCCTGGCCAACCTTCCTAAGACACATTACCCAAACTTTGTATGGAGAAGTTGGGAAGCTTTGCTAGGAAGCCGGCTAAGACATATTCCTTGCTATCATATATAGTTTTTACCATAGATTATGCACAAACTCTGCCATCCTTTCTAAGACACATTACCCATATTTCTCCCCCGAAAAACAACACACATACACCCAGTAAAACAAAAAAAAACCAGAACCCTATAAAAAGTCTCACTACTTCTATATTTAACAAATAATTTGCAATAGATCTACAAAATTATTCTGTAAAATTAGTTAATAAAACAATATATATTCTCTCTAAGTTACAAACATAATCTCTTAAATATGGGTTTTTGATTATACCTACTATCTTAATTTTTCACACCAAGTTTGTTCCCTGCAAAATTGAATTTTAGGAAGCGTACGTAAATTAACTGGAGAAGAAGTTAAGAAAATAACAAGTTATGTTTATTGAAAATGACGCATGACAAAGATAGGTAGAATTGAAAGGGACATATGGGTTTGGGTCCTAGAGAAGGAATAGAAAGGGAGAGATATGGGTTAATTAGGTTTTTGAAGAAGTATAGAAAGGGACAATATTGGGTTCTTCCGGAGAATGAAGAAATTTTACAATTGTGGGGTTCTCCTTTTGTTTTCAAGGTATAAATGGACCAATAAAAAAGCAACACGTCATTAATAGGTTAATTAGGTCTAGTGAGTGATCATAATAGAAATTGAGATTTGGTTCTTCCTACAACCCAAATTGCCTAAAATAGATTTGTTAATAAGATAATAGGTATGAGTCCCTTTGAAGTCGTATATGGTTACAAGCTTATAAAACTTTTATACCTTTTTTCTATGTCTCTTCATGCTATGGTATCCGAGTCAATCGAGTCTTTTGCACATAAAATTCAGGGTTTTCATGTTGATATCACTAAGCAGATTCAAGCAAGTAATGCACAATATAAACTTTGAGCTGATTTACATAGATGGCATAATGAATTTAAAGTAGGAGACAATGTTATGATACGAATTAGACCTAAGTGATTTTCTTTAAGCTAATAAAAAATTACATGCACGTAGTGCATGGTCATTCAAAGTGCTACAACGGGTTGATCCAAATGCTTATATTCTGGATTTACCACATGATTTTGGCATTAGCTCTACATTTAACATTAAGGATCTAGTTGCATGCTAGAAACCACATCATATTCCAAACAATCCTTTTAAGATGCCATCTAACTCACCTTCTGATGATCCTATTGAAACCTCTATCCCTTTTACCTTGACCTTAGCATAAAAAGATAATATTGATGTTATTTTGAAAGAACAAGTTGTTTTTACTAGGAATGATAAAATTCAATGATTTCTAGTTCATTAGATGGGCCGACTTGATTCAAATTACACTTGAATCACTATAAATGCTTTGCAACAGATTGATCCAGATCTTTAGGAATACTATCAGAGTTGCCTAGAGCTATACTCAACAGGGTCATGTTTTCTCAACCTTGAGAGAGTTGGTGGAAATACCAAATCCATACCACATACTACACATGTATATGAACAGAGACGATGTAGGATAATCTAGTTTGTCATTCTTTGGTTGAGACATTAAGTCTATTCGAATCTATTTTATTGTTTTATTTTAGATATTTGAGTTATTTATATTAAACAATTTTAATTGATAAGTTAAACCTCATAGTTAGATGTTTTAAAATTATACTATTTCTATGTTTCTGTTTTAGTTTGTGAGACAATTTTTGATAATTAAATAAAAAAGTAACAAATTTTTTCTTTTCTAAATTCCTTTTTCTTTCTTTGCTTTTAATTCTTAACTTTTTTTTTTCATGCTTTAATTCTTTTTCTTTTTGTTTATCATCATTATCATGCACCACAACATTTCATCATCATAATAAATTATTATTAGTTTACATATTTTTTAACTAATAATAATATATTATTGTATTTCTAAAATTAAGTGCGTACAAGATTGTTCCCTGCACATGTCTTTGTTAAAAAAAAAAAAAACAGTGTTCAATGAACCACAAACAATAAATGTAAAACATATTTTTTAAGTACAGTAAACCAAAAATAAGAAATGATACCAAACAGACCCTAAATTTTCTAGGTTCATTTCACTTCAAATTCAATCCCCTAACAAACTCCAATCCGCCAATAAATTTTCAATTCTATAGCCATCTTTAACCAACTAAAACTCAATTAAAAATTTCTCTTATTAGTTTCAGAACTACAAGGAACCCTCCTAGCTAGCCAGCATCATTGAAAGAAGCTAGGGGTGCAGCATAAACAAGCCTAGCAAGCAGGACAGGATGCCAAAAACAAAAAAATTTGCTATCTTCTTAGACCATCCAACATCAAAACTCAAACAAAAAGGAGAGCCAATAAATGATGGAAGACCATTGATAAATGAGTAATATGCATTCACAAGACAAAATAAATCATTGTTGTAATATAGTTAGGAATTCGAGTTCTTTCAGGATCACTAAAGAGTTACATGATCATTAATTTCAAGACCCGTCAAATTAATTAAAATATATATAAATTAGCTTAAATATCCATGTTAATAGTAATAAAAAAAAATCACTGTCGTAGTCAACAGCCCACATTAATAATGGACCTAAATTACCATGCTATTATGACCTTTTACACCGTGTTTGTTCAGAGGGGTTTCAACGAGTAATGAAGGAAAAGGAGCGGTTAAAACCCTCCTCATCCTTCTTCGGCTCTCACAACTAATAGAAGTAGAGGTGGGGTTTTAGAGGGCTCAATCCTCTTAAATATTTTAAATCTAAACACCCCAAATTGAGGTGTTCAAAGAATTAAGATTAGTAAATGATACAAATATCCTTCAATTAAAAAAAAATCCCTCTCTTTCACTTCTCATCCCATTGCATATTCAAACAAGAAAAAGTTTGAAATACTACCATTTCCTTCCTTTACTTACCCTTATCAACCCTACCCTTTCTTACCCTTATCATCCAAACATAGTGTTGCAAGGAAAGAAGCAAAATGTAGTCTTAAGTTGGATACTGCAGCAACTATGATGATTAAAGAAGTAGCTCAACAACTACAGTGAGGTGCACAAGAACATGATCTGCAGGTGATATGATTTCGTGAAAGAGACCCAAACAAACACCCCACATCAATCTAAGTTGGATGATAAGACACCAGAAATCATTAATTACCTATTACTCCGACATCTGAATTGCAAAACGCATCCACATATACTAATTTATTTCTCAAAACACCAGCAAGAATACCAACTGATTGTCTGATGAAACCGCACCATCTTGCCAAAACTAAGACTTAAGAGCAAATAACAAATTTCTCACTAACAAAGTGGCAAGCCTCAAAAAAATACCTCACAAAATCAGAGACTAGAACACAGGCAAGTCATGAGCACTCATTCATTTACACAAGCTGCAACAACTGCATAAAGAATAAGGCACCCAGATTCACCAAAAATAGATTTTTATTTTGAATTTATATTAATTCAGATTTAATTGAATACACATACATAATTAATATAAGAATCAAGGAAACGTCTTAACAATTAGCAGCAGCAATGAGAAGAAAATAACTCAATCGCATATAATGTAAAGGCTAGAAGAAAAAGAAACTACGAGGTACAAATGTATTAAATAAATCCCATCTCTACAGCATTTTCCTTGGCATCAATATTGAAAAAGCTAAGAGTGCAAGCAGAAAGAGAATTCACATGGGACATCTACTTTATTGTGACAAACTTGTTTGTACCGTGTTTAGCCCAATGTGTTCTGAGATCAATTGCATTAGAGAAGTCATAGCCTTCACCAGCAAGTTTCTCTAAGACCTTCTTAAAAGCTCCTAAACTCATTTTTCTCCCTGCTATCCTTGCACCACGTCGTTTCATGCTCATAGGCAAGGGATGCACAGAAATGCATGTTGTACAACAAGCTGACTGCCATCCACCACAACCCCAACGATAGCATTGTTGGGGGGTGCCAGTGCATGAGCAAACTGGTATAGGAAATAATGAAATGTCCATACTGATCCCATTTATCATAATTTCAACAGTTTTCTTGGCAGACTTTCCTTG
Source organism: Populus tomentosa (assembly GCA_018804465.1). Taxonomy (NCBI): domain Eukaryota; kingdom Viridiplantae; phylum Streptophyta; class Magnoliopsida; order Malpighiales; family Salicaceae; genus Populus; species Populus tomentosa. Next base: position 2,992,678 of record CM031991.1, on the reverse strand, counting down.
TTGAGCAGAAGGACTACCGTCAGGCTTGGGTACTTGAGGGCCTCTCTTACCCTTCTTTGCTTTAAGGCATTTCAAGGCTTTAGGACGCTGCTTCTTCTTATCAGGACCATTTTCCTTTTCAACAACACCAACACCTTCAACTTGGTCCAGTGTTTCATCATTTTCCGAATTAGGTGGCTGAAACATTTGCATATGATTAGCTGAAGACGTTTCCAGAAAAACCACATCATAATCATGGTTTCCAGAGAATACATGGTGAAACTTTTCTCTCTTGTCAATTGAAGCATCCCTCATGTGCTCCGTAGGGAACATGTGCTGCGAAACCCCAATATCCCTATGATGAAAACCTCCATTCATACTAGTCATGATGGCAGCACTGCGCGAACCCGAAAAGGGTTTCTCAGGCATTGTTGGAGCCATGAGCTGAAGACCCAGATTTCCTTTAACAGTTGTTGGCTCATAGTAACCCCAATTACGAATATTCAAACTGTTATCTTCATCCATTATTTCAAATCACTACAATTCAAGATAACTTTATTTCACCTTAACACAATATTTGTTGTCAGCATTGTGCTAACCTAAAAATTCTCCAAATTGGGTTCACCTAAAAATCTCCAAAAAGATTGTAGACACATGAAAATTAATTCAAACCCAAATCACACAGCTTAAGAAATTAATAAACAGATTGTTAAATCATAGTAAAGTTTGTGACTTGAAACCAAAAGAAGTCATAACTGACAGAGCTAGTAAGCCGAAAAAATGCATCTGGGTCATAGTCAGAAACAAAGATCTTCGAATCCTTGGATCTGTCTGACAATCTTTTTGAAAGAGGATAGACAGTAACAACTGTAGTATTTCAAGGAAAGATAAAGGGACTTACTTGGAAGAAGATGAAGTGAGCTTTTTAGGGTTCTTCTTCTCCTCCACTAAAGAAGCACAAAAATGAAGTTACGAACGCCAATTTTGTATGTAATTACTCGTTTTTAACGTGCACTTGCTTCGCTAGTTGCTAGTCTTTTGGGTCAACTGGAACCTTGCCTTTCCTTTGTTCGCCTCCCTAACTATATATAGGGGTTACTTCACGGCCTTTTTATCTGTAGAATGGTGATTGACAATTAATTATTTGAATTTATATAGTTAAACCAGTATCTATCTATCTATCTTTTCAATTTCAATGCTGAGCTTCTTAAACCAATTTTCTAGTTTGTGCCTAAAACATATAATATTATTTAGATTAATTTAATTATACCATTATTATTCTAATTTTAAAAAATATAAATTATTGTAATACACTAGAAAAAACAAAGGCATTAGGCATAGTGGCTGTATTGTTCTTAGCACTATTTTTTTATTAGGGGATATATTTTAAAACAGATCTTTTAAGGTACTTTCTAGTGATTTAATATTTACGTATTATAAGAAATTTGTTTTAAATTTCATTAATAATAAGCAGTACATCCATATATTGAGATAATTCACTTATGAATATAATATATATATTTTTTTTATTTAATTGGGAGATCCAATGAGCCTTTGCTAAAGCTTTAAGCGAAGTACCTCCAAGTACATATCTTGAATGTGAAGGTGTAAAAGAGTAACATGAGGCTTGAAGAATGAGATTGACTATCAGTTTTGGAATACAATTCTGCAAGCTAGCTTTTCTTGTTATGTTGCAGATCTTCCTGTGATTTCTTTCTTTCTTGTGAAGGCCTTTAATGGTCTTTCTTTCTTACCACCTCCGGATTAATCGGACTTGGAGGAGGAGGAGGAGGAGGAGGAGACTGTCTTATTGGCAAGGTTTTCCCAGATAAACCTATCAACAAATTGGTGTTAAAGGAATGACGGAGATGGAATGGCAAAGTGCGACAGGTTTTCAGGTGTAGTAGGAGTACGATGAAGGGTACTTTCAGTTCTTTCTTGATATTGAATGTGATACGCAGAAGGTTTTGAAGGGTGGCCTCTGGCTTTTCAAAAACAGTATATTAGATTTGCAAAGATGGGATTAGGATAAAGAAAGTGATGAAGATGCATTTTACAGTCTCCTTTTACGTAATAAATTTTGGGACTGCTTTCGAACTGTCGCACTAAGGAGAAGGGGAGAAAAAAAATGGAGCTCGATTGGATGTGGATTTGCTTGGTGTTAGAGACGATCAAGAGAGCATTATTAAAGTCCAGGTTCTTATCGATTTTAAAAGAAAAACCCTTGAAGAAAGGAATGAGAGTTGCCGTTTTCAATCGAGAAAATTACTAGGCGAGTTCAGATACGAGAGCTTGCCTACTGTGTCCTCATTAGACATGATGATTGTGGGTGTTCCTTCATTTTAGCAGGAGCAACAAGGCATTCTTAAGGCCAATCCTTATACTTCTAAGTAAAAAGCTGAGCACCTGGGTTAGGTGCTGGAAACCAAACCTCCCTTGCCATAAGCATGCAGCAGATTAGTCTGGTCGGAGTCAAAAGGAACGCATTCTTATGGCTGGTGATCAGGGAAATTAAGTCGATAAACATCGTGTATGGTCTGTCCTCGTTACCAGTTTTGGAGCAACGAAATTTTGATGGGTTAGGAAAGGATTCAATTACAGGATTACGCAGTGCTTCTGAGCACAATATCAGGGATTCAAATCCAATCAATTCGAACGCTGCAGAGGTTTCATAAGAACATTTATTTTCATTTATTGCTGGTGAGAATTTTCAGAAAAATGCCCCAATATCAGCACCCCAAGATTCATTGCGCACCTTGGACCCGCAAAATCTTTCTCAGTCAGGATTGGTGGAATTGCAGTATGAATACTTAATTGTTGTTCAGAAGACAGGAAATCTGCAACCTATCATTTTGAAGGCTGCTGAAGTGAAGTTACCAATTCCAAATAGGTCTCGAGCTTCAATGGACAATGAGCCTAGCTTTTGTTCAAGGACTTCTAATAATGCAAGACTCAAAAATCTAATCAGGTTGGATAAAAGTAGGCAGCTTAAAGATAAGACAGGCATAAAATTCCACCACAAACATCTAATGAGTCGATACATAAAACATCCGAGGGAATTCGAAGAGGGGATGGAATGGTACTGAAGTAGAGTCGACTCCTGTCAATTCTGAATCAACAAGAAACAGGAAAAGAGGTGTATGAGTGATGTATCTTTTGAATTTGTGGAGGAAACCACCATGATCAATAAGGCTTTTATCATGAAATTTCCAGAGCATGGGGAAACCCTAATAGTTCAGGATTATGAAGGGATTTTTAGGTCTCATCCCCCAAACTTTGTTTTCCTCACGGAAACAAAGAATGGCTCAGAGGTTGTTTCAAAGACTGTTAGGAAAAACCGAACTAGAGGCGATTAAGGTTTGGCTGGTGGTTTAGCTATTGGATGGTCAGGTGCTGTTGATATTCAAGTTATTAATCGTGAACCTTTCTTTATTTGGTATCGAAAAGAGGATTAAGATAAATGAGTTGTTTGGGATCTTGTGGTTGTTTATGCCAGTTTTCTGGATGATGTTAGGGCAAATCAGTTCACCACTCTTGCAATCATCTTCATTTCTTCAAATTTTCCCTTGTTGCTAGGAGATGATTCCAACACAAATCTGTTTCAAGAGAAAAAAAGAGGTGGGAATGCCTATGATTCTCAAAAGATTGCTGGTTTTCAAGATTTTATAGCCGTGCTGGGTCTGGTGGATTTAGGTTATGCTGGCCATGCTTTTACCTAGAACAATAAGAGGAATGGAGTTTGCTATGAACATGAAAGGCTTGATCGTTATCTAGCTTCTCTATCATGGCAGCTCAATTATCCTAATGCTTTATTACTGCATTTAGATGAACCGGGCTCAGACCATAGGCCTATTTTTCTGTTATCTGACTCTGATGCGAGGTGGGCAAATAGTCTTGAAGCTAAGTTAGTAATTCAACAGGCTCGAGATGCTGCAGTAACTGGTTCCAGTATGTCTTAAGTTATTCTCCAAGCTAGAGCTTTGAAGTTATGGTCTTGTTAACTGGGCTCGCACTGGAGTGTCTAATTCTCATGGTAAACTGAATGAGCTTACAAAGGAGCTTTGTATAGTTGAAGAGTCCAATTTAAGCTGGGACTGTGGAAGAGTTCGAGAATTGGAGAATCGAATAATGAAGGAAGGGCTCAAATTGGTAACAAAAATCTCGAGTCTCTTGGCGATTAAAATACCAGTTTCTTTCATTCCAAAACCACCAGTGGAAGGAAATGTAATTTCTTGCTCGGTCTGCATGATGATAAAAAGAAATGCCTAATGTAGCAGTTTCCTATTTGGCTTACATTTATACTCCTCAACAATCAGGTGATGTGAGACGTTCTCTGCAAGGCTTTCTCCATGTGGTCCACAGTGTAATACATGGACTTGTTATGCTAGCAGAATCAGAGAGCTTGGATGAGGTGAGATTTAATGCATCGGATCTCTTGCTAGTTCACAAGAAAAAGGTTGAGAGAACGAACATAATGTTCAATCAAAGAACTTTTCTGTAGGTGATTTAGTGTGGAAGACCATGGTATCGAGTGGCCATAAAAGTTTAAAGTTTGGAAAATAGCTGTCAAAAAGAAAACAGCTTAGATCTCAACGATCATCGCTTCAACTTTGCTATTTCTGTTGAGGAATTCGACGGGTGATGTTCTGATTATTGTTCATTGGAAACTAAGCACACTAACATAATATTTAACGTGGTTTGGTAAATTACCTACATCCACAGGAGAGATTCATATTATTAGAGACAAATAAATGATATAAAATAGATATATGGAGAAGAAGGATTACGTCTACTCAAACTCAACTCTCAACCCTCTTTACTGCACATGCAACTCTTCACTTTCTCTCTTGGTCTCTCACATTTTGCACTCTCATTCTCTCTCTTTACTCTTAAGTGATACTTTTATTATAGACATCAATGGTAAGCTTCTCTAGTATATTTTTTTAGCATGGAGGGGATAAAAAACCCATAAAATATGACATCAATCATACCACAATTTATGCTTTTATTTTGTACTAAGTGGACGATAAGTTGTTCCACTTGTACAAGTGAGGTATTTGCCACAACAATGGCAATTTCCTAACAAGCTCTACTCTCAAGCAAGCTACATTCCTTGCTAGGATTAAAGTTCAGTTGTGAGGTCCTTAAAAACAAGGTTGGCTTTGTAAGCAGACGCGTATTCAGCTTTCCATGGTTGCTTCTGGGACTGCATGGACTCCAAGGAAACCTCATAGATAGTTAGATAGCTTCTCTAAAGCAGATACCCTTGTGGTTGTAAGTTGGCCAATATTTTCTTAAATTTGTTGCAAGGTCTCCTATATATGTTCACCCATTTAGTTTGGAAAACCTTGGGAGAAGATGTGCTCCAACAAACCTTGAAGATGATCAACTTCGACCTGCTTGATTTACGGCATAGAATATGGGAAAGGAAATGCTTCTCTGCACATGATTGATCACCAACCGAAAATGAAGATCCCTGAAGGTCAAAATCCTTCTCTACACTAAAGCATTTTCTTCTCTGTTTCTGAGGACTTAACAGCCTACATGGACCCGTCCTCATTGCTATAAGGAACGTCATGGACTGCTCACCTCTTCTCGCCATGGCTAGAAAAGTTTCTACATAACCTCTGGAGGGGAAGTTATAGAATTGTGCCTCTCTCCAACGCAAGATAGTTGAGGGTTCAAAGTTGATAGCATATCGCTAAATTCGTGAAAGTATGCTGCAGCCCACAACTGCATCCACCACAGAACGCCTTATATATTACCCTTGTAGACTTCAAGTGGAATCAGGGTGTAATTGCTTCTCAAAATGATCCATTTGGTCAACAAGAGTTTCTGAACTCGTATGATCATCAGATCACTTTAACAGCCCTATCAGCTATGAGCAGCCTGTAATGGACTTAGGTCCAACTGTTGCTGTTACTTTTAACCGTTAAATGGTTATGGTTACTGCAGACTGAGTCTTGTTCATGTATGTAGTGAGATAATATGATTTTGTTCATCGCCATTTTGCTAGAGGAAGAGTTGCCTTGTCGGAAAGAACAACAATTTCAACCCCCTGCGTCCTTTAGAGGGATTTTCATTTGAAAAAAAAAAAAAAAGCGCCGTTGCCGGGGATCGAACCCGGGTCACCCGCGTGACAGGCGGGAATACTCACCACTATACTACAACGACCTTATCGATATTTGTTTCTGTGTTTAAGATGTTTAATTAAATAAATTAATTCTGATAACATGGAGAGGGAAAAGGTGGCTTTCAAAAATATAAATTTACAGGGATCTTTCACTAAAGAGTTTTGTGTGATGTGTATCGGAGTATATAAATATTCTTCTCAACAATCAGGTGATGTGAGACGTTCTCTGCAAGGCTTTCTCCGAGGGTTACATGGAGATGAACAGGCAATTGGCAAGGAAGGTTACAGGAGTAGAAATAAAGGAAGCTGTTTTTTCTATTCATCTAGACAAAGCTCCTGCCAATGATGGGATGACTAAGAAGATTTTTCAATCTAAGAAAAGAGAGAGAAAACAGAGAAAAAGAAAAAACCTTTAAACGCAGCTCAATCAAACCTCCTTTACAAGGATGCGTTCCCATTAAAAAGAGAATAACGCGTCACTTCTAATGCCACGGTAAAAACAGGATTTTAATTACTATCTAGTCTCTCATTCATCATTTTAATAGCACGAAGGTCATGACTCACTGACACGTGCTTTAATAATTTTTTTTAATAATATTTAAAAATTTTAAATTATCAAGCCATCTCTAACAAAACCTAAAATTAACAATAAAATCAGTCAAAAATACAAAAATATCCTCGCAAATAGCCTTTGTTTTTTTTTTTTTTGAATTGCAAGGTTAATTTTATTATTTTATTGTTTTTGTAAAAAGAAAAAAATAAAAAAAACCCCTCTATGCATGTTTTTTTTTTCCTTGTCCAAGGGCATGATTGTTTATTTTTTTGAAAAAATAAAAAAATCCCCTCACCCAAAGATTATTTTTTCTTTTGAGGGCAAAATATTCATTACACTAACAAAAAAAATGCCTGGTCCATTTGTCTCCATTTAATTTTGCAATGACAAATATATCCTATAAAAAGGATATTTCTACCACAATTATGGGATTAATCAATTTTTCTAGCAAAGGTAAAATTGTATTTATATTATTCTAATTGGAGACACCATAAAAGACTAAGCTCATTTAGCTGTTTTTTGTAACTAGTATTGGTGTCCTATTCCGCTACGAGCCAAAGCGAAAATCAATTCTAATATTGGCGATGTTATTCTTTTTGTAGATGATGAAAAATTTCAAATGCGAATTGAAAACTTGGCTCATGTGTTCAATAAAATTAATTAATCATCATGTGTGTTAATAAATACTAAAAAGAGTTTTTAATGATAAACATAAATTAACTAGGTTATTAAATAATAAATACAAATAAAAAAAATCTCTGTAACGTCATCCTATTTAATATCTTTATTTAATTATGTGTAAATATTTTTTTTAAAAAAAACTTGAATCAAAATAAAATAACTTGTTAGAATTGTTTCCTTTTCTTTTTGTTAATCTAACTTCACCCTTCGATGCTGCTCCTTACATGGCTTGGATTTCAAATCCAATAGTATTGGAGCTAGTTAGATGTGACTCGTTCAACCTAACAAACACCATCCAAATATTTTGCTCAAAACTTGATTTGGCTCCCATAATTTTTTTAAGTTGTTGTTATTTTAACATCTACCTAACCTAATCAGGCTCAAATATAAAACAATAAAATATTCAAGAATAAATTTTTTAAAAAAATTAAAATGAATAGACAATAGCATGTTGGATCAATTTTAATCAACCCATTAAATTCATGATCCATGTTATTGGTACAATCACAATAAGCTAATCTAGTCGAGTTATCTATCCTTTTAATTTTTCTCTTCTTCTTTTTTTCCTGATTAGGCTTTCATTGAGTTTGAGTGGGATGAGATATGAGATTAAAATTGAAAAAGTATCAAAGAATTATGGATCAAATTAAAAAAACAAAAAATTATGCATGTAACTCATATGCCAACATACGAGGAAGCCCACTGCATTGGAGAGGCTTGTGCATCTTTCTCCGAGTTTTGATAATAGTTTTCCTGGTGTCGTTAAAATCATATTTGTAAGGCTTTCTCTAAGGGCAACATGTGACAATTAATAAGTTTAGTTTGGCTTTCTCAACCCATTCTTCTTTTCTTTTCTTTTCGTTTCTTCTCTCACCTCTCCTTAATCCTTGCACATGATTCCTTCTCTTCTTCATTTTAGGGAAGAAAAAAAAAACATTGTGTTTTTTAATATATAATATCAAATTAGGCTCTTGTATCTTAAATTTCTTGGGAAAATACCATGTCTTTATGGGTTTTTTTTAATTAATTAATTCTAATACTCCAGATTGGTTACTAGCTTCGTAATTAATACACAATTTCAGATAGCAATTCGTTCTTAAGATGTTCTGTACTTTTAAGAGTACAATCTGACCTTAAAACAAAAAAAATAAGATAAATTTACACCATAAATAGATTTTTAATTACCTAATTAGGTTCTTCCAAAATGTGATTTGGGGAGAATTATTAGCTCTTCTATCTCAAGACGAGACATGAATCCAGAACACAAACTCTCATTTAGATCCTTAACATTTGGTAGTAAAATACTCCCATGTCATGGGCACATATGCATAAAGCACAGAATTTCCACACAAAAAATGGAACCCTGCATTCTAATATTTTTTGCAAGGCAAAAGATAACTTGATAATTAAATTCAATACCCACTTGAGAGTTAATTAATTAGGACTATGATTGACTAAACTATGAAACTGCTGCTGTTGACTAGGGAACCATGAGGCAAACTTTGATTTTGGAGCAAATGCACATATTGATGACTTAGCAGGACAACTTAGATCTCCTTCTAAATTACTTGCCATCTAAACAAACAACCTAGGATTTCATCTGTAAAATTAAAACCTGCGCTTATATCTTCAAGGTAATTGCTTCACCAGCATGCCTACCTGCTGCCCAGAAATTGTTAATTCGTTGTACAAAGTCAAAGACACAAGAAGTATACACTGCAACACATGAAAGTGAGTTCGAAATTTTTAATGTATTTGATTGCAAGAGTATTTCAAGTTCGTCTATGGCAAAACCAATCCAACAAGAGGCACCTGCATGCAACTTATTCAAGCTGGACTCAAGACTCTGAGACAGCTCCAAGGACAGCAGAGTTGCCGGTATAGATTAAGGTGCCTCTGCTTGAATATAGTGAGAACTGTGCCTTGAAATCGTGGGGACTCATCTTGCTGTGCGTTGAAAAATTGATTTTCAGTTTCACTCAGTCTGAAACAATTGACACTCCGACCTCCACTGCATCGGAGCAAGACACCGCAGCCTCAGAAGTATTATACCACTGCCATCTCCATTCATCAAGCAAAATTAGCTTGTGATGATGCAAACACATCGCCCCTGCATATTGGCAGCGTAATGGCTGCCACCAAACTACCAACAATGCTCCTGCTTTTGCCGTGCCATCAGCACAATTAACAACTTTAGTACATTTTCTTGAACACAGCCATATCTAACCTCACTGTATCATTGCCATCATCTCCACCATGTCATTATAAATGCAAGACCCCTTTGGTAACATTTATCACCACCGACACCATATTTGCGGAAATGAAATGCCACCTTTGTGCCTATTTAACCTTGTCATTGCCTAAGTGCTAGCACCTTTCTAATCCCTAACAACACGGCATCAGATTAAGTGGCATTTCAAATATTCCAGCAATAACAACACTGCAGCCCTTTCCAAACCCTGCCGCCTTCACTTTTTCACCAAAATCCCAACCAAACTCTACCCATTGACATTCAAAATCATGCGAGGAAAGTACAAATTGTGAACATTCAAGATATCTAGAGTCCAACAGCTCCAAGTCTTGAACCTTTTACAAAATCAAAGCTTGAATTTTCAAATAGAGGAAACCTAATACGATACAATATTTACTGGCAACTGCAAGGCATCGAGCCACTACATGATTTACTTGTCAATATAAATGGGCAAGGGAAACCTTCTGATTGTATTGGGAAAGCACCTAAACCTTCAAGATTTAACTTCACACAACTCTTAATGCAAGTGAATAACCTACTTCTCCTTCTAGGAGGTCCCCTTTATGCATACCACCTTGGTATCAAGTGCTAAGTCACTCCAACATCCAAATCCGTCATTCCAGACAAGAGTTGATAACCGTGCCAATCATTTTCACCAAATGCTATGCATAACCTTAACTTACACCACACACACCATACAAAATGTGTGAATCAATTCTGACACACAACAATTTTAAAAGTTAAGATGGGGAAATTAAAACACTATCATTCCTTTCTCAGAGAACATATTTCATGTTCATTTTTTCATGTAAACATCATCTAATTCTAAATTTTCAACGGTTCCAATTGCTCAAGTGAAAATTGGAGAGCATGCAATAGGCAACCTGACACGACCAAAAGATTGATGTCTTCTCCCAAGTGCAGGAGTGTCGAAGTAATAAATAACCCGGCAAGACCGGGGTCGAACCACAGAGAGGTTAATTGTATAAATTATAAATAACAACAAAACAATAACAATAATAGCAATAATAACAACAATAATAATAACAATAACAGTAATAGTAATAATAATATTAATAGTAGTAATAATAATAATAATAGTAATAATAATAATAATAATACTCAGTACGTGGCGTTGTTATACCTGAGAATGATCTAAAAGATCGGGTCACAGGTTTCCAGCCTATATACTGAGTTTATGGAAAGATCAAAGAGATATATTATATAATATAAACAGATTTCTGATGCGAATGAACAAGGCAAGACCAACAATGTCAGGATCCTTGATCAAACACAGAGCATACTTAACATACATAAAATATAACAAGAATGTAAATAATAATAATAATAATAATAATAATAATAATAATAGTAATAATATTAGTAGTAGTAATAATAATAACAATAAAAAGAAGAGGAGGAAGAAACTAATGAGAACTTTGAGATGGAAGATTAATGTAAGGATTAAACAATGATAAAAATAAATGTCAAGGTTAGAGGATCCACCAATGGTATTTCAAACAAGTATAGTATAAACTCTTATTACTCAATTTGGAAACCACACACGAAGGAGGTTCCATTCGGATGATTTGTCATTAATAGCTCATTATAAATTATCAACATAATCATATTAATTATCTCATTTACATAACACCAAACTTTTAAATATTATCAGGAATTCATGATGTTAATTGATGTTAACAACAAATCAAGTACCTTTCATAGCCCAGGTGTAGGTAATACCATACGGTTGGGCTATGAGAGTGCCAAGCATTTGTTGTACCAAGTATTATACAACACAAATTTAGATTAACCATTTAACAAGCAAGGTATTAAGAATTAGTAAGATAAAAAGATAAGACATGTTAATATTAAACATTAAGGTTCATATTGAGTTTATACCATACTTGTTCTTACACCATTAGTGTAACCTTTCCACCTTGACATAATAAACTTAGCCAAACATAAAGAAGAAGAGAAACATAAATAAACAAAACAAGAACATAAATAAAATACAAGTTAACTAAGGAAAGGAAAGGAAATGAAAAGCATAAACAAGAAATTAATGAAAGCAAAACTTAAGAATTACAAAAATATAAAGAGAGAAAATAAAGAGCATGAACTTGATCTGAACAACCAAGCCCCTAAATACATGGCAAATGCCTCCTTTTATAGGCCAAAATTCGGAATTATTGCTTTGATGACTCATTGTTGAGTGGGTGGCCAACTTTTGACTTAGTGAAAATCCTTATCATCTTGTCTAAATAAAACGAAAATGCTAGAATCAGAACTGGGTCCACTTGAAAGCATGAAAGTTGTAGGAAATTGACTCAGCTTTCCAGGAAAAAAAAGTGGAGGTGATTTGGACTTCTAGAACTTCAGATATGGGCCAAACACTGAACAGTGTTTGGGCTGCAGGACAGATTCGGACTTCTCCGTTGTTGCTATAATTTGGACTTGAAAACGGCCTTCTTAGATCTTGATGTCCAAATGAAAGTTGTAGGCCTATGTCTTATCAAATCTCTGTAAAAATTTCAGATCATTTGGATATCTAGAACTCGAGATATGACCCAATTACCGAACAGTGTTCCGGTTTGGACTGCACCAACGTCTCTTTTCTAAGCTTCACCCTTCTTTATCTTCAAAATTTCAGTAGTTGAATTCATCAATCAATCCTTTGATTTATGTGATATGCCTGCATTTAAGATGAACATTTACCATATATTAGGGTATTTTATAATATTAGACTTGTTATTATAAAACATGCTTTAGTTAAGGAGTTATTAATACTTTAAGTGCAAAATGATGATATAAACCCTTGATAAACATGCACTTTTAAGTACTAATCACACCCCCCAACCAGCTTATTACTAGTCCCTAGTAATCAAAGCGTTAAAATAGAAAAACAATTTGCAAGTTCCACAAAGCAAGACATTCATCATTCAACTTCCATTAATCTATCCAGATAAACAAACTCTCATTTCTGCTTCATATTTCGTAAACAAGATATTAATAAACCTTCTTTTTATGTGCTCAATGTATGAAAACATATATGATGGGGCTATTGTTGGAAGAAAACAATATTATGTTCTAATGTTTAAGGTTAACTTCCTTGGGTTGGGATTTTTTTTTTTTTTTTTATTTACACATACAACTTAAAACACAATGCATCTTTAACCCATGTAACGAGCTTTAGGCTAATGACTCCCAGACCAGTTGGTCTTAGGGCATTAGGTGTTGAGACACCTCTACGAGCTTAGCAACTCGGGATGCAGATACTGATACGTAGATAGTGCAATGTTTGATTCCCTTAAGCTTTTCTCCTTAACCCATGTAACAAGCTTTGGGTCAATAGCTCCCAAGTCAGTTGACTTTAGGGTATTAAGTGTTAAAACACCCCTTCGGGCTTAATTGCTTAGGTTAGGGAGGCTACGAAACCAAACTTATCTATGTTTTTATTCATCATTATTATAAAAAAAAAAAATTTTTGTTTTTTTTTGTTTTTTGTTTTTTTTTCTCTTTTTTTTATGCAAATTATGTACCATCCCTTTCCCTTAGTTGTTACCTTTAACAAAAGAACATAAATAATGTAATAATCCAATGTGCAACCCACAATCATATGTTAGAGTGTGTGTGTGTGAAAATGAAGATTTAAGAATACTTGTTAAATGAGCATATGAGCAGAATCAAGTGTTAACAATATGAGAGTTTGTAAACTTAGATATTTCAAGAAGTATTCTGATAGACCTTGTTAAGAATGTTTACTAAGATGCGTCTCAAGAGTCACTTTAACAAAAGAACTCCTTTTACTTGCCATCCTAGCAACAACAGTTTTGCAAATAGTTTATGAAATAGAAAACACAGGTGACTTTTTTTTTTTTTTAATATATCACTACCCTTTCCCCCCAACTAAAATGAGACATTGTCCTCAATGTTTTAAGGTAGAAAGATAGAGTATAGAAGACATCACCTGAAATAACGAACACTGACAAACCTGAAACACACTTAAACAAATAGAAGAAATAACAAAACACAATAATAAAACCAAAAGACACAAAGTTTTTACAAACTAAGGCTCAAATCCAATCTAAGCTTTTTACGGCTTTCCTGAGTTGACCAATTTATGCGACTCATGGAAGGATTAATGACAGGGATGAAAGATTGTAGTTGGTCAATCAATTGTTCAGTAGTAGCAGCAGAGATTATGATTTGTCGTGCTGAAGATGTTAGAAATTCCTGTTCCACAGCATGATCAAGAAAAGACAACAACTTATCATAAAAACCATTAACATTTAACAAACCTATAGGTTTATGGTGAATGTGCAGTTGGGCCTAAGAGGAAATATGAAAGATCTCTTCCAATGTGCCCAGACCACCTGGTAAGGCAATGAAGGCATCAGCATGGTTAAACATTGCATTCAGTCGATCAGACATTGTGGGCACCTGTAATTCCTCTCCAATTGTTTTTCCAATGATGTCCCCTTGTGCTAAAGCTTTGGGGACAACCCCCAAAACTTGACTACCTCCTAAAGATGCAGCTATAGACACTCCTCCCATTAACCCAAGGCTGCCTCCTCCATACACTAAATGAATCTTTCGCTCAGCTAGTACCTGACCAAGATGATTTGCTGATTCTAAAAACTCTTTTTCTTTCCCAGGACTTGATCCACCGAAAACACAAATATTGTTTATGTTATGACTTGAGGAACCTACCATTTCTACACACTTCTATATTTGATGAAAGTATGGGTTGAGTAGAAATGAAGGGAAGGAAGAGAAGAATTTATAGATGAGAAATTGAAAATGCAATCATACCACCTATATGTAGGCCAACCGTAGTCTCACTCTCTTTTTCTCTCTCTCTTTATTTATTTTGAAAAGGCATGTGTATGTACAGGTAGTTGTGATTGTGGTTCACAGCTTCCCTTGGTTTTACGTCCAAGAACGGCTTAAACGCCCTCTATGGGTCGGGGATAGGCTTCCCATCCAGTTTTCTTAAAAACTGGCAAACAGGGTCTTTTTTAGTCAGATTCCCAAGACTAAGTCGAGCATGTTCTTTATGGAATTGGGGCCATAAATCATAAATTGCACGATGCACATCTCCACTAGGGTGTGTCTCAAGAGTCAATAGAAGATTATCTAAAGACCCCTTACTCAGGCCATCCTTAATGAATTGTATTTTATCTTCACGGTTTACAGATACCATTCCTAAAGAACGACATGTCGCATTACAAGTCCATCTGGCACATCGGTGACAGACTTTCAGTCGTTTTGCACGACGTTTCTTTGCAAAAGTGCTTTTACCTGTTCCAGGCATGTATGAAATGAAAGAATTGGAGGACTCACCTGATAATCGGACCTTTGCTTCAATCAGCCAGCGAATATCTTCAGGAATTCCATGGTTCCTTAACAACCTCAATCTTGCACATCTAGCACGGTAAATTTTTGTAATCGCATTCTGAGGCAGAGCGGGAAAATACTTTTTCAATTTTTCAAGAGTGGTGTCCATTTTCAACTGAGAATTGGGGGAGAGATTCAAAGAAAGAAGAAAGAGCAGAGAATTGCACAATTATATACACAGATATCAGTTATCATGGGAAACTGAAAGAACCGACTTAAAAGTCACGGAGTACCGTTATCCGCCATTTGACCGGGGTGAGAGAAACTAGCAAAACAAAAGATATACCAAAACAAACACAAAACAATGTGAGAAAAAGAATCAATCTTTATATACAGGATCACTCAATTCAATAGAGTCATTTTCAACTGAAAAATTGTCAAAATAAACTTTCAACCGATGCCCATTTACCTTGAAAACATTGCCATTCTTTGGATTTTCGATATCACAGGCCCCATATGGATACACATATTTCACAATAAAAGGACCACTCCATCTTGATCTTAGTTTTTCGGGAAATAAATGGAGTCGAGAATTATAAAGCAAGACTTTTTGACCAACATTGAACGTTTTTCGCAGTATTTTCTTGTCATGAAACTCTTTGATTCTTGCTTTATGAATTCTTGAATTGTCATATGCATCATTTCTTATTTCCTCAAGCTCATTTATTTGCAATTTTCGCAGCTGACTAGCATCATCAATGTTTGAATTGAAAGCTTTAATAGCCCAATAAGCTTTATGTTCATTTTCCACAGGCAAGTGACAAGGTTTTCCATAGACTAGTCTATAAGGTGACATACCTAATGATGTTTTATATGCAGTTCGATAAGCCCAAAGTGCATCATTAAGTCTTAAAGACCAGTCTTTCCAATTAGGGTTCACCGTTTTCTCCAAGATTTGTTTGATCTCCCTATTAGCAAGTTCTACCTGTCCACTCGTCTGAGGGTGATAAGGGGTGGCAACTTTGTGTGTGATTCCATATTTCTTCATTAAAGATTCAAATGGCTTGTTGCAGAAATGTGTTCCGCCATCACTTATCATGGCTCGAGGGATTCCGAATCGACTTAAAATGTTTTCTTTCAAAAATTTTATCACTGTTTTGTGATCATTGGTTCTACTTGGAATTGCCTCTATCCATTTTGAAACATAATCTACTGCAACCAATATATACAAGAAACCAAATGATGAAGAAAATGGACCCATAAAATCTATACCCCAACAATCAAAGATCTCAATGACAAGAATAGGATTTAAAGGCATCATGTGACGTTTTGAAATAGATCCCAACTTTTGACAATTTTCACAAGTCTTACAGAATGCATGTGAGTCTTTGAACATGGTGGGCCAGTAAAATCCACTTTGTAAGATTTTTGCAGTTGTCTTTCTTGATGAGAAATGACCCCCACATGCCTCAGAATGACAAAATTTAATGACATTACTTACCTCATTGTCAGGAATGCATCTTCAAAATATTTGATCAGGACAATATTTGAACAAATAAGGGTCATCCCAATAAAAGTTTTTCACTTCGTTCAAGAACTTTCTTTTGTCTTGGGTACTCCAATGAGCTGGCAATTGTCCTGAAACAAGAAAATTAACAATATTAGCAAACCAAGGCATCGTAGAGACAGAAAATAAAGATTCATCAGGAAAGTAGTCATCGATTGGTGTGATGTCAGATCTCGAATCGGTTGTCAATCTTGACAAATGATCCGCGACAACATTTTCGGTGCCTTTCTTGTCTTTGATTGTGATATCGAATTCTTGAAGTAACAAAATCCACCGCACCAATCTAGCCTTAGAATCTTTCTTAGAGAGAAGATATTTCAATGCTGCATGATCACTAAAAACAACAACATGTGAGCCAACAAGATAAGATCTGAACTTGTCACATGCAAATACTACTGCAAGTAATTCTTTTTCAGTGGTAGTGTAATTCATTTGAGCACTATTTAAAGTTTTACTTGCATAGTAAATCACATAAGGTTTCTTATCTTTTCTTTGTCCCAAGACAGCACCCACGGCATAATCACTAGCGTCACACATTATTTCAAAAGGTAATGACCAATCAGGAGGTTGAATGACAGGAGCAGAAGTAAGCAAACTTTTAAGTTTAACAAAGGCTTTTTCACATTGTTCAGTCCATTCAAAAACAGTTTCCTTTGATAGAAGGTTACACAATGGTTTAGATATTACACTAAAATCTTTGATGAACCTTCTGTAAAAACCAGCATGTCCTAAGAATGTTCTAACATCTTTAACAGATTTTGGTGTTGGTAAGTTGGCAATTAACTTGATTTTAGATTTGTCAACCTCAATTCCTGTCGATGAAACAATGTGACCAAGTACAATGCCGTTTGTTACCATAAAGTGACATTTTTCCCAATTCAGTACAAGATTCTTCTCTTCACACCTGTTCAAAACCTTTTCCAAGTTAGTTAAGCAATCATCAAATGAATCACCAAAAACAGAAAAATCATCCATAAAAATCTCAAGAAAACGTTCAACCATATCACTGAATATGCTAAGCATGCATCTTTGAAACGTGGCTGGTGCATTACATAACCCAAAAGGCATTCTTCGATATGCAAAAGTACCAAATGGACAAGTGAAAGTAGTCTTCTCTTGGTCTTCCAATGCAATTTCAATTTGATTGTAACCTGAATAGCCATCTAGGAAACAATAAAATTCATGACCTGCAACTCTTTCTAGGATTTGATCCATGAAAGGTAAAGGAAAATGATCTTTTCTAGTCATTAAATTAAGTTTCCTATAGTCAATGCACATGCGCCAACCAGTAATAGTCCGAGTTGGAATTAACTCATTTTCCTCATTTGTTATCACAGTGACTCCAGACTTTTTGGGTACAACTTGGGTAGGACTTACCCATTTGCTGTCAGAAATAGGATAAATGATTCCATTATCTAGAAGTTTAATGACTTCATTTTTCACTACTTCTTTCATATTAGGATTAAGTCTTCGTTGCATTTCTCTAGATGGTTTAGCATTTTCCTCCAAATAAATCTTGTGTGTGCAAATCAAAGGACTAATTCCTTTTATGTCAGCTATGGTCCATCCTAATGCATTTTTGTGCATTTTCAGAGTCTGTAGTAACTTACCTTCTTGATGTGCATTAAGTTTGGAAGAGATTATTACCGGAAAAGTTTCATTTTCTCCCAAAAATGAGTATTTGAGGTTGACTGGTAACGGCTTCAAATCAGGTTTTGGTGGTTGAACACTTGAAGGTATGGACTCAATTGATTGTGGTGGTAATTCTTCAATTTGTGGTCTCCAATTACATGCCTTTGCTTCTTCCTGAAAATAAACCATTTGCAACTCGTCAGGTTCATCAATCTCAGTTTCACTAAAAGTGGTTTGAAATTGAACATGAACTAATTTTTCAATAAAGTCCACTTCCTGTAAATCATTATCATCTCCAGGTTGCTTGCAAATGTTGAAAATATTCATCTCCAATGTCATGTTTCCAAATGATAGCTTCATCAGTCCATTCCTACAATTAATCAATGCATTAGAAGTTGCAAGAAATGGACGTCCTAAAATAACAGGAATTGAATTACATGCTTCAACAGGTTGTGTATCTAAGACAATAAAATCTACAGGGTAAATGAATTTATCAACTTGTACTAACACATCTTCAACTATTCCTCTAGGCACTTTTACAGATCTATCAGCAAGTAAAAGAGTTACAGAAGTTGGTTTTAACTCACCTAGATTGAGACTTTGAAAAACCGAATATGGAAGTAAATTCACACTAGCTCCAAGATCAAGTAAAGCTCTTTCAATTTTATGTTCTCCAATAAAGCAAGAAATTGTAGGACAACCAGGGTCTTTATATTTCAAAGCATTATTGTTCTGAATAATAGCACTTACTTGTTCGGCTAAAAATGTTTTCTTTTTCACATTCAGTTTTCTCTTCACAGTGCATAAATCTTTCAAAAATTTAGCATAGGAAGGTACTTGTTTAATAGCATCCAACAAAGGTATATTGATCCTTACCTGTTTGAAAATTTCAAGGATTTCAGAATTGTGATTGACTTTCCTTTGTTTGGTCATGGCATGAGGAAATGGAAGTGCTGGCGGAGAATCAGTCTTTTCTTCACAATGTTCAAATTCAACCCCTTCCTTACCCTCAGAGATTGACTCATCATCTTTCTCACAAGGTTCAAGAGTGGGTTTTTCAATAACCTTACCACTACGAAGAGTGATGACTGATTTGACTTGATCCATGTGTTGGCTTTCGGAACTACTTGCATTTGTATTGTATTGCCCCTTTGGATTTTGCTGTGGTTGAGATGGAAACTTACCTTTCTCTTGAAAACTGAGAGCAGATGTGAATTTTGCAAGAGCATCTTTAAAATTTGTCATGCTTTGAGTAAGTTGAGTGTTGATTGTCTCTTGCTTTTCAATGAATGCATGTAATGTTTCCTCAAGATTTCTTCTAGGAGGTGGAGCATAAGGAGGTGCATATCCATGAGAATTTTGGAAATTATGGTGTGCTTGAAACGGTGGCTGTGAAGTTTGTGCATTATTGTTATCACTCTTCCAACTGAAATTTGGGTGATTTCTCCAACCAGGATTGTATGTTTGCGAGTATGGGTTATGATTGGGCCTTTGGAAACTGTTTAAAGCATGGGCTTGTTCATGGAGGCATTCCTTGAAAGAAGGCAAAGTTGGACAGTCATTGGTTATATGTTCATTTGTTTCACAGATTTGACACACAATGTCTTGAACAGATTTTAATTGACCACTCTTTTTCAATTCTAGTGCCTCGACTTTTCTAGCTAAAGATGTAAACTTGGCTTGGAGGTCATGATCTTCCCTAAGGTTATACATACCTCCACTAGATGTATGAGGTTGGGTTTTACTTGGTGCCTCATAAGTGCCCTTAGTGTCCCAATTTTGTGCATTTTCAGCTAGTAAGTCTAGGTACTCCATTGCTTCATTAGGGTCTTTATCTTCAAAAGTTCCATTGCACATCAATTCAACCATTTGCCTATCTTTAGGTGTTAATCCTTCATAAAATTGTGAAACCAATCTCCATGTTTCAAAACCATGATGAGGGCAAGTATTAAGCAAGTCTCGATACCTATCCCAACATTGGTAAAATGTTTCACTTGGTTTTTGAGTGAAAGTGGTGATTTGTCTTTTGAAAGAGTTGGTTCTGTGAGATGGGAAAAACTTCTTTAAAAATTGTTGTTGCATTTTATCCCAAGCACGAATGGATCCTGACTTAAGATTTTGTAGCCATGTTTTAGCTTTATCTTTTAATGAAAAAGAAAAAAGCTTTAATCGAATGGTGTTCATGCTACAATTTAAGTCATTATAGGTGTTACAAACTTCTTCAAATTCTCTCAAATGCAAGTATGGATTTTCTAGATCTAAGCCATGAAAAGAAGGTAAAAGTTGAATAATGCCTGGCTTAAAATTAAAATGGGATGCATCAGGAGGGAAAACTATGCATGAGGGTGCACTTGTTCTTGTAGGATTCATGTGGTCTCTAAGTGTCCTAACACGGTTATTCTCATTATTCTCATTATGAAGTGACTGGTTATCTTCTTCGGCCATATTTTCTGAAAATGATGAGGATACCCTAGAAAGTCTACCACTTAATGTACGTGACCAAACACTCATGCACGTGTAGAAAGAGAATAAAAGGAAGAAGAAAACAAAAGAAAAAGAAACAAAAAAGAAAAGAAAAAAAAGAAACAAAGTTAGATACAAGAAAAGTGAAAAGAGAAAACAAAATAAATACTATGATTTGTACAAGAAATTACCTCCCCGGCAACGGCGCCAAAAACTTGACACGACCAAAAGATTGATGTCTTCTCCCAAGTGCAGGAGTGTCGAAGTAATAAATAACCCGGCAAGACCGAGGTCGAACCACAGAGAGGTTAATTGTATAAATTATAAATAACAACAAAACAATAACAATAATAGCAACAATAACAACAATAATAATAACAATAACAGTAATAGTAATAATAATATTAATAGTAGTAATAATAATAATAATAGTAATAATAATAATAATACTCAGTACGTGGCGTTGTTATACCTGAGAATGATCTAAAAGATCGGGTCACAGGTTTCCAGCCTATATACTAAGTTTATGGAAAGATCAAAAAGATATATTATATAATATAAACAGATTTCTGATGCGAATGAACAAGGCAAGACCAACAATGTCAGGATCCTTGATCAAACACAAAGCATACTTAACATACATAAAATATAACAAGAATGTAAATAATAATAATAATAATAATAATAATAATAATAGTAATAATATTAGTAGTAGTAATAATAATAACAATAAAAAGAAGAGGAGGAAGAAACTAATGAGAACTTTGAGATGGAAGATTAATGTAAGGATTAAACAATGATAAAAATAAATGTCAAGGTTAGAGGATCCACCAATGGTATTTCAAACAAGTATAGTATAAACTCTTATTACTCAATTTGGAAACCACACACGAAGGAGTTTCCATTCGGATGATTTGTCATTAATAGCTCATTATAAATTATCAACATGATCATATTAATTATCTCATTTACATAACACCAAACTTTTAAATATTATCAGGAATTCATGATGTTAATTGATGTTAACAACAAATCAAGTACCTTTCATAGCCCAGGTGTAGGTAATACCATACGGTTGGGCTATGAGAGTGCCAAGCATTTGTTGTACCAAGTATTATACAACACAAATTTAGATTAACCATTTAACAAGCAAGGTATTAAGAATTAGTAAGATAAAAAGATAAGACATGTTAATATTAAACATTAAGGTTCATATTGAGTTTATACCATACTTGTTCTTACACCATTAGTGTAACCTTTTCACCTTGACATAATAAACTTAGCTAAACATAAAAAAGAAGAGAAACATAAATAAACAAAACAAGAACATAAATAAAATACAAGTTAACTAAGGAAAGGAAAGGAAATGAAAAGCATAAACAAGAAATTAATGAAAGCAAAACTTAAGAATTACAAAAATATAAAGAGAGAAAATAAAGAGCATGAACTTGATCTGAACAACCAAGCCCCTAAATACATGGCAAATGCCTCCTTTTATAGGCCAAAATTCGGAATTATTGCTTTGATGACTCATTGTTGAGTGGGTGGCCAACTTTTGACTTAGTGAAAATCCTTATCATCTTGTCTAAATAAAACGAAAATGCTAGCATCAGAACTGGGTCCACTTGAAAGCATGAAAGTTGTAGGAAATTGACTCAGCTTTCCAGGAAAAAAAAGTGGAGGTGATTTGGACTTCTAGAACTTCAGATATGGGCCAAACACTGAACAGTGTTTGGGCTGCAGGACAGATTCGGACTTCTCCGTTGTTGCTATAATTTGGACTTGAAAACGGCCTTCTTAGATCTTGATGTCCAAATGAAAGTTGTAGGCCTATGTCTTATCAAATCTCTGTAAAACTTTCAGATCATTTGGATATCTAGAACTCGAGATATGACCCAATTACCGAACAGTGTTCCGGTTTGGACTGCACCAACGTCTCTTTTC
Source organism: Populus tomentosa (assembly GCA_018804465.1). Lineage (NCBI taxonomy): Eukaryota > Viridiplantae > Streptophyta > Magnoliopsida > Malpighiales > Salicaceae > Populus > Populus tomentosa. Next base: position 2,970,135 of record CM031991.1, on the reverse strand, counting down.
TAAGCTTCACCCTTCTTTATCTTCAAAATTTCAGTAGTTGAATTCATCAATCAATCCTTTGATTTATGTGATATGCCTGCATTTAAGATGAACATTTACCATATATTAGGGTATTTTATAATATTAGACTTGTTATTATAAAACATGCTTTAGTTAAGGAGTTATTAATACTTTAAGTGCAAAATGATGATATAAACCCTTGATAAACATGCACTTTTAAGTACTAATCACAACCCTTAAACTTAAACTAGGAGGTTTTTTAGTAGGCCTCTACAATATAAATAGCCACAACATATTTACATGTATGTACATGAGCAGTAAGAGATTACTTAAGAGTCTCCTCACAAGCATGCTTAACAGAAGTACAATTCACAGTGTATAATTCATAACAACAAAGGAGATGACAGAGAGCATGAGAGGATCATAAAAGTCTAAATTTAAATGCTAAAGAACTCTAGGATTATATTCAAAATTCAACTAGATTTCATTTTCAGGCACCAAGTCTTGAATGAGTGGAACTGATGTAGGTGCCAAAAGGATAAGATTTATGTGTTTGGTTTCTTCTATAATGCATGGGAATTTAATTTCAAGGTTTATAGGAAAATCTTAAAAAATGTTTAGGTTTCGGCTTTATTTCTATTTAGTATTTTAATTTATTAGTTGTTAAGTTATTAGGTTTCCTATTCTAAATAGAAATAGTTATGTTGGAAGTTTAAGATGAAGCTTAGGTTTTTCCATCCTCTAATTCCCAAAAACCTTAGGTATGAAAGTTTAGGTTTTTCAATCCTCTAGGTGTGACTCCTAGAAACTCTAGGAATGTGACTCTGGTAATTTATACAAATTCCCACATACAAACCCCACTAATCTAGCTTTATAGCACTTATCAATAATTCCTACACAGCCTCTCATGCATACCAGATCAAAGACTCAACCTAAAATCTCCTAAACACTGTTCATGCCACTTAAACTCAGATCCAGAACAACCTTAATCCATTCCACCATAAAACTAGAGTCAAATAACCTCAAAAACCATAAGATGCTACTTAAAGTGCCCTAATAGATTTTCAAACAGATTCAAATACTTAATTTTCTTGGTTTATTTCACTCCAAATTAAACCCCCTTACAAACTCCAATCCTGCCAAAAAATTTCAATTCTATAGCCATCTTCCAGGAACTGGAATCATCCTAGCTGTCCTCCATCATTGAATGGAGCAAGGGACACAGCATAAATAGGCCTATCACACAGGATAAAAAAACAAAAAAATAAAAATTCCTTTCTTATCAGACCATCGAACCTAAGAGCAAAAACTAACAGAGGAGAGACCTCTGCAAGATAGAAAACCACTGACACATGATTAGAACAAAAGCATGACTGACAGGTGATATGAATTCATGGAAAAGACCTGAAAAAGACCTGAAAGATGCCCCATATATTCTAAGTTAAATGATAAGACACTAAAAATCATTAATTACCTCTTACTTAGACATCTAACTTGCAAAACTCATCCACATAATAATTTATTTTTCAAAACACCAGCAAGAAGACCAACTGATAGTTTGATGAAACCAAGACTTACTAGCATTAACAAATTTCTCACTAACAAAGTGGCAAGCCTCAAGCAACTACCTCACAAATCAGAGACTAGGTCATATGTAAGACATGAACAATCATTCATTTACACAAGCTGCAATAACTACATAAAGAAGGCAGCCAGATTCACTAAAATAGATATTTCAAATATTTGCTAAATCAGATGAAATTGAATATGCATCGATTAGTAATATAAGAAAAAAAAGGAAATCTCTTAACAATTAACCATAAAAGTGGAAGAAATAAAAACCAATCACATAAGTTTAGAAGGTCAGGAGAAAAAGAAACTACGAGGCATCAATCTATTAAAAAAACTCATCTACTAAATCATTTTCCCTGGCATCAATAAGTATAAAACAGCTACAACTATGAACAGAAAGAGGATAAAACAACAGTCATAGTGCCAAAAAGGACAATTTTCCAAAATCTTCGAATGCGACAGAAACTTATAAACTACAAACTATATTTGAAGCCTCTACCAAGACCAGATGCATAAAAATAATATACAATTACAAACATGGTGCATTGCAATCGTAGGGCAATAGAAAGATCCACATAGTACATCTACCTGATAGTGACAAACTTGTTCGTACCATGTTTAGCCCAATGAGTTCTCAGATCAATCGGATTAGAGAAGTCACAGCCTTCATCAGCAAGTTTCTCTAAGACCTTCTTAAAAGCTCCTGAACTCATTTTTCTACCAGCTATCCTTGCACCACGCCTTTTCGCACTCATAGGCAATGGATACATAGATATGCATGTCGTACAATAAGCTGATTGCCACCCACCACAGCCCCAACGATAGCATTGTTGGGGGTTGGCAGTACATGAGCAAACCGGTATAGGAATACCTAACATGTCCATATTGATCCCATTTATCATAATTTCAGCGGTTTTCTTGGCAGACCTTACTCGCTGAACAGAAGGACTACCCTCGGGCTTAGGTACTCTGGGAGCCCTCGTACCCTTCTTTTCTTTAGGGGATTTTGGGGCATTAGCACGCTGCCTCTTTTTATTAGGACCATTTTCCTTTTCTACAAAACCAGACTCTTCAACTTGGTCCAACATTTCATCATTTTCATGTGGTTGAAACACTTGCACATGATGAGTTGAAGCTGTTTCAGGCAAAAGTGCCTCGTAATTATGGTTTCCAGGCAACATATTTAGAAGCTTCTCTCTATGACCTATCCAAACATCCCTCATGTACTCCATAGGGAACATGGGCTGCGAAACCCCAATATCCCTATGGTGAAAACCTCCGTTCACATTTGTCATGATCGCATTACTGCGTGCACCCATGAAGGGTTTCTCAGGCATTGTTGGGGACAAGAGTTGAGGCCCCAGATTTCCTTTAACAGATGTTGGTTCATAGCAACCCCAATTACGAATATTCAAACTGTTATCTTCATCCATTATTTCAAACTTTACCATTCACGATAACTTTATATAACCTTCACACAATTTGTTGTCAGTATTGTATCCACCAAAAAAATCTCCAAATTGTGTTCACCTAAGAATCTCCAAAAATATTACAGGCACACAAAAATTAATTCAAACCCAAATCACAAAAAATAAAAAATTAATAAGCAGATTGTGAAATCATAGTAAAGTTTGTGTCTTGAAACTAAGAGAAGTCGCAATTAACTGTAAAATCAATAAAAGAACATATGGGTCTTTGTCTGACAGTAAGATCTTCGAAATCCTAGAATTGTCTGATAATTTTATTTTTTGTTTAGAAAATAGACAGCCATGGTTGTAGTAATTAAGGAAAGAAAAAGAGACTTACTTGGAAGAAGACAATAAGAGCATTTTAGGGTTCTTCATGTTTCTTTTTTTTTTTACATCACAAAATTCATAACTTCACGCCATTTTTGTAAGGAATTACTTTGGAAAACCTCCATTTAGTACTATAACTATATATTTATTTTCAATTTGCATTCCAAACCTATATCTTTTATCAATTAAGCCCCAAGTATTTCTTACATTTGAAAGTCACATGCCATTTCCTTTTGAACGTCCATGATTTGAGAATGTTTGTACCTATCTAGTATTTCATACATGGTTGTTAAACATTGTCACTTGATATGTTAGTTCGGAAAATTTATGATATGAAATTTGATATGAGTTAGGATTCAGTTTGAATGATAAAAATACATAAACCCAACCAATCTTTGCTGATGAAGCTAAATTTTATCTAAAATTCACTTCATCGAGTCAATATTAAATTATTATTTTTTTAAAATGAAATAATATAATTTTAATAAAAATAATTAATTTGTGTTGAATTCGTGAACCGATAATACATTTAACGAATTAGAACCCAACCCATTTTTCTAGTCTAATAAATTAGAACTGTTGCATTTGGTAGATTTTGGCTGGGGTAGTATGATATTTTTACATGGCTCATTAGTCATTAAAAATTTAATTGAGGGTATATATAACTTTTTTTTTTGAAACTATAAAATTATGTTTTTAATCTTTGAATAAAAAATTGACCAAGGGCATTTAAATCTTTGTATATTTTTTAAATACATTACCTTTAGAAACCAAGAAAAAATTAGCCACTAATTCGGAGGCATTTCAATTTTTTCACACTCCAGGACCAAAGAAGGCAATTTGATCTTTTGAGGATGATTGATAATTTTAAATTAAAAAAAGTTGTTGGTGCGTCCTTATCACTTGCCAACGAGTTGAAGACACTCATGCCTTTTGGATAACACATATAATGTCTCTCAACAATCAAAGTTATCCTTCTGTTGTGTTGTTAGAAGCGTTGTCGCGTCTTTTTTCTTTTGATGCAGCGTGTATTCATGATGATTGGTTAATTTATTGTTGCTAGGCTTTTTTCTTTTCTTTTCTCTCTCTGCCCTAGAGAATTACTAGTTAATCCTATTTATTATTGATGTTTACACTCCAACCTTTATTTTTTTTATTTCTATTTTTTTTCTTAACCTTTTGTAAAGGTTTTATTTGTTTTCAATTTAGTTTTTTAATTCCAATTTGTAATGTATTATTTTTTTAAAATTTAGTTTTATTCTTTTGATTTATAATTTTTTTAGCCCTTTGTAAAACTTTTATTGGTTTTTAATTTTATCATTTAAACCAAGTTTATGATGTGTTATTTATTTTTTTTTCCGGTTTGGTTCTTATTCTCTTGATTTTTTCTCTTTTGTGAAAGTTATTTTTCTTTTCAATTTAACCTTTTAATTGTAAATTTATAGTTTGCCTCTAATTTTTTTTTTATTTTGATTTTCACTCTTATTTTTTTAATTACTATTTTTTATGTTACATCTTTTATGTAATTTTTTTATCCTCCTTAAGCTTTGATTTGCTAAGGATTGAGTTTTTTGATTTTTTCAAGTATGGTGCTTCTAGTCTAATGACTCCGTTCATGATTTTTAAGGCTTAATGTGGGATGACATTCTCTTTTTTTTTCTTCTTATTTTTTTATTTCATCATTTGTTATTTTTTATTTTCTAAATTAAAAGATTCATCATTTTCTATTAGATTTTTTTTTCTACTTCTATTTTTTTCCCTTTCCTTTTATTCATTCAATTTTATATATGTATTTGTTTCTATTATCATTCGATTCAATAAAAAAATATATTTTAATAAACAAATTCATTAAACATAATTGAGTAAATGACTTGTGTTGCGAGTAAAATATCTTGATCTATATTTTTCTCTCAATGTTTTCACTTTTGTTATCATTGATAACTTTTTTTTTATTTACATAGATGATTCTTGATTTATTTAAATAAATATTTGCATGAGCTTTTTAATTTACATATAAGAATTTTCTTTTAAGTAACAAAACAAATTGGAAAAGGATGCAACAAAACACGTTGGAGAATGAATGAATGACACATATTCAAAAAAATTTATTGGAAAGAAAAACATATCTGATCCACAACAAATCCCGAGTCAAAATAGTCAGTTGCTAGATCATTCACCCGCGCTATATTGCAGGTTGGGTAAATTTTCTTGAACATAAAAAAATATTCAAATATTGCTAATGTTTTTTTTTCTAGCATAAAAGTATTTAAATTGTGTGAAGGTTGACCCAATATAATCCAGTTGAATTTGCGGGTTAAAAGCAATTCATACAGCTCGTAAAAATATAATTTGCCTAAAAAACATAATTCAAGATGACATCTTTTTCTAATATTAAGATAACAACTTGTTAGATTGACTTGCATCCTCCACTGTTCACGTGAACAGTGAAGAGTGAATTAATTCAGTCTCCACTGGTCACGTTGCATGTGAACAGTGGAGAGCTTCTCCACTATTCATGGACGAATCGGGTCCGGCCCAAACCTAAATGCCCGATGTCTGGGTACGACCCCGTAAAATAAAAAATATCCAAAAAATTTCTCAGATATTGTGTTTTATTTGAGAAACTAGTATTTACCATTATTCAATGACATCACAGAATTATATTAGAAGGAGATTGCACGATGATGTAGCATTTGCAAAATTTGATCGCAATTCCAATTTTGTTTCTGATGATATTTACCTGATGTTGTTGCACGCTCAGAAAGCCATGAAAACTGTGGTTTTTTTCGGATGGATTTCGTACGTGATGGAATTGTAAATAGTTTAATAGAGCAATAAAAAAATATTTTATATAAAGTATTGTTTATTTCATGATATAGTAGTAGTAGTTAAATGTACAATATTTCAATTAAAAACTATCAATATTAATATATGTACTTTTTAATTATTTTATAATCTTAATTCAAAAGGCATTTTTAACCAAACACATTAAACTACTTTTTGTTCAACCTCAATTTCAACTACAATTTTAATCAAACATATATTATTCCAAATCAACCTCAACTAAAAGTATTTTTTATAAAACAACTTTTTTCAAACCACAATCACAACAGCTACCATAATACTATTCTTCCTTGTCTTTCTCACCTCACCCAAACAACGTCAGATCTCCACTCCTCCACGACAAAAAGAAAAAAAAACCACCACAACCTCCTTTCCTTCATAAAAATTAATTATATCATCACCATCGTTCCTCCACTATCTTTTCTCCTATAAAATCACCTCTATTTCTAACCTTTAAGTTTCCTTTCCTCCACCATCCAAAACACTATAAAACACCTTTATCCATCCACTAAAAAGCCATAAAAATAACATAAAGCCAAATTATTCCTACACAATTATCCAACCAAACTTTCACCCCTACAAACACCATCCAAGCCTCCACCAAAACCATCACAAGCATTCTAGCCACTCTAATAGCTTTTTAGTAGTCCTTATCAATTCCAAATAATTATAAGATATAAACTACAAAAACCTTAAACAATAGCAACACTACCACCTTTTATATTCCTAATATTCTCCAAGTTCCACCAATTTTTATCCAAGATAACACACATATCTTACTCAAGGTAAAACAGGAGCCATGCCACTAACAATCATGTTGGATAAAACATTTCAACAACCTAGTTTTTGAATGTGTCATAAGTTCATCTTTTATCGTGTTTATACCTTTTCAAAAACATGTTTGTATTGTTTTTAATGCTAAAAATCTTTTTTTTATGGTATTCATGATTGTTGATTTTTGTAAAAATATATTAAGACTATTTAACATCTCGATTTAGTCATTGTCATTAGTTTTTGTTATATCCAATTTGCATTTATACAATTTTGAATTTATTTTTTTGTCAAAAATATTACTTTCAATACTTATCTTTGCTTATTTAATTTATTATTTTTAATTTGAATAATTTTTTAGTTTTAGATGGTGTTTAGTTTTTATTTTAATGGTGGTGCTATCATTAATCTTTGTTTGAAGTGGGTTTATGCCCGTGGTCTTTTGTCGCCATTTTTTTAGATCTTTTTACAAAAGTGAGGATTGAGATTAGCTTTTTATTTGTTCTCAACAATTTAAAATCACTTTAATTTAAGGTGTTGATTCCTATTTGGTTGTATAATGAAAATGTTATATTTGTAAATTGCTTATTAATTATTAATATACTTGAATCAGGCCTTTATATTATAAAGGCCCAGAATCGAAACTAAAAGGGCCTATTTGATAATGTTGGGTCCATACTTAACACAGTAGACTGAACTCCAAACGCCGAACACATTAGAGGAGCACATTTTATGGGCCCAACAAGAAAGGTCATCTCCTAGAATTGTGAAAGCAGTAGCCAGGTTTTAGCCCCACCAAATGCCTCAAAGAAGACTCCATGGACGTCGTCTAATGGAGCTGTTCTCAAATAACATGTTACGCACAGTGCCATTTAAGAAAGCTCTTAATCACTGGATGAACCCTAAGTGAGTTAATTATGCTTCAAGGAAGGCGGAGCACACTATTGAAATGGACATGCAAGCTCATAATGTCTTAAATCAAAATAAAAAAGCAGGTTTTTGGACTAGAGACAATGGAGAAGTGAGTTAACTCGTACGTTTTCCTGGTAGACAATATTGGGGTGGTTGATTTTCAAGCTCCGACAAGCATCATGAAGCTGAGTTTCACGTTCAGAGCTGGAAATTTCTGAGCAGCTAGGAAAATACGATATAAAAAGCCAACAAGTCCCTGCAGTGTACGTAGCAGGGTCCAATTAATAATAACATGGATGAATATATTGGTTGGCTCAGGATGCCATGAAACATGAGGTCCATAGACATGAAGGTAAGCTCCCAAAGTTACCTCTTATGTTTCGTTTTCCAAACCCTACAAATATATATTGCTTTCGCTTTCTTCACTTGTACACAATCAGAGAAAAGTCATCCATGCCATGCAGGTATCGGCACCACAAGAAAAAAAAAAAGTAATTTATGATAACTGAAGGTGGAAAAATAGTGAGCCTGACCACCTACTGTACTGGTATTAACTTTTAAAATTTCTTGAATTTCATGTGACATTGCTACGCAAAAGTCCAAGTGTTATCATACCATTTCATTTGACACTATGTTTGTCCCCTTTTTTTTCTTTATAATTTGAACTAAAAAAATGAATTTTAGTAATTTATAATTTCAACCTTATCAAAATTCTTTGTTATTATTGGATTGCAATTTGAAACTCTTTAATTTATTAATTAGGATTTAATACAGAATATAACAATATAGACAAGCCTTTTCTTGTCTCTGAAACCAGGTCAAATGAAACAAAATTATGTGTTGTATCATGCCTCAACTTGACCTGACTTATGACTTGAAGGGCATATTGTCGCAGATCTGCAACCCCAGTAGACACTGCAATCTATCATTGCCATGAAATGATTTCTCTAGGCATGGCAGCAAGCAAATTGTGATAAATCAGAGAATCATTGTTGCAAAATCTTGAGCCTCAGAGTCACTATCTCATGAACTTTGACTGGTAAGGTATAATAAGCATGAGCTTCCTTTCATTGATCAAATAAACTTGCCTACAGCACTCAACTATTTGGAAGTGCAATGCTTCTGCAAAAATATTAAGATGATAATAATTCGAAAATATGCTATACTTGCACTAACTTAATCTGCATGTTATCATCTCTATCTTTGTAAGATAAACTTCCAGCCAGTACCTAGTTAATTAAGTGAAATAGTTCATGTAATTAACAAGGGAGGTCTTGAGTTGGACTTTTATGGGGGAAAAAATTAAAGATATCCATGTGGAGATGGAAAAAAAATTCCAATCACAACCTTTCTTGAACTTAGCTACACTTTAAGCCTTAGTTTTTATAGATCTGATAAAAAACCAAACTTAACCCTCTTGAACTCGGCTATTTGTCAGGTCTGAGTACCTATAGGTATGGTAAGATGTTATACATAATCATTTTAAGCTCAGTTACATATTGACCCAAAGAACCAAGCGTTTGTGGGTCGGGCAAGATACCAGACCCAACCTTCTGGAGCCCGACAATATGTCAGGCTCAAGCCTCTAAGATTTGGTGAATTGCTAGACCCAATTTTCTTGGACTTAATTACACATCAAACCTAAGACGCCAGGACTAGCACCCTTTTGAGTCGAGAATTCTTCGAATACGAGCACTTAATATGGGAATTTAGGGTCATCATTTCTCTACACCATAGCTATGCAAAAAGTCATTTAAGGGTCATTCATATATCAATCAATATTAATGTTTATTATAAAAAATAAACCTATCGATATTAATATTGTGTATAGATTGATGTTGGACCGTCTTCTATGAACAGTATATGATCCTCCCATTAATAATTAATGCCATGTAAAGAGAAACTTCCAATCAATATTAATATTGATTATAAAGGTCTTCCTTCCATTTGAAGATAAAGAAAGAAAAGACCCATGACTCCTCTTGTAAGAAAAAAAATTTAAGCTTATAAATTATATCTAAATGGTCTAAGAAAAGAGATTCATCAACTTTACTCTCTTACAACTTATTTTTAATATTTATCATACATAAACTAAAAATATATTTTCCTGTTCTTAAAACTTAATACTTATTTACTGTAATTTTTTATAATAAAATTATTGATTTAATGATTGGAATATCACTAAAATCTTCAAAAAAAAAAAATTGTTTTGCAGGTTCCATCACTAATCCTTAGAGTCCGAAGAATAAAAAATGAACATATTATAATTTATCTTTCAAACAGGCGAAAAGTAACTTCCCTGGAATTATGAATTTTCAAGCATCATCGCATATTAATTAATTAATTAAGTTGTATTGGCCTTTTTTTGTGTGAAAAAAAGGGAAAGAAAATGAAGCACATGCTACCACAGCAAAAGCAATATAAATCTATTTTCAAAGGAAAAGTATATATCTTTTGAAAAAGGTCGGGTAAAGGGCTTCCCTATGCCTTTCTGTTTTGGCTCAAGTGATCATGAAAGAAAACATAAACCAGAAAGAGTTTCCTAACACCAAGAAACTAAACTTACAGCTCAAAGAAAAGCTTTGAATGTCTCTGCATTAAAGGAAAGATGCTTTGCTCTTCTTCTGCGCCCCACTGGCCCCCAATGAGGCGCTGATTCTTATGCACAGAGAGAGAGAGAGAGAGAGAGAGAGAGAGAGAGAGAGAGAGAGAGATGACTGTGAAAGAAAGAAAATATTGTCTGTGAATGGAGTTTGTTTGTGTCTGTTTGTTTGGAGACCTTGAGAGGGACGAGTGAGTCTGTCACAACTATGGCACTGAAAAACATGGCGTTTTTACTCTTACATTTATATGAGGAGACCATAAGCTCAGAGATGAAAGGACTATCTGATTCCTTTCTCTCTCCCCCTCCCCCTCCTTGTTTTGTGTTGATTTTGTTTTCGAAGTTTTTATAGGCTATAAATATTGGTCAGCTGTACTGTACCCTATATTAATGGCGGGGAAGGGTCACCTTCATTTTCTGACCTAGGCATGCAAACATATCCACATAGTCCAAATAGAAAATCCAAAACTACTAAAAGTTTGAAGGAAAGAGATGTATGATTGTCTCTGAGCTTATTCAATGAAATAGTTTCAGAGTAGGAAACCTAAAGAACAACTCATACATCTCTAGCAATTCCTTTCTTTTTTCCTTTTAATTTATGGATGAGAGTAACTACTCCACAAAATATTACTCTACCATATGGGAACATTAATCATAACTAACGAACCAGCAAATTAAATCTAAAACCCATTATCATAATTTCAATTAATTACCAAATTAAAGAACAAATAATTACTTCACACATTGAAGGATATTACAGCACCTCACTAATCCACTTGAGATTATAATCGCAACACTCACTTGGTGTATGATCAATAGATAGAAGAAAGAAGGGAAAATTACAAGAAAGAGAGAGGTGGATAATTCATCTGTTAAATGCTTTTGCTGCACCAATTCCATTAATGTGCTCTACTTCATCTTCGGTTAAAGCTGATGACATGTAACTCAATACCAAAGAGTTCTCATCTGCTTGTGTTCTTGCATGGAACTTCTGTTTGCAAGCATGGCAAGTAATTTGTAGAATAGTGGAATTGATTTGCTTTATTGCATGTTGTTTCAAAGCTTGCGCCTTGTCTAACTCAGCTTGAGCTTGTTGCCTGATTCTCTTGGCATTGGCAAATTCTTGTTCTGCCAGTTCAATTTGTCTTTTTGCTTGTTGTCTTGCTTCTTCTGCGTGAATCTTCTCTGCCATGGCCATCATTAACTGCTCCCTGATCACTTGCTCTTTAAGCCTTGAAGCACCCAATTCAGGTCTCGGACTGCCATTATTGTTCTCTCTTGGAGAGCTTTTGCCATCATGATCTTTGTCTGTGGAACTGATGTTCGATTCATTTCTGTCACTAACATCACTCGACCCAATTGAGAGCTGCAATTGAGTGGAATGATTATCCTCTCTTTTAGGAGAAACTGAGATCTCAAGGGGATTTCCTGAAGCAGTCGAAAGCTGAAGCTCCAAATTATGGTAGTGTGCAGCACTTTTTGAAGAATCTGATTTATGCACAACACTACTACTAGTAGTAGGGGTGATAAAGAACATGGCATGATCAGTTGTTGTTCTTGGTATTAACAAAGGAAGCCAAGGAGCTGTACTAAAATTGGTGTCACTAGAAGGGCTTGGGCTTGAAGCAGTTCTAGACAAGCATGCAGCTGGTTGTAGTGACTGTGATTCTGATCGGAGATTCCCCATGTTGCAAGCATCTTGGTGCTCAATAAAACTCTCAACTCTACGCACACAGGAAAAAAAAAACTTCAGCACGTAGAAATACACAATAATAATTATGTCACCGAATACAAAATGAAATTGAACCAGATGTCATGCTCGTACGTTGTGGCAAGAAGATACTCAAAATGGTTTTGATCTAAGTGTCCTTATTGATGAAAGGAAGAGATCAAGTCATAAGTGCATTAAACAACAAGAATTAAATAAAGAATAGAAGTGGTCATAGCTTTGAAATGCAATTGACTTGGATGGAAGTAGTGGAAGGAAATATTAATTAAATAATGGAATAAAACAATGTTTATCACATCTGTAAGCTAATCATTTACAACATAGTTAGAAGAGATCGATTGAACAGCCAAATCCAAAAAAAGAAAAACAACAAAAAAGTAAACTGTTTTCGGGGTTTGAGCGGTCGAGTGGAACTTGAAACATACAGCTAAAAAAAAAAACACCTTCGACAACTGATCTTTGGGAACCGTGTTCAACAACTGTCAATAAGTAGCAGTCCTCCCTAAGAACTGGATTAATTAAGGTTCCATCAATCAGAAACTACATCAAGTAGAGTAGTACTATACATGCTGTCCCTTTTCTTTTCTTTCATAAAATTAAATTCCCAATTTAAGAACAAAAACATATCGAATATTTTGTATGGTTTTACAAATTTGATAATAAAAAAACACCATGATGATCATATATATATATATATATATAGAGAGAGAGAGAGAGAGAGAGAGAGAGATATTTATCAGTTAACCTGGAAAAAACACGGCCGCAATCACAAGAATGTCCACGGGTGCCACAGGTTTTGAGATGAGCTTTGTAATCAGATTGAACGGCGTAACCTTTAGAGCATTTTTCACAAACCCATTGTTTGTGATTGCTATGTTTTCTTCGAAAATGCTTCTTTATCCCGACAAGATCACCAAGCGCGTGACAAGGGTCATGGTGCAAGCAACTAGGCTCTGGACATACAAATACACGTTTTCTTACAACTGGGGTCTCTCTCTTTAGTAGCTTCCATGGGACTTTATGCCTTCTTCTATGCATCTGTAGGTTTTGGTCTCTCTGAAACCCTTGGTTGCAGATCTCACAAACGTAACGATCGGATTCCAATAGTGTTTTTGGTGATAAAGACACCACTTCTGCATCTGGATCTAGTACACCAAAGAATATATAGATAATTACACAAAATAAGATGATTAATATTTAATACAAAGAAAATATATAGGCTAAGAAAATTCAAGAATATTAATTACCTGGTGTTCCTGCTGGCCTTCTTTTCCTCTTGTTAATGTTATTTCCATTTTCCAAGCAAGAAAATGGCTCAGAATTACAAGGAAGTGATGAAGAGAGAGAGTTATTGGCTAACATGGGTGGATTCTTGTTGATTCTATCTTGTGTACTGTGATTATGAAGAAGCAAAGAAACAATCTTTTCTTGTGGCAGGCAAGAGTAGATGATGATGATGATGGTTTTCTTTAATTCTCTCTTTCTAATATGTGGGGAGCTAGAGAGAGAAGAGATAAGAGAGGGGCGAGAGAGAGAGAGAGAGGTAGCTATCTAAGCTTAAGCTATAGAAAGGGTACTGCGGGAGAGCTAGCAAGGAGAAGAAAAAAACTATATTTTTTACTTGGGTTTGCTTTGATTTCTTTTCTTTCGGTTACGATCAGCTTTTTTTGTTACATCAGCTTTCTATCAGCTTTTTTCCTTTCCTTTCTTTGCTGCAACACTCATCTTCATCAGGTATTGTTTGCAGAGTCTTCTTGATGAACTTCTTTAAAAAGATAACACGAGAGAGAGAGAGAGAGAGAGAGAGAGAGAGAGAGAGAGAGAGGGAGAGAGCGCCAATCACATTGATCGAAACTTGATCCCACAACCAAAAATATGGGCCATAAAGGGAGAAAAAAAAATCCCCACAAAGAAACAACAAATTAAAGACTCATAATTATTTGGCTTCATAAGCAGTAAAATTTTTGCATGCAAAAAAATACATAGGCCACCGGAGGACGACTTTTCTCTCCAAATACACGTAAGCTCACTTTTTTGTTACCATTTTATATCTTCTCCTCCTCTTCCAGTGGCTTAATATGAATAAGGGTCATGAATAAAATTATAGATAGATATTTTAAAAATAATTTTTTTATTAATTTTTATGTATGTATGGCAAACGAGATCTTGAGCAAATTTCATTTTGTATTTGGAATCTTTTGTTAAATCTTATTTATTTTTGAGATTTTTTTTCTAAGTGAGGGTCTTGGGCTATTGTCCAAGTTGCTTATATGCTTTGGACAGCTCTCCTCCTCTTCTTTCTTTTCTAACATGAGGGGAGCTAGTTTAAGAACGGGACCAATTAGAAAGGTAAATTTTGTGACTCATAAATCCAGGACTTGGCCGGATCTAGGTTAATGAAAATGCTTGTTTTTTTATTATTAAAATAACATCACACAATCAGAATATTGCATAAAGTTAAAACAAGGTTTATGATTAATTTAAGAGACTTGCATAATGCATAGCCATTTCTTATATTTATATAGGGCAGAATATAATAGTTATTGTGTAGCGTAACGCGTAGTATAACTCTATACAAGAAAAATACAATCTTTCCTAAACTACAACACATTCTACAATACATAAAACTAATGAAATATTCAATTGGTATTTAAACACTGATTTAGTCAGAAAAAATTTACCGACGGAATCATAAATGAAAAATTATCATTGGAAAACATAATGAATTTCCTAATATAATAAAAAGTTGATAAATCCATTAGTGATTATATGTATATTAACAAAGGAGTCAAATCGTCGGAGAATTACAACTAACAGTAGTAAGTCCTAAATTGTTTTTCCACCTCTCTAGAACTTTGGAGGGGACTTAGTTCATTGGTCATTCTATCGGTGACATAAATTTTATTGGTAATTCCATCAATGTTATATTTAATGTTTTTTAAAAAAGAATTAAAATAAAAAATACAAGAAAAAAATTAAACTAAAATAAAAAAAATTAAATTTTTATTATTAATTTAAAAAATATTATTGTAAACAATTTATCTAATGGATAGAAGCTGAAGGAGGAAGCGAATGCGGATCTTCCCCAGCACTAGGAGGGTAACGAGATTGACCACAAATATTAGTAACGGTTGCCAACAGTTGCTCAAGGACATTCACTTTATCCCTTAAACCGATTGTTTGATACCTAACTTAGGTCGTCTTTGCACTAAGTTAGGTTGTATGAGCTTGAACTTGTTCTCGTACAATTACTTGGATGAATGGACATTGTTGGCTCGATCCTGATTACGAGGAACCAATGGTTGATACATTATAGCTCATCCACATATCCTCGGTCCTAGTGGTGGAAATATCATAAACTTGATTTCTATCCGGTCTACCGAGTGATCCAACCTCCAACCATAAATCCGGATCAAGTTCTAGATAGGTCAAATGATTGTTTTTGTATCTTTCGTACAATCAAGTGTCATATTTTTCTTGAAAAAAATTCAACAAATTTAAAAATAATAATAACTTAACAGAAAAATTATTGAAATCCAACTTACCATGAATTTATGACATCGGTTATCCACGAGCCATTGCACCCTTTTTCGATGGTCCTCGTTTTGTGTGTGATTTTAAGCAAAAAGCTCTATCGGTTTTGGATTGTATCCAAGCCTTTGTAGCTCGTAAAAGGAAGCTACTATTAGTCAAATATTTTCATATAATAATAAAAATAATAATCTTATAGAATAGAATCTTACTATTCATTTTGCATGCGAAACAAATAAAATGTATCTATCAGTGTGTATGGTGATGGAATCATGAATCTTTTTAGTCCGGTTCTTTACACCAAACTACGATTGCTACATAAAATGCTTAAACATCACGTGTTGGATACAAGTATCACATATAGCCTCTGAGATTTACAAAGATCTTAAATAACTCATTATTTATTTCATTATAAAACACCTAAGTTACGAAATCAAACTTGATTTCATCAAATGACAAACAAATAGAATTTTTTAAAATCTCAAGCAAACCCTAACATGTACACATTATACAACAAATTTTTACAGGAAAAAGCTATAAAAGAAGTAAACTCTCAAACAAACTACATAAAATGCCAAAAAAATTAACATAAAAAATGTGTTACAACAAAAAAAATGAGTAGTTTTACTTACTTAACGTGACAAAAACATGACAGGGATACTAACATATTGGGTATTGGGGTGACTAGATTTTTGATAATAGGAGCTCGATTTGTGACAAAATAAGATGAGAAAGGTGTTGTTTTCTTCAAAAAAAAAAAGGGAAGAAGATATTGGTAGGGGGAAGGGATCATGTCAATTATAACTTAAATATTACTGACAAATTCACGAATTGAATTTTATAACTTAATCTAATCTTGAACTTGATAACATCCACGAATTGAATCTTATAACTTTATTTGTTTTCAAAACTTTTCATTGAATAAATTACCCTTTTATTAGACCTTTCAATAACAATAACTTTGATTATGGATTGATACCAACTTTTTTTAAAGGTGGTTTCAAGGATGATAAGTCTCCCTCTTAGGTATACTAGTCAAATAGAAACTTAAATTATTAAGTATGATGGTTATCTTCAACCAATTAGGAATATTAGTCTATTGTCTAAGCACAAATAATACCATATAGTATTAGTTGTTTTAGTGTAAGTATATGGATTCTATACAAATCCATCTATAAATATAGATAAAAGTTAGTAATGCAACTAAAAATAGATAGAAAATATCACTTAAGTTGTCAGAAAGAAAGTTTTGTTAAGCTAAATGATGAAAATTATTTTATTAAAGTTTCATAATTTATCATTTATTTAATAATAATGATGGATTTATATATCTAGATAAATACAATAATGTCAAATTTAATTCAATGCTTTTTTGCATGATGTTTTATTGTTTATATATGGATGCATAATATTCATTGAGTTACTGGAGCCTTGCATTTAATAGTTTGTCTCGTAATTGTTTTCTTTGGGCAAGATTTAATTTTTTTGGATGGGAGAAAATATAATTTTAATAAGATAATTTGACATTTAATTACAAAAAATTGATAAATTGATGGATAAATGAAGTAACTAATGGAAGTAGAGACTTAATTCATCGCTTTGTTATTAACTGGTAAATTCATCGCTTATTCGTAGAAAGTATAATCAGATATATATATATATATATATACACACACACACACACACAAACCAGATTATTAACTTAATTATTTTTGCTGATTTTTTTTATTATTTAAATTAAAATAAACCAGATTATTTGACAGGCAGCGACATATCTTGAGTTGCAGAGTTTTGGTTTTTTTAGAAAAAACACGTTGGCAATGAATTAAATATTATTAAAAAAAATATAGATCCGCTGCTAAACTCGTGACACGTTTTGTACATACTATTCAAGGGATCCTTCTCAGTAGACGATAAATTCAAATGTTAACTGTAACCTTTTGCAATTCAAAATACAGACGGCATGGAGGGGGTGCATAACATCATTGCATGACACTATACACATTAATATACCAAGTCAGTGGGGCCCTCGATCGTGGCCTTTTCTAGCCCCAATCTTGGACCGTTTGTCATGATCGATCTCCAGCATTTTGCCATAAGATCAAGCCAACTTGATCTTGGCGATCAGATGCACAAACTTCAGCTATTGCAAGCAAGAAAATCCGAGGACCTTAAATTGGACGGTGGAGATCATGCTGTGGAAGGTAACATGACGCATGGAATCATGTCTCAGATGCCAAAAGAATCTAAGGAAAGGGCAAGGTCCGACACCAGAAATGTGGCCTCCTGTTTGGTGGCTGCCGGGGGAAAGACCGGGACCCACCTCAACGCCCTACCATAATTTTACCACCTCACCACACACACACCCAACTTTTTATCTATATATAGCATGCAGTTCACATTAAAAAAAACACCAACCCGTGAATATATTCGAGAGATCTTCCTCGATGGGTTAGTGCACGTAGGTTGATTAATTATGCTTAAGAAAGAAGAGAAGTAGGGCTATAAAACAAAACAAAAAAGTACATTAGTTTACTCATTAGCGTTAAATAAAGACCCCTTTTTTGGTGTGTGTGTTTAAAACATTTATAAAAAAAACTAAATTTTTATTTTATTTTATTTAGTGTTTAGTCATTATTGTTTCAATTAAAAATAATTTTTAAAAAATAAAAAAATATTATTTTAATATATTTTTTAACAAAAAAATATTTTATAAAATAACCACTATTCCATTCTTAAAAAAGCCTATTATACATACATGATTAATTAATAAATTCGGTCGAAGAACACAACTGGGGAAGATGATTGCAAAGGACATTCACTTGTGACGCTGCATGTGTTTGAGAATCCACTCCCATTATCTCCCCATTCCTTTCATCACCATAAACTATATATTATATATTATATATCATATATTATTTTACTATAAGTTAAGCAGCTTTGCTTTTCTCACTCTTTATTGCGTGGAGAGCAAAGCAGCCGCAGACAACTTCTGTACTGGGTTGACATGGGGCCCTAGCTAGTAGAGTATTAAACCTTATTTTGTTGGGCCGGCCCGACCCTTGGAAATATCTATTAATTAATTAAGTTCGAACATAATGTAAATAAGTCTAATAAAGAATATGAAGATGATGGTAAGTTGGTAACTTCCGGTCCAGACCCAAAAAGGCTACTAGAGGGGGGAAAACGACTTCTCTCTCTCGTGCAATGAAAATGAAGCCATGTTGACATTTCTTTCTATATATATAAAAGAAAAGAGAAATTAAAATAACTCTAAACGATATAGCTCAATTAATTAAATCTTAAATTTACTTTAAAAAATCTTATATGGTCATTAATTCGAGTCTTATAAACCTTAAGATCATTGAAAACTTACATTGTCGTTTACTTCAGTATTCATGAAATTAATTGAACTACACATGAACTGATATAAGCATTCACGTTAATAAAAAAAAAAGTGAATTGAAAATCAATACACATGGAATTTATTTGGATTTTGGTGCTTGGGATATGTACTTCTTCTAACTTTTAATTATTATTATTTTTTTGAAATATTTTTTTATTTGAAAATATATTAAAATAATATATTTTTTATTTTTTAAAATTTATTTTTAACATATACAAATCAAAATAATATGAAAATACCAAATTAAAAGATTAATTTCAAGAAAAAAAATTTAAAATTTTTATAAAAATGATTTTTCACGCAAAACAAATATGTTATAAATCTCAAATTTAAGGGAGCATTAGAAAAAACATCTTAGAGTATATTAATTTGGAGGATTTGTTCTCAAAGTACTACATTTTGATATATTTTAATTAGAAAAATTGTAATCTTGAGGTAAGAACTTGTGGTGTTGGGTTAAGGAAGCTTAGGAAGTAAGGCCCTTTTCAATTTAATGCATCTTAATAAACACATTCACGAACCCTAAATCTTGTTCGAGTAGTAGCTTTTTATCACGTGCCTTCGCATGTGATCCTTAATGATACTAGTTTGTATGCCTTTTAACATGTCAATATTACATAAACAAAACTCTCAGAATAATTTTTATTATTATTAAAATACACCCATGCATGTTGTTATTTTTTTCATCTTCATACTTTGATTAATAAAAAAAATAAATATAAATTTTTATTAAGCCATAAACACTAAATGTATTGGCTTTTGATAATAACAAATTGGACATTGTTTATTGTTTGTTTTTGCAAAATTTCCGTTGCCAAATAATGAAAATCTATTAATTTGAGAAACAAGTAGATATTGCGAATTAGAAAACTTTACAACATTTAATGAGCTTGTCAAATCTATATGCCACCAGACATTCCTATCATCTTGTAAATGTTTTCATTATTATATATAACTTAATGGCATTATATGCTCTAGCTGGCAATCGAAAAGGCCAAAAAGTCATGAATGTTAACAATAAATAAATGTGTATTTTTCTTTTCATTTATATTTATATTTCTTTGTTTTTTTAATTAATATGGATATTTGAATCAGCTTGTGCGCACCTCGACTAATCTTATAAATCTTAAAATTAACAATCATATAAATTTTTAATAATTTTAATATTTATAAAATTCAAATTAATAATTTAAAAAAAACAATACTAGAAGTTAGTTATATATTTCTTTTTATCATCGCATGCATTGCTTGCATGCTCCAAACAAATAAATCAGATATACGGAGATGAGAGGGTATGAATGTTGGATGCATAATGGCTTCACTGTCACCTAATAATTTCATTATGGGTTGGCAGAGGTTATGGGTCCTCCCATCACCACTTCTCTTTGTTTATTTAATCTTTGTTCGTATTTAAAGGGCTCGACCAAGTACATTCACAGATAAAGCCCATGAGTTTTTCTTTCTGGTTTTGTGTATATTTGTATGACTCAGCTTAGAGTTTGACTCAATTTAAAACTCGGATGAGAAAAAAAGTAAATTAACTCCAATTAATTTAAGGTTTTTTTTGTTAAAAAAAAAAAAACCTTTGAAACTACAATGAAACAAAAAAAAATTTTTCTTTCTTTCTTATTATCTTGGACTAGGTTCTAAGTTGTTAGCTCCCTAGATTAACTTACCAACACTTAACTAGTAGTTATTTATTAAAGAATTCTAAAATGCGTGGGATTTTCACTATTATAGCAGGTTTTTTTTTTCACTTTTGTTTTTTTTTTTACATGTGTTTTTTATTTTTTTACCCAAAATTGACTTTTTTTTTTTTAAAATTATCTTTGCTAATTTTTTTAAATATTGAATTGGTTGAAAATTTAACTATGTAGTTTTTTTCTTTAAAACATTGTGGATTACTATAATATTTTCATACATATTAAAAAAAAAACAATATGAATTGCTACAGTGTTTCCTCTACATAGTTTTTGTTTTACTGTAGTGTTTCCCCACATATTTTTTTAAAAAATTATCTTTATCGAATTTATTTTTTCAATATTGAGCTGATAATCTAGCTTTGGCTTTCCCCACATATTTTTTTATTTGTTTTTCTTTTTTTCTCAAAATTGTCATTTTTTACATATTTTCTTTTTTGTTTTGTTTTTTTTTTCAAAATTATTTTTGTTGATTTTATTTTTTTTCTATTGAGCTGGTTGAAAATTTAGTTTTTTTCTTTTTTTTTCTTTAAAACACTGTAACTTTCCCACGTGTTTTTTTTTCACGTTTGTTTCCCTTTTTTTACATGTTTTTTTTTCATTTATTTGACCCAAAATCGACTTTTTTTAAAAAAAAAATAGTCTTTGTCGGTTTTTTTTTTATATATATATTGAGCTGGTTGAAAACTTAGCTTTGTAGCTTTTTTTTTTTAAAAAAAACCATAGATTACTACAGTATTAGCTTCTTTTTTCTTTTTAAATTTTTTTGTTTGATTTAGTCTGTTAATGTTAAAAAAAATTTATTTAGTTATTAGATTTTCATGATACGGATCTCGGATTTGATGGGTTAACCTGATTTGACGAGTTATTTTTTCATTTAGTTTTGTTCGTTAAAGTTAATTTTCTTTCTATTTAATTATCAGACTTTCATACTTTCATAAGACGTATCCTGGGCTTGACAGGTTAACTTGATTTGATGGGTTAGCCCAGTTAATTCTGGGTAAACCCGTCATTTTTTTTTTCTATTTAATTATCAAACTTTCATGACGCGAATCCCAGGTTTTATGGGATAACCTGGTTTAAAGGGTTAACCCAATTAATTCATTTTTTTTCTTTTTCTTCGTTAGTTTTTTCCTTCCTGTTGATTTTTTTTCTTTGTTTTTTTAATTAATCTATTTAATTATCACACTTTTATGACACAACCTTATAGCCAGATCCACATCTAATATTCTTAGGTCCAGTGTTGCAGCTAAACTCACTTAAACTTGGGTCATGCAAGTTTAATTTTATTATTAATATTATAAATATTACTCTTAGGTCAGACGTTGCAGCCAAACCCAAGATTCTTGGGTATAGCTTTGCAGAAAAACCAAAAAATTTTAAATTTATGTTTTTTTAATATTTTTTATAAAAAAAATGACCCGCAGCATCGCGCGGGTCATGTATCTAATAAGTGTGATTTTGTGTGTTGTATTTACAATAAAAGCTAATTAATATATAATCGTTCATGGGGTTTAGCTCTATAGTTTATTAGTTCCGTAGATATTTTTTTTTATGCTTTTTTTTTAAGGAGAAAGACACAACTACCCTTATTTATATATATATAAAAAAAAACATGCACAAATTCAAAAAATATGTGTCTAATGGTGGTTATTGAGGATGTAACAAAAGAGCCAACAAGTTATAAGAACTGAACCAGTGTATTATCTTGAGCTTCGTTGTGATTTCGGTCAAATTTACTCTTAATAAAAAAACTTTTAACCATTGTTAATTAACACATTCAGTAGCAGCAACAAAAAAATTTTTATTGTGAGTTTAAAATTTTATGTGTTCATTTAATAAAATAGATGGGAGATTAAAGGTCAAGACGAGAAGAAAAAAAAGCTTTTGACTAAAAGTGAATTTTCAAAAACTAAAAGGATTGAAAATGTATCCATTAGAAAGATGGAGAATCAAAGTTAACTTTTCACACTAATTTGGAAATTGCTACCTGATTTATCTATGTTTTTCATTTTGGTTCTTTTTTGTTAATCTTGTCATTTCTTAACAAATGAAAACCAATTGACAATTAATTCAACTATAAAAAGATAAAATTACATAGAAAAAAAAGTTTAAACACAAAAAAAAAGAGAATATATATATATAGTTTCAATCCACTATAACTTATGAGAGTGTTCATAATAAAAAATGCTTTAGTATTTTCCATTCATTTTTTAGTCTCAACATAGATGATTGCTCTTCAATTTTTTTAAAAATTACACCCATAATATTTCTATTTTTTTTACTAATTGATTTCCAACTGTCATTTTCCCGGTATTCATTAATAAAATTTTGTTGGTGAATACCGAGATGAATAGCAACATCATGGTCCGTCGATAAATGTCATTGTAATATAGACCTCATTTGTTTAGCGGAAAGTGCTTTCTTGAAAATTACTTTTCAAACTTTCCTGTATTTGTTTGCTATTAGAAAAATTAGTCAATAGAAAACATTTTCCAATCAAAGAAAAATTTTGCTTGGTTTCCAGAAAAGTATTTTTCTTTTTGGGTAGAAAACACTTTCCCGAAGTTGTGAAAAATTTAAAAATATCATATTATTTGCTAATTATATCAAATTTGGTCCTCAAATTTTTTTATTTCTATATATAAATTTTATTTTGAATATTTTTTTTCAATTTCATCCCTTAGAATTTGATTTTTATATTAACTTTGGTCCTTATTTTTATAATTATTATTTGCTTTTTCCTTGTTATTTTTTAATTGAAATTTTTTATTTATCAAATTTGATCCATATTCTTTTGATTGTTACTTATTTTATTTGAAATAATTTATGAAATGGTTATTATTATTATTATTATTATTATTATTATTATTATTTTTCATCTTTCAATTTTTTTTATTTGTTAGATTTGATCTCTATTATTTTGATTATTTGAGATAATTTATGAAATTATATTTTTTTTTCAACTTCATTCTCATTCAACCTTTTAATTTGTAAGATTTGTTCCTCATTATTTTAATAAACTTGAAAAAAATAAAACATTAATAAGTTATTTTCCAGTTCATTTTTCATGACATAACCAAACACTAGAAAGTGTTTTTCAATTTATTTTTCATTACACTACCAGACATCGAAAAATAATTCACTTTCCCGGAATTCACTTTTTCAGAATTCATGTTCCAAAAGAAAACTATTTTCTAGCAAACAAACGGGGCTTTAATGATATTATTGTTTTCGTCAGTATTTCTTTTTGTATTTGACATTTTTATGGTAATGATTTTTAAAAATCTTAAAAGTTCATAAAAAAAATCAAAGTCATTAAACTTGTGTAGCCTATTTTCCAATCCAAGGCCCGAGTCATGGACTGACTAGGTTAACTCAGGTCAATTTAAATTAGTATTGTCTCAAGATTTTTATTTTAAAAAAAATTTAAATGATTTAGTTTTGATTTTTGTTTCAATATTTAAATCAAATTGGTTAGGTCACTTAAAATGACCGAGTTAACATACATTCATTTTTTAAAAAACCTAACCTAGGCTAGATTTAATAATCTCGTTAAAATAAAATAAAATATTATTTTTTACGTCAAATAGTCAAATTACTAGCAAGCTTAATGCACAAAGTTATATTACTCGGTCTCTTAGTTAAATCCCTTCTGTAAATAATAAAGCATCTCAGCCTATTTTATTTATCAAATCTGTAGTTGAGTTGGTTCACGTGAGCGATCTAACATGGTCAAGAGTTCAAGCGTAATGGCTGTATGCATTTTTTGAATTATAAAAGATGACATGTTTTTTTTTTCCCCAGTCCTCCCTTATATTGATAAAACTTACATAGAGCAGGCTTATGATAAAAATTAAATAGAGCATGGCTAGGTGATAGGTGTGCCCTGCCCTGGTAAGACAAGTCTTAGGCCTGACTCTCTCTCTTGTTTTTTTGGCTCTTTGAAAATAATTTGCTAGATACATCCACTTTTTATTTTTAACATGATTTTTAAATATTATTATAATTTTTTAAAAATTTTAATAATATTTATTATTCTATTATTATGTATATGATATGAAAATAATAATACTAATAATAAATTGTTTATGAAAATTTGATTTATTTTTTTTTACTATCAAAATTTTAAATATAATTTTATCATATTCATGATTTTTTTTTCTAGTTTTAAATCACATAAAATATGAACATACTATTTTGATATTTTTTGCTAACTTGATGTTACAATATATATATATATATATATATATATATATATATATATATATATATATATAGACACACACACACAATGATTTCAGTTAAGAACTACTAAGATAAATAAATAAAAATATTAATAATAAAATTTACCATGATGACAAAAATTTAATATGATTATATTTTTGAGTTGGATAACAATTCTAAAAGAATCCTTCAACTTAAATATCTTTTTTTCATTTAAAACAATTTTAATCCCTTGTATTATAGCAGCGCAAACATACAAATTAGTATAACCTCAATTACTTTTTTGTCATGTCTTAAATATATTTAGACTTGTGAAATTATAAGAAATTTTTTTCCCATGGTATATTCTAATATATTAAATCTAGATGATAGTAAAATAATAGAAATATTAAAAGTCACATCTTATTTTTGAAGTTATATCCAATATAACATCAAAATTATTTTATTCTCCGATCTATAATTCCACGCATGGAATTGAAATTCTTCTATCCCCTTTCTTCTGCTTTGTGAGAAAGAATATTTACTAGAATGTGAACAGGGATTAGAGCTTGTGGAAAAGCGGATTCCTCTCTACAAAAAAAAATAAAAAATAAAATAGAGAAGTTAAGGATAATAGATTGTGAATGTCCAAAAACTTTCATGTTTGGGCTTGACAATGAAAATTGGAATATAAGCTGACTATTGATTTATAGGATCAAGAGGGAAAACATAGAAAATATTAGGTTATTTCCCACACCACCACGTTGCACGTCAGACAAAAAATTTATGAATGTTAAAAAATAATATTCTAATTGTTGGAAACTCTTTGAAATTATCATGAAACTTAATCCAACATATTAAATTTAAAAATTTTAATTTAGCTTGCTGCTTAACACAAGTTTTAAATTAAATATTATAAGAGTTATTTTAATATAATTTAGCTGATTTAACAAGTGT
This sequence comes from Populus tomentosa, assembly GCA_018804465.1. NCBI lineage: Eukaryota > Viridiplantae > Streptophyta > Magnoliopsida > Malpighiales > Salicaceae > Populus > Populus tomentosa. The sequence goes on along the minus strand of CM031991.1, from coordinate 2,944,109 downwards.
AAAAATAGTCAAAGAATAAAATAATTAAATGACCAAAAACAAAAAAATAATTTGGCTTAAAAAAAAATCAATGGGAGATTTATTTAAAACATTGAGGTAGCGACATATTAAATTGACCCAGTTACCCTTTAGTTAACCCGCTAAACCAATCATCCAGATCATGAACTTCATTTGGTTTAATAATATTTTTGTTATTTAATTATATCACACATATGTGGTATCGCGACGACCATTCTTTTGAGTTGGGATCTCTCTAGTGATAGGGAAAAGAATAAGAAATTGCCCTTAAGCTATAAAACTTTTCAACTAGGCTTTGGCGTAGGATTATCTTTTTATCATGACACAATTAATGTTCTTTTCAAATATTATAGGGTTAGATTAGTCATTTTATTTGTATTGCATTGTAAAATTACTATTTTAACCTTAGAATAAAAAACAAATTATTTTTCACTCAAGAGCATTTTAGTCTTTTTAATTTTTCCAAAATAATGCAAATACTTTATTGCTTTTAAAGAAAAAAAAAATCAAATACACTCTCTTGCAGTGAATTTTTGGTCCTTTCACCATAGTTGTTTTTTTTTTTTGGTAATATCAAGTTAGTTCATAGGCATTATTGTAATTTAGTAAAGATTAAATTTTTAAAAAAAATCTTATTGAAGTGTGTATGGAGGGCTGTTTGACCACCAAAAGTTATTATCACTAGCGGCGTTGAAATCCTCACGGCTCCCCCTCCACGATGGGGAAACAAGTGTTTCAAAATTATAGTTGGTTTGGCGTCGACGACCATTTCTCCCCTCTCTTCTCTCTCCTCTCCCTAGGTTTTTGTGCCAGCCTTTTAAGAATTCCAAAACAAACCTTTAATTTGTTAATTCTTTAGATTTAGTCCCTGTTATTTTTATTGTATAACTTTTAATCTTGAATAATTTATAAAATTATAATGCCTTTTCAATTTTTCCCCCTTTAATTTTTTAATTTTTTAAATTTGGTCCTCATTCTTTTGATTACTATTTTTTTTATTTTTTAAATTGATTTTTTTTACAATTTCACTATCTTTTTTTTTTTCTTATAACATCTTACCCTTATTCTTTTATTACTATTTTTTTTCTTTGACAAGTTTTTTAAATTCATTAGTAGTGATTGAATCTAGATTCAGGGTTTCACAAGTTGTGAGTTTTAAAGATTTGATCAGCTTTAGAAAGTGCGTCCAGGTTTACTTAATCTCTTATTTTTCTTTGTCCAAGCTATTTTTTTCCTATTTCATCCTTTAATATCTATTCAATTTAAGAATGTATTCTGGTTTTTTTTTTTTAACTTGCTTTATATCAAATTTTTTGCTAGTCTTGAAAATGACTCGGCTATTTCGGGTCTTTTTATTTATCGTTCTTTGTTCGTTTTTTTTTATATAATTCTTTAAATTAATTTAAAATGACACGGGTTTTTTTGGGTCTTTTTATTTATTGTTCTTCATGGGATTTACTTTGGCTAATCAATATTAAATTGGTTGGAAATTGAGCTTCTCAATTCAACTCGGATGTAGGATTTAATGAGTTATGAGTTTGAGACATATGCCCATGTTTAAAAGGTTCTCCCGATTTTTCTTATTTTTTTCTTTTTTAAACTGATGTTTTTTTAATTTTATCATTTAATATTTATATCATTAGTGATTAGGCTTTGTTTTTTTCCTTTATCTATCTTTTATATTATTTTTTAAACAATTTATTTTTTTTAGGTTCCCATGTTTTTTTAGGTTGGTTCATATATTTGCCTTTTTTTCTCAATCTGGTATATGCCTCAAGTAACATTTTTTATATATAAAAAAAATTAAAGCATGCTTGTGTCACCTAAAGAACTAGAGTTGTTTAGATATTTATTTGGGAGTCCCTAAAACCTCGTTAGACAAATTTAAAGTTGTTTAGCGATTTATTACCTGAAAATTTGAACTTCTTCGACTTTGAACAATTCTTTAAAGACTGAGTTGTCGTAAATTACAAGTCATCCAATTATCTGGCTTTCAATGGTAATCCACACAAACCACTCATGAGAAATCTATCAAATCCCTATTTAGGATAGAGTGATTGCTATGTCTAGAGTACTTGATCTAATTTCATGTTTTTGTAGTTTTTCTGTCTAACAAATAACAACTCCCAAAATAAGAGACACAACTTACTAGTTTTAAGGAAATATAAAAAATCCTATAAATTGGTAAAATATCAATTTGCCTCCTGAATAATTTTCATATACTAATTCAGGATAATTTTAGAAATTAACGCAATCAAGTCCTTACTTGATTTTTCTAAATCTAGAAATATAATCCTTGTATTAATTTTATTATAGTCTTTAATTTTTAAAATATATTTTAATTAAATCACACTTAATTAAATCATCTCAATTTAATTTCTAACTAATGGTTCTTAATGTGTATGACTCATTAGGTTCTTAATAGACGGGCTCAAATATAAATTATAATTCCAATTAAATAAATTAAATAATTTAATTATTTTCAATTAAAAAATTGATTAATTTATATTTGAAAGTTAGATGCATCGTTTAGTTTAAGATAATTCTTTGATATAATATTAGCTTTAATGATCAAACAATCAAAGATTTGAATCTCATTACCTATATTATCTTTAATTAAATTAATAAAAATAAGTATAAGTTAGTGGTTGCTTAATAAGCTTTCACTTAAATAATGAAATAAGTGCATTAAAAATAATATAGAATTATTAATTGAGCTTAAGTTTAAACTTAAATTTGGATTGAGATGGGGTTTATCGAGAGTTATTGCGCGACAAGTTATAACTTGGTTATTGTATGAAAAGAATGCACGTCGGTGGAATTATGAAATACTATTTGAATTGTCAAAAAGTCCTTTAGACAGTGGCTGATTAACACCTCCACTTGCACATGTAAGCGAATCTATAAGAATTGGATTCAAATCCCTATGAATTCCTAGGCTTATCGAATTTTCAAAATTTTATTGCACACCACTGTTAGCTACCACTTAGAAGAAATAAAAAACAAAAACAAAAAAAACAAAATTTTAATACTCTTTGGTGATGCGTGAAGAATTAATTAAGCATACACCTTTTTGTTTTTTAAATAGGAAATTCATCTGTAGCACTTAATTGTGACGTAAGTTCTTGGATATTTTTTTTTATATAATTAATTGAAAAACGAGGTAAGCCATGCCTACCTTATCAATGAACCATTGATTTTGATTTATATGCGCAAATAATTAATAAAACAAAGGATAAGAAAAAAATAAAAAAATTAATTTTATTTTAAAATATTTTTGAAGCACAAAAATAAATGGGTCTAAAATGCACAAGGATCAATACACACACAGATATATATATATATATATATATATATATATATATATATATATATATATATATATATATATATATATATATATATATATAGATCGTTTTGATGTATTGATGTCAAAAATAATTTAAAAAATATATATATTTTAATGCATTTCCTAATAAAAAGCATTTGAAAAAGTAACCATCATCATACTCCCAAATACTCTCTAATCTCAAAGATAGAATTTAATTGATTATTGAATAACTAGTGCTTGGAAAAACATTTGGGTTGCGCAAGCATGACATTAAGCCAAACTATGTTAGGTTCTCAAGAGCTGCAATCCTCTAAAACCAAAAGACAATGATCATCTAGGGTGTCTCTTTTCACAAACATAAAAACAAAACCATAAAGTGCATTACATGTAAGAGCCATAAAAAACCTACCACTATGATATTGGTTGGGACCATTTGGGGAATTTTATATCCAGTTGTCACCATCTTGATGGATGAAACATTTGAAGTTAGGGTTTTGCTCCTCTTGGTCTAATGATAGTCAAGCATACAAAGGTTTATATGGATCACCACTAAATTCTTTAACATGAAACCTTACATGATGTTTCTTAAGTTTTTAGAAGTTTTCCTTGTCATTTTTGTACCTCAGAAATATGTTATGGAATTACACAAGATTACCGAATGCTAAAATAAGAGAAAGAGCTACATCCTCTTGTTTTTTCCCCCATCTTTAGTTGAATATAAATTAGTTGTAAAATCAAGATAAAATGAATTACTTTTTAGTTGTCTTAATCAAATTATCTGAAATGTCAATTAGTTGTTGGCAAATTCTTCTCGTATAGTAGAGATTTCAAGTTCTAATCCCAAATCTTTAATTATGCACGACATGAGTAATGGACGGATTCATAAATTCTTTTAGGAATCTACTTTGAGAAATTTATATTAGTATGTAATGAGAGTGCTAGAAATTAGGAAAATTAGACTTTCCTTTTCTATATAAGAAGGTTTATATTTTGAGATGAAGTATGATTAATACGTCGTTGATTACTTTGATCTTTGTGATTTCAATTGTAAGAAATACATGAACCATTATCTCTAGTTAATTATTTTTTTTTGCCTTGCGGATTAATAAAAGGACAAAGAACATATTTACCACCCAATTCCCAATTAAGTCTCTGATTAAAAGCAATATTTCCAATTAAAACCTGCATCTATTACATCTTATCCAATTTATAAAACCCTCTTTTTAGAATATGTACCTTTAGAATTGAAATGTAGGAACACTCTTGTTGTCTTAAAATGATGCCATTTTTTCATAAATTATCATGATGAGGCTAATTGAATATGTTTTATAATTAGGGGATGGAACTGATAATACAAAAGAATTGGGCTCCCAACCGAGCTACCATGTGTAGCTTGGTTAGGCTCAACCTGATCGAGGCTCGGTAGGGATGAATCTCTCAGCCTGATCGAGATACATTAGAATGATTCTCATAGTCTCACCTTATTTTCTCTCTCCTCCCTTTCTTTCTCTCTTTTTTTTTTTAATTTTTATTGTCTATGTCGATTCTCTTATATTTTAGGCTACCACCACGTCAAGCTATACAAGCCACGACTTTAGCTAGAGCTACCACATTAAAAATATCACTTTTCATAGTGAGCTACTCCAAACATATTCCAGATATTTTTCATTATAGGCTATATATTCTCACGTTTAGGGAGAGAGATGCAAGATTATTCATCTCAACAACACTAAAAAAAAAGACATTACACTTAGAAACACCTCTTAACTAGAGAATAAATAGATCTCTTCACACATAAATCTCTTCTCTAAAAAACAACATTTTTATCTTATGAACTTCTTGCCTACTTTGTTTGTCACTTGAGTAACAAAACTCAAAAACTGGTCAAAGTTTTTCTCGTTCAACAATAGACTTGTTTTGTAAGTACAAGTTAGGCTGAGAACTCATCTAGAGAAAATTCATTTCTATGTGAAGCTTCTATTGCTTCACCAAGAACAAATACATCTTTTGCCCATAATGAGAGTGAGATAATTGAGTGTTATATATCATAAAAGATTGGTACTCAATAATTCTGCATTTTATTACAACAAATGATTTTACCAAGAAAAGAATTAGTAATATATTACAAAATGGCTTATAAAAGCGTTACCTTAAGGTAAGAGGGCAGAGACATAAGAGTAAAATTTGAAAAGGTAATGGTAGTTTCAATAAATATTGCTTTTAATAGGTAGCTAGGGTAGAGTCAATTAAAACAGAGATGAGGCAAAACACCTGTTATCTTACCAAATTATTGGAAAGATAGAAATAAAAAAAATAATGGTTGATTATGGGATGTGGTTATTAAGGCCATGGCCAACATTAAGGAAACATAAACTAATATGACAATGTGTTATCATAGAATATTAATGTGAACATATAATTACCCTCTGCCCAAACACTTGAAAACAAATCTTATTTCTATGCATATTGTATTTTGGAATATCATCACTTCTCTTGCTCAAATTAATTAATTTTCTTCCTTTGTTTTGTTTACTCATATGGTCGAATGGTGAAGATGAGGGGAAAATAGATGAGGGAATGTGAACGGGGAAGGAGTTCGGTTTGGGGTTATATAATTTTGTTAGAAGTGAGATTTTTCAAAACATAATATTATTAGATTATTGTCTTGTCTCAAAAGGGCCCTCAAAGCTTTCATTATTAATTCCTGCTCTGTGTATGATATATATCGTTTTTTTGCCCTTGGAAGTATGTGCTGATTGAAGCCAAATGTCTCTCATATTGTTATCATGTTGACAGCAGTTTTTCCTGTCTAGTCGTTTCCCATCTTTTGTTCTCATCTTAGTTGCGTTAATAGATGGACAAACATAAGAGATATCTCTAATCCAGCCAAAAATCACTTAAACCTCGTCAATATCTTTAACAAGAGAAATTAAGACATATTGTTCACCAATGTTATCAAACTCCTCCTGACAAAGGTGAAGAAGGGAAGTATGGGATGCTGGGTATGGCCTTCCACGTTTGCAACCACAACATCCTGCTTTATTCTTAACTTGACAGATTCCTAGGGTTAAAAAAATCACAAAGCTGCTCAAGGAAGTTGCAAATGTCAACCTCCATATACACAAATATAATAAAGAACACCAAATTTTACCCCAACTTTGATGTGATTATGGGGATGAGGTAGTGTGACTTTCAAGTAATTATCATGGCACGATTATTCTAATACAAGAACAAATCACCACTATATCTATGCGTATTCAGAAAATAAATTCCATGCAAGGCAAAAGAACATATTGGCCACCATGGATTACTTCAGTTCCCAGCATCACCTTATCAGAAGCAAAATTAGGCAACGTAAGAAATTAATTTAAGCCAATTTTTTTTTTTTTATCTATTATCAAGCTCAATATAGTGTGGATATATAACATCTCACCATGAAGGAAAAGGTACAGGCTAGCTTAGTTGAACTCTCAGCATCACGAACATCAATATTGGATTCATGAATATTGTGGAAGAATTATCTTAAATGTGCCCTCATAGATAGCAGGAGGGGTAGCTTTGAAACACCATGACGTGGGGTTTTGGCCTCCACAAGGAAAGTGATATTCCCATTGATATTATGTAGAATGTAGCACACGACTTTATATGCCCAATTACTTCATTACAACCAGATCAGTTCATGCATGTTACTAGCTAGATAACTTGTTAATTTCGTCTATCAGGATGAATTCTACGTTTTGGCAAAATCACCATTTTTTTTTCTTAATTTTCCCTTGATGATAGAATTATTAATTTATTTATTTACTTATCGGATGGTCAATGAAGTTAAATATTTTTATTTTTTTATAAATAATTATATATATAGATATTTTTAATTTATTTCTGTAAAAATCCAAGTTTAAATAAAAAATTATATATATATATATAATAAAATAAATTAAAAATTACATATGAAAATAAATAAATAAATAAATAAAATGTTATTGATGATATAAAATAAAATAAAATTGATGACTTACCATTTGCTTTGTTTGGATTCAGTGGCCAGAGTATCGGGGAATATCGGGGCTTACATTTGTAGTGTAATACTTAATGATATCTAACATCATGATGTAGCTGCGATTTCTACTTTCCATGCCTTGTTCGTGTCCCTTGTATTCTTTTTTTTCTTTTTTTTATGGGATTAGGCTTAGTATTCTACCGAGAGGAAGGAAATAAAATATTCCACTTTTTTTTACTTTTAAAGAAGAGAAATTTTAACACAAATCTTTTACAAAAAAATTTAACAATGGTGTCATTTAAGCTATAAACTTGCGGCTTTTTAGTTAATATTACAAATGTTTGTAACTAATTACTTATTCTTTTGTCCTTTAAAAGGCTAGCTTCTTGAGTTTTTGAACTACCCAGAAGAAAAAAAACCCTCTCTCAAATCCTATACCTCGTCTCACAAATTTTAAACACTAATTCCACATTAGGGAGGTTACCTAGATATCATAAAAAAAGAAAAAGATTCTGCAATAATCTTCTTTAAACTGAGTAGATCCAATGGAATGTCATTAAACAAGAAATTTCTACGCAGTTTCATCAATCTATCTTTCAATAGAAGAAACGGAAGGAGAATGGAGGGATAGTGACATGATTTTCATGCACGCAGACTCACGTGGAAGCATACAAACACCAGCGATGAACAAAACGAAACAAAGAGTGAAAGATAAGTTATTTGAATAGTTACAAGCTTAAGAAAGATGAGATAATCCAAAAAGAAGGAAAAAGACAGATACAATTAAGTGAATTCTTTCGAAATGTTTGTCACTTCTTAGAAAAAGTTGGCTTCTCAAACAGTTGGATTGGTTCTGTTTGTGTTTGTTCTTGAAATTGTTTTTTTATGATAGACCTTACATATTCCTCTATCCCTATCCAGTCACTGCTTTAGTCTTCTCCTAATAGGGAAAAAAAAAAAAACAAATAGGGTTACACTGCAATTATCTACTGAGACATGGAGCGTGGGTTGTTCTTCTTTTCTTTTATTTTTTTCCCCTCTCCCTTCTTTTCGTCCCTTTTCTCTTTATCTTTCTTGGTTGTAATGTATCCCTTTTCAGGGAAGATGACCTTTTTAGTCTCCATGTGCCCCCATCACCTTCAACCAAGGTAGTGGATTATCTCACATGAAAGACAAACACCTTAACGGGATGATGATCTGCTGACCTAGGAGTGCATGAGTTCTTTCAAAAAACAAGGTGAGAAATGAGGGAGGAGCACTACAAAGCTTGCAGCTTTCTTGCATGTGTCGCTATCTTGCAGCAAGAACATGGAACCTCAGTGTTATCTTCTGTTGTGAAGCACTACGGGAAAGTAAAACGAACAAAAAGTGACCAAAAAGAAGTTATAAGTGGTAACATGTCACCCTAGAAAGAATAAAGATAACGAAGGTGCGATTTACAACTAAAAAAAGGCTTCTTTAAATTGACATATGCTTTTGCAAGGAAGGATCTAGGAGCTTTTCTTTTCTTTCTTTTTTCTTTTCATCTTTTTGAACACTAAGGATCTAAAGAGCTGGGATTTGCTGTCTTATTGTTTAGTACTTGTACTCGTAAAACATATAATTAATGAGAAAAGGTTAGCACATCAAACCCTAATCATCAATGGAGATGTTGGGGAGCCCATAATCTAGGCATCTTTCCAGCCCACAACCCTCAGAAATTTCTCCCAAAGTTGAATGGATCAGCTCAAGCAACAAACCATGTGAGTGGGGAGACTTATCTTTAAATCCAAAAAGAGAAGTTTTTGCCTGTGAAATTCCAAAAGTCAAAGCATCAAATCCAAGAGATTAAAAGCCCCTTCCTTTATAAAAGAACCAATGTGCAACAGTATATTTTGTAGCCTTCATTTCACGTAAATCAGATGAAACTTAGCATGGACCCATCTTTCACAATAAATAATTTATGGTCTGCCATTATTTATTTATGCTCTTGCAAGACAAGATATTTTTTCCCCGGGATAACATATTATAATTTATGATCATAACATGAACATATATGTTTTTGTGTTTTTCATGTATCAAATAATCACAGGATCATTTCCTTCTTGTCTATATTCTCATCCTCCCCCATCGATTCGACCAAATCAACATCTGTTTTGCTCTTGACTTTCTTATCCACTAGAATCATGTCTCAAACTCTACCTACCCCATGACTTCGTGTTTTTTTCAGTGTTATCAACAAATAAGAGGAGAAGAATTAATTCCTTAATAATAAAAAAAAGGGGGGGCTGAGAAGCCCAGATGACAGGATGATTGAGCTGGTGATGGCCATTAACTGGTAATCGAGAGGAACATGAGAAATCATCAGTGGTCAACGAAATTGTGATATTATAACCTACAGGAAATGAGCCTATTCCCTCTAGATAGAAGCTGGCCTGTTGGCTACTAATCCAGCCCTGGTTTAGCCTCAGTCTGCTGGTTCATAAAAATTTCCAAAGAACAGCACCAGTTGGGCCCAGTTTCTGGGCTATCTATACTTGCTTTCCTATTCCGAGGAACAATATGGACCTATGAGATCCAATAGCACAGTTCCTGGATCTAAAATTTGCAGAATGCTCTTGCTTCTCTTCTCCGCTCTTAGGGTGCCATTTTCATGAAATCGTTGCCTTGTGGCTATTTCAGGTACCTTTCCCGTCATTATGTGAACCGATGAAGATTATGCAGAACTCAGACTTTCAACAGCCGAGCATAAGGAGGCATAGTTTAGCATAATTCTCATCACATCTTTTGATGAAAATTTTAAAATTATAAAACCATAAATCCAGTAGTTCATTAATTATATTACATAATCTACTATCTCTTACTAAATATGTTTATGAGATGGAGATTTATTTCTTTAGTCTACAAACATAAACTTCATAGTGTTGTACCAAATATGTTGTATACGTTCTGAACATTCATGGCATCATGCGTTCAATTAAGACCCATAAATATTGAAAATTAACTATGGAAACCTTAATATATACACACACACACACACACACACATATATGAAAATTGTTAAATACAAGTAAATAAATAGATAAACAATGTCTTTTATTATTTTCAAGCCCTTAACTATGTGCTGAGACAAGTACAATTAATTCCTAGTTAGATCTTAGGCCTAGGTGATTGGATGGGCCGACCATTGTTATAGCTTAAGTTCATAACTAGATTTAGATTTGTCGGCCTGCACTACCCCAGGTCAAAATATTTTCTTTTTATTTGTCTTAAAAAAAGACGTTCAGGCGATAAAGAATGTCTCAAAGAAGTGTAAAATAAAATTGACTTAAGATTATAAACCAACTAAGCAAGAAAATTCGTATAATCTAATTAGACAATAAAAAAAAATGAAAAATATCCTAATCAACTTAGACTAATTCGTTAAACTTGTAGTTTAAAATGATAAGACTGGGATAAACGAATAGAAAGAAAATTATAAAGCACGGTATATATATAAAAAAAACCTCCAACCTTGAAGAGTGGAACCAGAAATAAAAAAATTCTCAACCAATCTAATATTATAGGATGAAATTGAAAAAAATTTTTAATTAGAACAAACTATCAAGGTAAATTCAACAAAAGAATGATAAATATAAGCTCAATTTGGGTCATTTTCAAATTCATTAAAAAAATTTATAGAAAAAAAAATAAATAAAAATATCAAAGTTCAATCTGCAATTGAATAAATACTAAGGACAAAACTGGAAAAATATAAGCTCAAGAAAAGGAGAAAAAATAAATGAAGTGAATCTGGACAAACTTCGTAAACCTAAGTAACTATTTAAAACTTATAGCCCATGAAATTTTAGATCTGGGCTAAACTCGTAACCCGTGAAATTGAAGAAAATCATGAAGTTGAGTTCTCAACCAATTTAATATTTAAGGATAAAAATAAAAAAAAATCAATTTAAAAAAAATCCAAAGTAAAAATTAGCAATTAAAAGAATGGAGGTTAAATTTGATAGGAAAAAAAAATAAAAAGGATGAAATCATAAAAAAAAAATCAATTTTAAAAACCATTTTAAATCAATCAAACTTGACCCGAGACAACAACATATATATAAATAGAACAAAACAAACTTGGTCTGAGTTAGGTCACAAAACTCGCGACCCCACACATGAGATAGAGATAACCTTATAGATGAATGGAATCGAAAAAATTCAATTGTAAAAAGAAAAAAAAAAAAAAAAAACCTAAGTCAACCCAAGCTAACTTTTCAAATTTAATTTGTAGCCTGGGTTTTGAGGTTGAAATTATCTCGTAGAAAGCAATCATTAAAAACAATGAAGTCAAATTTTTAATCAACAAAATGTCGATGGATAAAATTAAAAAACAAATAAGCAAAATAAATAGCAATTACAAGAATAAGGACTAAATTTGATATAAAAATAAAATAAAATTTTGACGGATGCAATTAAAAAAAATTAATTAAGAAAATAATAATAAAAATAATGAGGACTAAATTTAATAAAAAAAAAATCAAAGGATAAAATTAAAAAAATTATAATTCTATAAATTATTTAAGATAAAATGGATAATAATAAGAATATAAACAAATCTTGAAATAAAAAATAGCTTGAAAAAAAAAATCTATATTAACCTTTAAAACTCGTGATTTGGATTCTAAAGCTGAAATTATATCATAAAAAGAAATACAAAAAAATCATGTAATCAAATTCCTGATCAATAAAATCCCGACCAACAAAATGCCTATATCATTAAATTGAATTTTATTTTTTTACTAAAAATTATAAGAAATTGATTAAAAGATGAAAAAATAAAGTTTTGAGGAGAAAAATAATAAAAGAGACAGGGAACTGTGAATTGCAGTAAAACCCAGATTTCTTTTTTATAGTTGTATTGTAATTGTGATTGTTATGTTATGTTATATTATGTTATGGAATTGTAACTATTAATAATATTAACAATTAATTAATTAAGAAAGATGGAGCATTAATTACCTGTGACTGGAATTCATAAATGTTCTCTATTTGTTAGACTGTTCTGCTTTATCAAGAAAGAATACTGACTCCTTGCTTTAAATCGTAAAGATTATTATATTTTTTTTTAATTTTTTTTAGGATATATCTCTTACTTGAGAAAAATGTCATTAGCTCAAGTCTCCCCCTAATTTATTTGCCATTAAAGATATAACTTATTTTGGCTACAAACAATTCTTAAGTGCTATAAAATACCTAAATAAATATTATATTGAACTTACGACATACGAATGATTTGACTGATCAAACCCAGGCTGTCATTTGTAGTCTTTCACGAGGTTCAAAACGCTAAGAACATGTAACCACACAAATGGACTGGCTACTGCTCACCATACACAAAGAAATGACGAGTCCCTATATATAGAGTACAAATTAAGACTACTGTGCATGTATTTGCATATCCACCACAGATAATCAAGAGTAGATATGGTCCCAAATGGCCGCCCTAGCACTACAGATATCCAGAACTCTGCTCTAAAATTTGGAAACTTGTATATGAACCCGTGAAGCATATAAAATTTACAATTTCTATTAATCTAGCAAAATGAAGAGAGCACAAATCCCAGAAGTATTACTAAGTTCTGGTCATAAGATGCCATTGATAGGGATGGGAACTGTAGCAGTCCCTCTTCCACCACCAGAAATTCTCGTCCCCGTCTTCATTAACGCCATAGAAAGTGGTTATCGCCATTTTGATGGCGCTGCTCTTTATGGCTCTGAAGAGTCCCTTGGGCAAGCCGTGGCAGAAGCATTAGACCGAGGCCTTATAAGCAGTCGTGAAGATTTGTTCATTACTTCCAAGCTGTGGTGCCCGGATGCTCACCGTGATCTTGTTCTTCCAGCACTCAAGAAGTCACTCCAGTAACTATAACATCAAAACCTGATTATAAGCCCTGATTATTTATTGTGATTTTTTCTTTTATTTATTTGTTTTTATGATTTTGTTAGGAGGTTGCGATTAGAATATGTGGATCTTTATCTGATTCATATGCCAGCAAGGGTAAAGCAAGAAGTTGAGGGCCTAAATTTTTCGGAAGAGGATTTGCTGCCCTTTGACATAAAAGGAACTTGGGAAGCCATGGAAGAGTGTTCAAGATTGGGTTTGTGCAAGTCCATCGGTGTAAGCAACTTTGGTTCCAAAAAAATATCTCAGCTTCTTGAACATGCAACCATCTCTCCTGCCGTTAATCAGGTTTTTTTTTTTTCTTAATCATGGATTGTTTTATTGAGAAGTAGTTGTAAATGATTAAACAATTAATAGTAAAAGTTATTATAGAAGGAATAATACAAAGGAAAATAAAATACAGTTTTTTTTTCCTTGATTACCTTGACTACTTGATATTATTAGACCATAAAAGCTGAATTTATCTCTAAATCATAACGTGTAAAAGTAGAACGCTTCTGGCTAACCTATAACAAAGAAAAAAAAACAAAATAAAGTTATGGAAAAGCATCTTTCTACATTAGGTTGAACCTCATTGAAAACTATGTCGATTTCTATCTAGTCAAATACTCCAAAACAATTCCAAAAGATCGGAGCTGTCATGCCTTCTTCTGAATTTTTTCAAAAACCATGTGAGACCATTCAAATAGTAAGTTATCTAGTGAGTTAGGAACGCACTAAGAGACGCTCCACCATGTCATAAACTGAGTCCATAATCTCCATGCAAATGACAATGAATCAGTAGATGCTATGTTGTTTTTCATATCAATTGTACATAAAAGACATACCAAAAACTCTATTGGTAGCAGACCCCTCTGACTCAAGAGATTTCCAGTATAGATTCTGCCTTGAACTATATATTAACCAAATAAAATTTTGTATTTTCAGTGGAGCTGTAGATATCCAGACCCTTGTTTAGAAAAAACAAACATCATTGAATTCAATTATGGCAATCACATAAGAAGGACTCTTGATTGTAAAGCTACCATCTAGACATATATTCCATATCTTTCTATCAGTTCTATCCTGCAGTACATTAGCCGACGATAATGCAGAGCTTCAAACTGCTAAGATTCATAAACATGTAAAGGCTTAGTTTCTCCTCTTTAAATCCTATGTCGCCATTCTCCATTTATTCAAACTCCCATATAAGCTATTGTTGCTGGTGGTGTGCATGTAAGCATGAATAGTCTCGGAAAAGACAGCTTGACGATATTTCATGCTCCGGTTTATGACCGGGACTATACCTTTTCAAATGCTTGATAATCTTGCAATAATGATGTAAAATGATAGTACTATTATCCTTCAATTTATATTGTCTTCGATCCATACTGATGATATAATTAAACATTAATGACGGAATTGAAGATTGTTACAGGTGGAAATGAATGCGGCATGGCAACAGAAAAAATTGCTAGAATTCTGCAAAGAGAAAGGAATTCACGTGAGTGCATGGTCTCCTTTGGGAGCCAGTGGAGCTTCCTGGGGTTCTCTTGCAGTGATGGAGAGTCCAATCCTTAAAGAAATTGCTGCTGCAAAAGTAAAGAGTGTTGTCCAGGTGAATATTTCTTCCCTTTTTCTCCCCTTCGCTGAAGCTAGCTTTGTATTATTTACTAACCACTGAATTATACAACAAATATATCAATACTTGGCATATATGTGATTAATTAATCACAAATATACATACAAAATTGATTCATATAGTTAACATGGATATATAAGCAGATTGCTCTAAGATGGATACACGAGCAAGGAGCGAGTGTAATTGTTAAGAGTTTCAACAAGGAGAGGATGAAACTCAACCTTCAAATCTTTGACTGGGAATTGAGTACAGAAGATATAGAAAAGATTAAGATTATTCCACAGAGAAGGGGATACCCAGGAGAAGTCTTTATTTCTAAAGATTATGGTCCTTACAAGTCATTGGAAGAATTTTGGGATGATGATATTGATAATTACCAGTGAATAATATTTCTCCACCAAGTCTTTAAGCATGTATTTGTAATTTCTATCTTCATACATACCTATCATATGGTACCGAATAGTTATAACTTGAAATTTATATAAATTTATATTTTATATTTAATTTTTATTAAATAGAAGATGGATGGTAAGATCATTAGGACAGCAAGACTCTGTTTGATATTATATTAAAAAATTATTTTAATTTAAAAGTTTCAGCTATTAGATAAAATCTCAAAATATAATTTATATAATTATCTGATAATTTTAAAATCTAATTTTATATAATTTTTTGGAAATTACAACAAATATTTATAAGAAATATAATAATTTAAATTAAAGAATAAAAAAAATATTATACAAATTTACTTTATTTATGTAATCTTGTTTTTTTGGCAAAAAAAAACATCTTTTTTATTAGTAGCATGTTTGAATAAAAACTAGAGGTGATTAATATAAATATTTGTAAGAATTTCAATTATTTGAATTAAAGAGGAAAGCATTTATCATTTTAATCAAAACTTCATTTTCTTATTTATGTTTTTTTTCTTTTAACAAAAAAAAATTATCAAGAGTATTTTTTTTAAATAAAAACTTGTCTTAACTTAAAAGGCAAGTTTCACTGAAAAACGTTCATGACTTGATAATTTCTGCGTGATTATGAGAAAAAATAAAAGTATAATTAGAATTCTAATTTAGTCAATTACTATTTAGTGTTATCACACAAGAGATGGTTTTTAAAATCTAATTTTATATAATTTTATGGTAATTAAAATAAATATTTATAAAAAATACAATAATTCAAATTCTGAAGGAAAAAAACTCTTTTGTTAGCCAAAAATTTTTTTATTTACAAAATATGTTTTTTATTAGTATAATGTCTCTGTATAAACTTCGTTTCCTTATTCATGTGTTTATTTTTTATTTTGAAAAAAATATTTTTTATAAAATATATTATTTTTAGAATAAAAAATTATCATGACCTTAAAAACAAGTTTCAATGATAAAAAAAATTATGACTAGATAACTTTTATGCGATTGAAGAAAAAAAAATAATTAATCTAATAAAATTATATAAAATTTTTAATTAAAACTCTAATTTAGTCAATTATTGGTTAGTGTTATCATAGTTTTTAAAATCTAATTTTATGATAATTAAAATAAATATTTATAAAAAACACAATAATTTAAGTTCTGAATAAAAAAAAATCGTTAGGCAAATTTTCTTTTTCATATTTAAGTATATTGTTTTACAAAAACATGTCTTTTCTATTAGTAGAATGTTCACTAAATAAAAATTAAAGGTAATTTAAGATAAATATTTATAAAACTTTCAATGATTTGAATTAATTAAGATGGTAAAAAATATATATCTTTAATCAAAACTTCATTTCCTTATCCGTGTCATTCTTTTTTATTTTAACAAAAATATTTTTACATCATAAACATTGTTTTTTATATAAAAATTTATCACGACCTGAAAAGCAATTTGAAGGGTCTCTCGAGTTATTTATCAATGTCAGGAAATTGCTTAGACGTTTGGATAAATTACAGCTATATGCATACCTCCACCACTGTCTGTGGTCCTCAGCAGCAAGTTGTAAATTTAAATTTTCTTCCAATTTAATCGAAAGAGCAACTCGATATGGTTCAACCAACTCACTAACTTGAAAGACTTCATCCCGCACACTTGTGTCTTCGTTCTCATCCTGAACAACCTCGACACGACCCCGTGGTTTCGTTTTTAAAACGGACAACCAATCAACTCCTGATCGATCCTTTCTAAATGAAGGGGTGTATATGTAATAAACTTGTTGACATTGCTTTGCGAAAACAAAGACATCGTTTATATTGCGGAGTCTAGCTTTTGAGTTGATTTTGACCAGACCATGATGCCTATCAACTCTGATTCCTCTGTCCGTCGTGTCATACCAATAGCATTTGAATAAAAACACTTTATTCTGCTCACTATGATATTGTAGTTCGACGACCTCTTCTAATCTACCATAGTAGTCAACTTCTAACTCACTACTTGTGGATCCTTTAACACAAACACCGCAGTTGTATGTCTTTATTCCTTGCCCGTATTCTTCAGTATGGAAAACATATCCATTGACAAAATACCCGTTGTAGCACTTAACATTTCTTTCAGGCCCAAGGCTTAGTAAAGACAATGACTTAGATGCACTCCTTCCCATTTGATAAACCTTGTATACATGTAATGTACATCAATAAACAGTAAATGAACGAGAATCTCGTAATGACATGCATACGTACAGTAATTTTGCAAGTTAGAATGAGTTTGTGATAGTGCTTACATGTGTTCTGAACCATGTGGCAAATTGTTCATCTTGTAATTGAAAGATCTGGGAGTCGGTCAGCTGCGAGTTATTGGAGAGTAAATATTGTCGATGTTGCCTGCAAGTGATAATGAGTGTATGATTTCACAATATATAATTAGCAGTATATTACTGACAAAGTTTAATTAGTATTACACATATATGAACTTACTGAATAAATGGTCTCAGCTCATCACAGTTAAATAGAACATAGTTGTGTACTTGTTTGAATTCTATTTCCGATAAATATCTTCCTCTTATGGCATTTTTAGGTGTGGGCCGTCCAATATTGGAGAATATTGACAAGTTCTCACTGGAAGGCATTTCACCGCCATCATCATGCAGTGGAACGCGATTGATTCTTGTTCTTAGATGAGGTTCGAAATAGTACGAGATAAATGTTGAGATCTCTTCAACAATATAGGCCTCAGATATCGAAGCCTCTACATGCGCCTTGTTCTTAACCTTTTTCTTGAGATTAAACAAGTACTTGCATTGAATTACAATTCAAGTATTTCCAATTAAGAAAAACATATAAAATACTTTTAGAAATGAATTTCATTGCAACTGTAATATCTAACCGTTCGAATGGGTACATCCATCTATACTGGACCGGTCCTCCAGCTTTTGCCTCGAACAGTAGATGTATAGGGAGATGCTCCATTGAGTCAAAAAATAAAGGAGGGAATATCATCTCAAGTTTGCATAGTGTCTCGATGACATTCGTTTGAAGCCTCTCAATGTGCTCAACATTCAACTTGCTGGAGCATATATCTCTGAAGAAATGACTGATCTCCGTCAGTGCATCCCATATTCCCTTTTGGCAATAAATCACGAAAAACTAATGGGATGAGTGTTTGCATAAACACGTGGCAGTCATGACTCTTTATTCCATACAATCTGCAGTCCTCTATGTTAACAAGCCTTGATATGTTCGATGCATGTTCATCCAGAAAACGCAGACTCTTAGCCATTTGTAGACTAGCAGTTGTGCGTTTTTCTCTAACACGAAGCTTGCCCTTGGTTTGCGACCCGTGACTCCTCATAAACCAACTTCATATTTTTACAGTTACAGTACAAAGCTATATCCAATCTAGACTTGATGTTGTCCTTTGTCTTCCCCTTCACATCCATGACGGTGTTGAAAATATTCTCAAACAAGTTCTTTTCGATGTGCATGACGTCAAGGTTATGGCGGAAAAGATTGTTCTTTCAATAAGGAAGCTCCCAAAAGATACTTTGCTTTACCCAATTATGGGTCAAACCAAAACCAGGAAACTTTTACTTACCTGATTGAAGGCCAAACACAATGTCACCGTACTCTGATACAACATGATGCAATTCTTCACCAGAAAGACACGGGGATGCAACATCTTTTTCAACTCTGCCAGCAAAGAAATCTTTTCTGTTCTTTCTGAACCTGTGATTAAGTGGTAAGAAGCGACGGTGACAGTAAAAAAAAGAAGCTTTACCTACGT
Organism: Populus tomentosa; assembly: GCA_018804465.1. NCBI lineage: Eukaryota > Viridiplantae > Streptophyta > Magnoliopsida > Malpighiales > Salicaceae > Populus > Populus tomentosa. Next base: position 2,925,016 of record CM031991.1, on the reverse strand, counting down.
TTGCTAGCGTGAATGCCTTGTTATTTTCCATGCAATATGGACTGCGAGTTTCTCATGTGTGCTCCAACCAGAAAGCATTCCATAAGATGAAAAATCATTGATAGTCCACATCAAAGCCGCCCTTATAAGGAAATTTTGTTTCCTCAATATATCATAAGTCAGAGCTCCGGAGGACCACAACTACGCCAGCTCATCAATCAACGGTTGAAGACAAACATCTATATTCCGCCTCGGGCTGCTTGGACCGGGTATGACAGTAGATAAAAACATGAACTCCGATCTCATACACATTCCCGGTGAAAAGTTATAAATTGTGAGTATGACCAGCCAATAAGAATAGGGAGCAGCAAATGACTCAAATGGGTTGAATTCGTCTGTACACAACCCAAGACGGACATTCCTTAATTCAGCTGAAAAGTCAGGATGCACACTGTTAAAGCATTTCCACGCTTCGTCGTCAGAAGGATGCACCATTAACCGCATCATGTGTTTGGTGTCATGTCATGTGCTCAGCAGTCCTTCATGACATCAATAACTTCTGCAGTCTAGGTGTGATTAGGAAATATCTAAGTTTTTTATACGCCACTAGAGTCTTTCCCCTGCCAGTTCTGGGTTTGTAACGAGAATGCCCGCATGTCATGCACTCGGTCATCTCAGCATTTTCAAGGTAGTATAACATGCAAAAGCTAGGGCACATGTCAATTTTCTGGTATCCTAAACCGAGGGGTTTCATCATGGACTTCACAGCATAGAAGTTCTCTTTCAGCCTGTTCCCTTCAAGTAAAATGCTTCTTGCCCAATCAATAATTTTATCATACCCGGTCTCACTCAGCCCGTGATCAGACTTGATGGTGAACACCTGTGTCACGGCCGACAATTTATTGTGGTTTGTGCAACCATCCCATAATGGTTCGTTAGAATCTTTCAACAAATTAAAAAACCTAGTTGCCTCTGCATTAGGTTCTTCTTTTATGATTGGACATTGACTGGCATTACCTTGATTCATTCTCATTGCATCTATAACCATATTTCTATAAGGATTAGTGTTGTGATCATTTGCTGCTTCATGCACGTTGCTAGCACTAGAAGTTGACCCAACCACCGTTTCTCCCATTCTCCTATTACTAACAAATACCTCTCCATGTGTATACCAACACTGGTAATCCTTCATAAACCCTTTGTGTAGAAGATGCATCATTACAACATCTGGATGCAGATACTTTTTATTTTGACACTTCCTACATGGACACCTAATACCGCCTCTAGTAAAATTTCTGGGAATAGATGTTGCGAAATTAATAAAACCCTGAACCCCATTACAATAATCCATCCTCCACAATCCTTGGGGTGAATCTAGATACATCCATGAACGATCATCCTTGACTTCTATCGAACCTTTATAAAATTATGATGACATCATGTATTAATTAATTAACTAAGTTAGGTAAATAAACTTGCAAAAATATTACTTTACCTCGAGATTATCCAACAAACCAATCACAACTTCTCATAAATATTAAATATTCATTATCATTTATTAACGTCCATACAAATTAATATATATAAATTAGCAGAAATTACCACTCTGCAATACCATCAATAAAACTTAAAAAGGACTCATTAAGCAAGCTATTAATTATTTCAAAACAGAACATGTAATTCAGTAATTCCATAAAGTTTTAACAATTTACAAACAAATACAATCTTACAAAATCTAAAGCAAATCATAACATGTATAAAATTATACATTCATATACTACAAGTTTGTTTGAGAAATAACAATAAAACACGTACATCTACTAACAAAAATACATATACTAAAAAAACAATAAAATTGACATTTAAATGTTATTTAAATAGATAGAATTACTTATAAAAATTGATAAAATCCATCGGTAAATCAGAACACGGATGCTGTGACCACAAAACTTCAAGAAATACAACTTGTTGTGCTGAGATGAGTAAGATTTTTATTTGGGGGTGAGGGGGGGCTGGTTATTTGCAGATGGGGAGAATTAGGATCAGGAAGAAGGAGATATGGGGGAGGAGAGAGTCGGTAGAATGGCCATATATGTATGTTTTCCGACGGCATCATCAACGAAATAAATCCATCGGCGACTCCGTTGGTCATTCTGACGATAAATCGACACGTTACCGCACGGACCTGCTTTTCAAATCCCTCGGTGATTCCGTCGGTATTTTTGACTGTGCACCGGTCACGTCACCCGTATAGATCTGCCATTTAGATTCCGTCGGTGATTCCGTCGGTATTTTTAACGGCGAACCGGTCCCATCACACGTACGGGTCACCCGTTTTGAATTCGTCGGTGATTATGTCGGAAAAATCACCTGCCAAAACCTCCACGTCAGCTACCCGCCTATTTTTCATTAATTCTGAACTTTCCGTCTGTAATTCGATCGGTAATTACCGACGGAATACAACCGTCGGTAATTACCGACCGAATTATGGACGGAAATTTTTCGTTGGTAATTTCGACCGAAAAATACCGACATAAATATTCCGTCGGTGATTTCGTTGGTATTAAACGAATTTCTGGTAGTGTTTTCAAAAATACTATTTTTAAAATAAAAAATTATCATGACCTTAAAAACAAGTTTCAAAAATAAAAAATCATGACTAGATAACTTTTATGCGATTGTAGGGAAAAAATAAAATAATAATTAATCTAATAAAATTATATAAAATTTTTAATTAAAACTCTAATTTAGTCAATTATTGGTTAGTGTTATCATAGTTTTTAAAATCTAATTTTATGATAATTAAAATAAATATTTATAAGAAACACAATAATTTAAGTTCTGAATAAAAAGAAAATCGTTAGGCAAATTTTCTTTTTCATATTTAAGTATATTGTTTTACAAAAACATGTCTTTTCTATTAGTAGAATGTTCATTAAATAAAAATTAAAGGTAATTTAAGATAAATATTTATAAAACTTTCAATGATTTGAATTAATTAAGATGGTAAAATATATATATCTTTAATCAAAACTTCATTTCCTTATCCGTGTCATTCTTTTTTATTTTAACAAAAATATTTTTACATCATGAGCATTGTTTTTTAAATAAAAATTTATCACGACCTGAAAAGCAATTTGAAGGGTCTCTCGAGTTATTTATCAATGTCAGGAAATTGCTTAGACGTTTGGATAAATTACAGCTATATGCATACCTCCACCACCGTCTGTGGTCCTCAGCAGCAAGTTGTAAATGGGTCAGTGCCGCCGTAATTAAAGCAGTGACTATCAGAAGAGTAATAAAGACGATGAACAAGATGCTGTAAATGGTATAAATCCTGTGACCCCACACACTAGCAAAGATGTAGTAAAGTTCGGTGTGTATAAGAATGAATGGCAGAAATCCCGCAATTGCCATTTGACGAAACTGTTCGCCGGTACCACCGCAATGGTGGAATCTCTCCGGGATATTCGGCGGCGCGACAAGGAGCTTGGAACTCAGCCTTGCTGTTCTTCCCAATAATTCCACCTAAACCGATCAAAGGAGATGATACAAATGTCCATGTAAGAGCTATCACGAGCTGCAGTGGCAGTATAAGCAACTGACTAATCAAAATGAATATAATCAACCAAGGACAGAGCTCTTACTTGACAAAGTCATTGTTAAGGATTCGCAAGATTGCAGCAAGAAGAAGAACTGCCATGCATGGATTTGTTACGGAATTCCGATGGACCTCTAAATTTGAAGGTAACTCTGAGAGATTCAATTCTTACCTGGCAAGCGATTTCCAGATCATAATAGCGGTAGGTCTCGCTGAAAACTCAAACAAAGCATTATTGATCTCTAACATTACTATGTCTAAGAAAAATGATGACAACAAGTTGATTGTTTTGAGCTTTTGACGTGGGACGTCAAAAAGAGCTTTTCAAGTTTTTTCTAACAAAAATTATTTAAAAAAAATTACTTTCAATTATATTATTAAATAAATGGTTAAAAACTGAATGATTTGTTTTTTATGCAAGCTGAAGCACAATAAAGATAGCAACAAGTAATAAAGACAGATAATGGATCGAAAACCAAAAAGAGTTATCACACTTTATTTCTGAAATAGGTTTAAATAAGTCTGAAACCAAGAAAGAAAAAATCATAATTTCTAAACAAAATGGAAACTTAAAGAAAAACTAAAAAAAAATAACAAAATTAGTTGAAGTAGCATCTTTGAGACCTAATTTGTGGTCTTACGGACTCGGCTAGATTCTGCAAATTTATAGAATCATATTAAAAAAACTGTTGATTCAAAAGTTTAGGTTTTTTATTTCCACAATATATATTGGTTTGGTATGAAAAAAAACTTATTTTTTTTATTAATTGGATATCTATATCAACTTATATGTACCTCAATTAATCTCACATACCCTGTAATTAATGACCATATGCCTTGAGTAGTCAATATATTAACAATCACAGAACTTAAAATAAAAAAAAAATTAATTCTAAATTCTTACCACTAAATTTCTGAATGATTTTTTTTTTTTTTAATTTAGCTCTATTTTAGTGATCTGCTGTTCTATCTACATGTCAATCTCATAGCAGAACCTTCAATTTTTATATTGTTTTTTTTGTTGTGGATTTTGTACGTCATTTTGTGAAACAGCCTAACTCATACCACATCTAATAATTTCTTGAATTTAAATTGTGAAAGAGTGCATAACTCATTATATCTAGTAATCGCTTTATTTAATTTACGGAGAAAACAGGAAGCAAAATATTTAAACGGGTTGTAAGATGTGTACATGACGAAATCAAATTTATATGATTTAATTGTGTCGATTTTTAGTAGGGATTTTTATGAAACATTTACTCAAATATTTAATTATAAACGTAGTTTATTAATGCTTGGTTTTTTTTGGGTTTCATTAAAACTACTTGATTTGATTCTTCTTGTGATAAATTCAATCACTCAAGTAATTGTAAGACAACAAAACAAATTTAAATTGAAGGCATTTCCATGGATGCTTGCTGCCCAACCAGAGAAAGTACAGAAACCAAAATAACAAAAGGATGCATGCATGCAGCCAGCCAGCAGAGCTTGAACGAAATCATTGAAACATTCTCACTACGCCATAAAAATCAAAGGCATCAGACATTACCACACTAAAAATCCCTTAGATACTCTCACTGTGCTTCCATCAAACTCATATAGGATGATGCAGGGATGTGCTAGCCTGGAGCAAGCCAAACAAAATTGGATAAGCAGCTCTATTTCACATGCTATTACTAATAACCTAAAAAAAATTTGTCACAGATCATGTACAACAAGATTCCTCTTCCACCAGATCAGACATGGTGAATAAAGAAAAACCCTAAGAATACACTGCCTGAAAAATTACAATTATGGTGAAATTTAAATACAACTTGCCAAGGCAGAGGAAGGGAAGACATCACCAACGAAAACCAAACACACCTTTCAATGCATGCAGCTATGCGACGGGGCATGCCCGCTCCCCGGATCAGTTTAAATATATTACCAATATCAGTTGTTTAATAGGTAACCAATATCAGTTGCTCCTTCCGTCCACGAACAAACCTGCAGCATGTTGTCACCACCATGAAAAATCTTCAGTCAGTTCAAGCTGATATGGGCTCATAAGGGTATGATAGCCATGGGTGCTTCAGAGCCTCTGCTGCAGAAGGGCGCTTCTTTGGGTTTACTTCAAGCAAATGAGAAACAAAGTCAATGAAGCCTTGGTCCCCCATTGGCAAACGGTGCCTCAGGGATGTCTTCTTAGGTATCAGGTACTCCAGCCTGCTAGTATCCTGAAGATTAGAGAGAACATAAAATATTAGCACAAACCAAACATATCATATCCAGATTTGAAGTTTGACATCCTAATTTTTGAACTCTAAAAACTACAAGCAACTACATCACCGGACAAGAGGGGGGGGGGGGGGGGGGGTAAGCACAATTAACACCTATACTATTTCAAATGGTGGCTAGTTAATTTCATATGAGGAGCAATAGAGCATTAGCAAAACAAAAGAATGTTTACCTGATTTCGCTCATAAAGCATGTGATTCTTGGTAAAATACTTGTATGTATCTCGCCCCTTTGCTAGCATGTTTTGATCAATGGGACCTATAATTCCAATAACTCGTGCAAGTAACGTTGCTGGTGAATCATTTTGGAATAGGACCTGAAACAGAAGTTTCATTTTAGCCAAATGGTACCAGGGAAACAGCTAGGTAACCAAACTATGGAAGGTCCAAAGCATCCTTGCTTCAAGTAGTGTTACAAAATTGTTCAAGCAGAAGAAATGATCTCCAGATTGATTAGCCCTTACAGAAACTACTCAAGTATATCTCTGAAAGAAATATATGTTGAGGTTCAATTGATCAGAATATAAAGATGTTTCCGCCATGGACAGAATAAATAAATAAATGCATCACAGCATCAATACGAGGGTGGCAGTTAAATTGATAAGAATAACAAAAATATGTATGCAGCCATAAAAAGAAGAAATTTAGGAAGAAATATAGCTCTCTATGTGTGTGTGTGTGTGTGTGTGTGTGATTTTCAGAACCTCAGCTGCACCTGCTTATCAGCATTAATTCCATTGTTCTTTCCTATCTTTTGCATTTCAGAACTATGTTCTCATATCCCAACCATTTCACCTTGAAACATACTCTCTAGCTTCCCAAATCTCCAAAACTAATGGTATAAACACAACCTTTTCTAACTTAGTCACGTATACTATGTTCTGCTCCCTAAAAAGCTCTACGAGGTTTTCACCTCACAAAGTACGTTTGACAAACCATCTTCACACAAAACCATCTCAATTCATAAAACACAATGACCACTGTCTTTTGGCCAAGTCCCTCAAGGAATATATTCTTCAGTTTTATATGACAAGTCCCAGTTATTATATGCATGTGTGATATAATTCTTCAGCAAGTAATCTTCATGCATTCTCCATAAGTTGGGAAATTAAAATAAAACTCCATGTATGGTTGCTTTGGCATATTTCCTCATGGATAACTCTCCCACATATTTATGTGACAAATCAGTAATTTTCAGCACAAAAGGGATCCAAAGTGTTTATGAAGAAATCTCTTTCATACTCAAAGTAACTTGTGCATTCACTCATTGATTGGGAAATTATATGAAACTCTACCTCTGCATGCATATGGAGCAACTTGGCTTAGTTAAAAAAAACAAATGGAAAGGGGAAGAAAAGACTACAAAAGTTGTACAAAGACAATGAGATAAACAGATGCATAGACAACAAATACATAGCACCACGCCCCTGCTATTCTTACAATTTCCTCCAGGGTATGAAACTTATTGGGTAAATTAGTAATGGGAAAAACTTACATTGCCAGTGCAAAGCTCTGCCAAAATGCAGCCAAGTGACCAAACATCTATCTTCTTATCATACGGAAGTCCTAGGATAACCTCTGGTGCACGATATGACCTGGATTGAACATAGGAGCACAGATGATCTGTCTCAAAACAGCTACTCCCAAGATCAATGACTTTCACCTCACATCTACTATAGCTTTTCACCAATATATTCTCAGGCTTCAAATCACAGTGTATAAGACCAAGGCCATGCAAAAACTTAAGTGCCTCCAAACATTGGGTGGTAATTGACTGCATAGAGAATTTCAAAACGTTTAGAGACCAGCATGCATGAAAAATAATATATTATATTCTTTCGTTTTTGGCAGCGAGATAAAAAATTGAAAAGGTACCAAGTAATTAATATATAATTTTTGGAATGTCAAGAGGATAGAACTCCTAGGAAGAAAATGGCACACAACAAACCTGCAATCTTGGCATTGTGAAGTAAACCTCCCCTCCTGATTCTCTATTGAACTTATGAAACTCATATAAGTTTGCCTTCAGAAGCTCACATACGATTAACAAATGCTCCTGCAAAGCAAGTAGGAGTTGCAAGGTAATCTATTTAGCTTGCATTGAGGAGTTATCATGAACTTCACCCTCAAGAAATCAAATCAAAGCTTCTTTTGTAGATTCATGTATTGTAATTGAAAAGGCATTCAATGATATATATGGCTATTAAGTTTTCATTCTCAGTTCATTTTAATATGATGTTTGCAAACCCAATGCTCCTACATCTAGTGGTTGGGAGCGAGTGGTCCAACCGCTCAACCAAGGTTCAATCACTAACACCAACAAGAACAATAAAGAAACGATGCCACATGTCGAAAACTAACCATGGTTTGATAATTATTTAACCCAAGGACATAAATAGCCAAGACACATTGTAAAGGGATATAGTAAACCAAAAACATTTACAGGGACATGGTAAACCTAATCAATATACTACATGGACATTTTTGAGCTTTGATCCATTTGTAGTGCATTACATTGAAACAGTGAAGAGAAGAATCTGTGACCCAATAGAATGTCTTACCAAACTAAAATTAGTACAAGATAACAAGTAGAGTAGGATACCAAATAGCTGCACTAGACCATCTACTGCGACAAAATACTAAATCATTGAAACAAAATACAAAAAGGAAATCAAGAAAGTCAAGCATACATCCACTTACTCGGTAGTAGAAGTAATCATACAATCTGAGAATGTGGTACTTGTCAGCAGGATCATGCTTGTTGACATACTTAAGAAGCTTTATCTCATCAAGACTTTGATCAAAGAAGTCCTTGTTGTTTTTTATAATTTTCACACAAACATCAATGCCTGTGTGCAGATCATGTGCTTGTATAGCTTTACTAAAAGCAGCTGACCCAAGATACTCAGTAACATGATAACGGCCAGCAATTACAGAATTCAAAACAACATGGAAGTTCTTGTCCTCCTCAAAGCCAGTTCTGACCAACAAAAGCAGTACAGGAAAGTCTGTTAGAATCAAGCTAATCAATGAGAAGCAGAGTTCAAATGAAAAGGTCACTTGATTAACAATCAAACATTAATTAAAATAAAACAAATAGGCATCTAAATTTTCAGAATATGCCCAAATAAAGGGAGAAAAACACATACTTTTAGGGCAATTCACCCCCCAAAAAAAAAAACATATTAATCCACTTGAAAATAAGACATCATCCAGCTCCAATATTAGAAGTTTTGTCACAAAATTCAGCAAGCCAACAATTATTTCACAAAATAAAATAAGGGGAAGGGCATGCCTAACTAAACATTACAAGTGCACACCTCACTTCCGCAGCGGTTGCTGGGATAGAGTGAGGCAGCAAGGTGATAGGGCAGATGGAAATGGAAACTTTAGAAAATGAAGGATGGATAAAAAGTTATCCTGTTCTCTGGTTGAGACAAGACAAATAAATGCAAGATTTTTAATGTTGGCAACAAATTGCACCCTCCTGGGATTTGATTATCCACTTTTAGGGACAAGTTTTAATCGATCCTAACCAAACATTGAACAAAATAAAATTATTCTATCATCCTATATATCCAGACCACCAAAAAGTTCAACCAGTCCATGAATGTCTAGCCTAGAGAGCATAACCATAATAATTGTGACACGAATGGGATAAATTTACAAACAGTACCACAAGTGCACCAAGTACACTAACAGGGGACACGGGTGTTTTCATTCACCACGGATGCTAAAAGAGAAGTTAGATATCTGTATCCCAACTTTTAATAATAATTCATCCAGCAAGACTGTTGTAATCAAGGGGATTGAGAAATGAAAGGATTCACAAGCCTTATAAATCCTTGATTTAAAATTTTTGTTCTTCTAAACACCATTATTTTGCCACCAAATGACTCCAACAATATAGATACACTTAAAACTAGATTAGCATTTTTTAAAAATCTAAGGTAGTGTTTGGGATTGTGGTAGCAATTGTTTTTTGAAATGCTTTTCACTTGGAAATGTATCAAAATAATATTTATTCATTTTTTAAAATTCATTTTTGACATCAACACATCAAAACGATCCAAAAAAAAACATTTTTTTTATAAAACACGGCCACGCTGCAATACCAAATAGGGCCTAAATACATCTAATGATAGCTACAAGGAAGGAAGTAAACAAATACTAGGAGTAAATTGCAAGCAAGATAGAGAAGACTCCTTTTTCAGTACTTGCAGTGTTTCTTATTTTTTGTTTCCTTATTCGTGCCACAATAGCTAAATGGAGATTGAGGCTTAGTTGTGCAGGTCAGAATCTGTAATCTTGTTGATATATATAAGATTCACAAGTTGTTATCAGTCAATCAAAACTAGAAAGGCAAGGTTGCAGTTGTCATTTCAGTAAGTGTTACAATTCAATCATTACACACTCCAAAGCGCCCCTTATGTATCAAATTGTTCCTATTTGTTCCATCCGATATTTCTGGCCTTTATTCTTGTGTTAGTTCTTTTTCACAAAATAATTCACATGGCTCTTTCAAATATTGTGTAATGAAGGATTAGGAACCACATGATCTTAAATTCCTAGAATTTGGACAAAAGGAAAACTAAACATTTTGATTAATCTGGTAGATGAGGTTCCCCTTACAGGATAGCACCCGCATGATCAATTTCTAATGATAATGAAGAAAGGAAGAATATTTTTGCTGGTTCGGAATAACCTCACAAACAGTTCACCCCCTCCCAATCCTTGATGTAGGAAGAAGACCAGAATCTCCATAAATGGTGTGCTTGTTTTGTTTACTCATGATCACTTCTTTGGTTATTAGAAAGTAACAAAAAATCAAAAGAGATCAACTTAGGTGCTGATAAACATTTAAGACGAAAAATGTTGAAGATATCATGAGAATAATGAGTACACAGAAGGAAGAAAACATAACGCGGCAGGAGAGAAAGAGCACAAGAATCCTGTATAATAAGTTGCAAATCATTAGTTACTCTGAGGACAATGGGGGGGCAGGGGGGTGTTAAAGAGAGAGTGTGTGACAGAGTAGTGAAAGGGAATAACACTCTAGTATGTGAAGTAGAGGCATCTTCTCAATATCGAAATAAATAAAAGTGCCAAGAGCCCAAGCTGAGTAGTGTAAAAAAAATTTTTTTTTTTTTTTGATAAACTCTTCAAAGCAGAACATACCTGTTTTTCCTATGCACAATCTTAAGGTTGAAAGTTTCAAATTCCTCCTCCTGAGCCTTGATTTGCCTTACTTGTTCTTGAACAGCAGCAGCCTCTTCATCCTCTAGGAATGCCCCGGGATCTTCTTCCCTCACACTGCCAATTTTCTCATCTTGTTCCTTCATGGCACACTCTGGTTCTGCATAACCATAATTTGAGAGGGAAGAGGGACTAGAATTTGCTGATCCGACAGCATTCGTATTATTTTCATCCCTGGAACTTTTAACAGTTGAGGAATCACTGCTTTTCCGCTGCCATATACCATGCATGTCATCAGGCCCCATCAAAGCATTCAGGCGATCATTAGTTTCTTCACTGACAGCAGCATTGCAGTTGTTTGACCATAAAGATTTACCAGAGCCTTTCTGCGGCAACTGTTCACCCCTCAGTGGTGGGGGGAATGAAAACCCACCATCTGTATGATTTTTACCTTGAGCACGCACATCTTTGTCACTCCCAACCACATATTTACTGGAACCATATTTATTGAGTTTCTTCTTATCCCTGTTTTGTTTATCAACATATTTTTTTTCTGAGTCATGGTGAGAAGATCTAGATCCACCAACTCCAACAACATGATCATGAAAGTACTCTAGATCCCCTTCACTGCTGCCTCCAATCAAACTTTCCCGTATTTCACTTCCAATATCAGCAGCATCGCTGTTGATACCCACACCAATCGATCTTACTGAACCATGTTGATCGTCATCCATACAAATATCATCTAAGCGTGGCCTTCCACACTCATCCAAGACCTTCCCATCTCCTATCATGATGAGTTCATTCGTTTGCGTGACAAACCCCTGCCAGACAGGTTCTGCTCGCATCAAATTTAGTTCTTCTTCATCCATCAACTGCCCATCATATTGAGCTATTAAATCACTCTCATTAGTTCTCCCATACATTTCTGCCACCGACAACCCTATAGGATCATCTGTTGCTGTGACTGGTTCGACATTTTTTGCTTGAAATAACTGCTCACCAGAAAAGCAAGAATCCTCCTCAGCAAAAGATTGATCATCATCTTCATCTTTGGTTGGAACTCTATCCTGTGGGTCTGGAACACTCCCATGCCCAGTACCCTTTTCATTGTCACTTGGGTAATCAATTTCATGAGCCAGAAACCAGGCCTCATCCTCGATAGGTTGCCTCATGTATCCAACATCATCGTCGTCGTCATATTCATCAGAATCCCAATACTCATTTGGATAATCAATGGATTCGCTTAATCCATCACCAACAGTAGCAAAACCAGAAACTAGATCAGATGTATCCTCAGCAATCCCCTGACTTACAGATAGCCAACTGCCTCCTGCAATCCTTTTTCCACCTGGATCATCAATTACCAAGCAAACTTTTGTGGGAAAATCACCGAAAAGAAAAGGAAAGAAACTGTGTACAAAATGAACAAGAAACAAGTGATCTGAATTTATTTCACTATTTAGGTAGCATTAACTCATTTAATAATACACAACCAGTAGACTATATGTTTTCTGTTTTACACCAACATGCCATTGGAAACCAGAAAGAAAAAAGATTGGCGTTCCAAAACCCAAAGATTACAAGATGAGCTTCAGTGCTCAAAATGAGAGCTCCCAAATCATTAAAGAGCTGAAAGTGCAGATACAAATATGAATATGCTTGGAGGATAGTGTTCATGCTATAATCTCTACTTCTTAGCAAATCTAGTGTCAAGTCAAAAGAGGCAAAATGGATCTCTATATACAGGTGACAATAAAAACTTAGCACATTAACATGCCTTTGTCCCTTTTTTGTGGTAAAACTATAAATGACTAAGGCACCCCACATTCTCACAACTGAATCGCAACTATGCCTTTTCATGAATATGAAAGTAAACAGTCCCATAAAGTTTCAGTCAACATAAGAAATAAGCACTTAACTTCTTTCGTATTGAAATACAACCTTTTTTTATTTGTCTTAAAAAGAAGACACTAGTTTCATGACATCAAGGAAAGTATAAAAAAACAAGTACATAGTATCTTATCAATAAGTTTCCATTACTCCTAAACTAGCAAGCCATCTTTAATGTTAAAATAATACCCTGATATGTTGAAAATAGTAGAATGCTCTACGCAAAGTGAGTTTCAATGTTGAGACAAAATTTCTCTCTTTTCTTCCTTTTTTTTTTTAATCGATAAACAATTACTGCAAAAACTCTAAACCAACTGAAAAAAAAAAAAAGTATGAGAGGTCATATAATTACACTCGTAATATGGGCTGACCTGAAGAATTGATTTCTTGTCCGACAGGAACGTCAAGATAGGAACCTATGAGGTAGCTATTATCAGCACTGATGACCTTTGAACTTGGCCCATCACGCTCAAACTTTTCCTGCCAATTGATCAATGGCTTATCCTCCGACTTGAGTTTAACTGGTGGAAGCCTAGGATATTCTTCCTTTGGAATATCAGATGCAAGAGAAAACCCTAAGCCACTTAAATTCTTCTGCTCTGTGCTCCCTTGAGACTTTCCAATGAACAAAGTTCTTCCAACCTCATCCACCTGTTCTTTAATAGCTGCTCTAACATCACTTGTATCTGCTTTCTTCTTTCCATCTATTTTGTCTGAACTTGAAGTGATACCATAGCTGGTCAATACATCGCCCTTGGGGAATGGAAAAACAGTCTTGACAGAATAATCTTTCCACAGGTCCGAGGAAGAACTTGTGGGCTCCTCACTTTTAGACCATGGATTATCTGCAGAGAATGCAACAGTAGTTCTAAGTTCCCGATCAAGTTCCTTCAATTCATTAGCTTGAATTTTGTTATTCTTGGATTCCCCATTGACATTAATAGTACTATTGTTTCCAAGCCATGGACTTTTATTTTCACCAGGAAAGATAATCTCCTCTCCTGATTTGGCATTTGCTCTAGCAGAGAAGTTACTGGTGCTAGTACCAACATCATTCTTGTAAGGATTTGAAGGACCATTGCTTGGATTAAAGTTCCATGAATACAAATCAAGCAAAGTATCATCTGAATCAATTGGTTCATTATTTTTACTACGCCGTTCACCAACAGAAGCAGAATTTCTCCATTTGCTTTCAGGCCCATTTCTATCCACCCCACACTCTATTTCTTTCACAATAAGTTCCTTAGAAATTTCCCCACTATTTTGAGAACCTGAACCTGGAGTATGACTCGCCAATTTTCCCCCATTCTCTTCTTCCACCACTTTCCCCAAATCATTATCTTCAAGGGTAAGTTTTTGAAGGAATCCATTCAAATCAGGGCGTTTACTAAGCTCACTACGCAATGCTGCCTCCGCTCTCGTGAAGCGATTTCTCCTCAGAAAGTCAAGAATCACATCAACAGGGCTTGTCTCCGCCATAATCAACTTCTACAAATCAATTATCAGGTACTAGAAAGACAAGTTCAGCAAACCTGAAACAAAACAAGCAAGCCAAAAACCAAAGAAAAATAAACCCGCTAAATCAAACCAACACTTAACTTCATCAAAGAAACAAACTTTAACAGATTTTAACACTCATTCACTTACCAAACAACAAAACATCCTATATTGCTCAAAACCAAACAATAAACCAAACCCGCAACCTCATTCAGTTCAAATTTCTCCTTTTCCATCACTATTCATTTAAAAAGCCCCAAACTTTTGAAATCCAAAAACTTACTCATGTTTCCAACATCAACCCATTAAACCAAAATAAAAACCCTAACTATCCTCTCAAACAACAAATCAAGACATTAAGAGATCCAAAACTCTTTAACCCACAATATTAAAAAACCGAAACATCACATTTGACAAACAAACTTCAAGATTCAAAAAAAGAAACCTTTAATCCACGAGATTCATATAACAAAAACAAACTACTTATTTTTTTCCACTTACAGATCGAAGCTGGCTCAAGAGAAAAGAAAGAAGCTTTCTTTAGTGTAGATTCCATAGCCAATCTCGTATTAACATAAAACAAAGCACTTACGATTGTGGATTTGTAGGGTTTTTTGTTTTTTGTCTAATTTTTTGGGGGGGTTTTTTAATATTTTTGGCCTGCAATTTTTCTCTCAGGCCTGTTAATGGTAGCTAAAGCTTTGTTTTTTTGTAATAATAATAAAAAACTTGAGTTATGATACTGTGTTTTTCAAGTGAGCTTATGGTTGCCTCGAGATTCTAGTGAGATATGTTTTATGCTTAATCCAACGGTAGAATATGTTTTATCAAGTTGCGTGACGTAAGGATCCAACGGCAGATGAAGTGAGGGCAGAAATTTTAAAAACTTGGCTCCTTGGTGGTTTAGTGCATGGTATATTCCACTTTGGTTCTTGTTTATGGGATTTGGTAGCCATGGTACAACATTGCTATTGGAGCTTTTTTGGGATTGCGATTTCACCGCAATCTTATAAAAGAATTTAAATTTTATTATTTATTTTTTAAAATTACAAATAAATTAAAAATAAAAAATATTATTTTAATATATTTTAAAAAAACATTTAAAAAATATATATTTAACGTAATCTTAAACAAGCACTTACAAGAGCAAATTAAAGGTGCAAGCTTTACATTCTTTTGGCATCGATGGATGCCCTAATAATTTCAAGCGGAATCCAATTTTTGTTGACCTAACACATCAACCAAAATTCTTCCCATCTACTTGATCTATGGAAGAAATTCTGTCTCAACTTATTTTTACTCTAGAGATGGTGAAGTTTTTTCTTTTCTTTAATTTAATGATTAAGATATCTTTGAATTAGTTTTATGTTGAATTTAAATTTATTTAAAGTCATATTTAAATTAAATTATATATATATATAGACATACATAATACTATTTTTCTTACAAAATATACCGGTGTTTTCACTTGAACTATTAATAAATACAAATTAAATTAAATAGATTGACTTGGAGAATAAATAAATAAATAACCCAAACAAAAAAATTCAAATTAGTTTGAATATATTTTTTGTAGCTTCACTTATTGCTTTATATATTTGAATTATAATAGCCTTATGAGGTATTATAAAAATATAAATATTATGAGAGAGAGAAATAAAAGTACCAAATTGAAACTGAAATAAAAAAGCGGAATGGAAAAGTACCACATTGAAATTGAAATAGAAAAAAGGGAATGGTCCACATTGAAATTGAAATTTAAAAAATAAATTCATCTTTATATATATTTTTTTAATAGTTACAATGGTCCAACCAAATCACTTAGACCATGTTAGAAGGAATTTCTGCATAGTTTAATTTTAAATTAAGGCAAAACAAGGAAGAAAATCGAGATATTTTTTATGTTAACTACATTTATTTATTTTTAATTTCATACTTATAATTATTTTACTAGTTGATTAGATAGTTTTTAAATTGATCAAGTTCATTTGATCACGTTAAAAAACTCATACACTATTTAATTTTAAACTCGAGGTAGTTAAAAAGTTGGATTATAAAAGTTTTTTAGTTAATTTCATTGCTTGTTTCTCAATTTCAGTCTTTAATTTTTTTAACATAGAAAAATCATAATGAAATTATAAGCGGGAAAATCATTGTGCGTCCACTTACAGAACATTACTCACTTTAATAGTAAAACTATATTTTTACTTTAGGTTAGAGATAATTTAGTCTTTTTCAATTATTTATTAGTAATTCAAGGATGGTTCAAAGGTATATGCGTCGTTTCAACTTCATTAGATTAATAAAAAGATTGATTAGCCTTGGTAAGAAAAATAATTGTTCATCAATAGTATTTTTATCTTTATGATTCATCTTTATTTATTTTATATTATATATATAATTTATTTTTTAAAATAAAAATATTTATTTTTAGATAATATTTCCAATATATGTAATATTACATGTTTTGTTTCTCTTTTAGTTTATTCAACTAATTTTATATGTGTATTTATTTTTATTATCATTTGATTGAATAAAAAATTAATTTTAATAAACAAACTTAGTAAACACAGTCAGATAAATGTTTTATATTACGTGATTAAATATCTTGATTTACATCTATTTCTTGATTTTTTTTATTATTGCTTTTATTTATCATTATTTTTTATATATGTTGTTACGTAAATAATTATAAATTTATTTAATTAAATACATGCACAAGCCTTTTAATCCATACTTAAAAGTTTTTTACATAAGAAAATATGTTGAAAAAGTTTTCGTATCCATTTTATTTAAAAAAAACAAATTGACTCACAACATAGTACAAATTAAATAGTTAGTTTGTATATGTGAGCTTATGTAACAACTTTTTATCCAAACATTTCTAATTTCACCAAGTTTAAGGGTTTTTTTTGTTCATACACCTTATTTTTAATAATTGTATTTGAATATTTTTTTTAATCAAGAAGCTTGTAGAACTTTGGGTTACAAAATAGGACCCTCTCCAATTACATGGTAATATAAAAAAGCTATGTTACAAGGGCTCTAACCTAGATCATTAAATAAAGTTTTGTTATTACAAAAAAAAAACCTCCCATCATTCTTCTTTTACTGTAATGATAAATTCATTATATGGAAATTATTATGATGTAATGATATTTTTTTCCTTCATTACAAAACTTAAATGGCCTTTTTAAAGGTAAATGGCTTTTTTTGGGGAATTCATTTGGTATTATGAAATTAATCAGGATGTAATGGTTTGTTAATTTTTTGTTGCACAATTAAATGATATAAATACCCTTAAAGAGTAAACAGAAAAAATAAAGTATATATAAGAGGGGATTTTGCATAAAATTCTTTTTAAAATAATATAAAAAAAATAAAGAAGGGGTTAAGGGGTATTTTGATAGTTTCATCATGTTTTTTTTTTGTTATTATAATCTAATTGAGTCGGGGGAAACTCAGCATTTTAATAAAAAAAATAATTAAAAAAAATGTAGTTATGCATACGCTAGTGGATACCGTTCATACCATTTAGACGGCTTTTATGACGTCTTCTAAGGCTAAATGATCCAACCGTCATGTTTTTCAAAGTATCAAATGGTGGCACAGTTGATGAGGTGACATGTATACTTTTGCAGCTGTTCGGCTACCCTAGTCTTCTTCAATTTGGGTCAAATTTTTCTAAGGTAAAATCTCTAGAGTTTCTTGAGAAATCCACACATTTTTTTTGTTTTTAATCTTTTTTGTATTAATATGAGTGTTCGGTTTAGTTTGCGCGCACCTCGACTAATCTCACGGGTTCTAAAGTTAACGACCATGTAAGCCTCCAGTAGTCGTGAGATTTGTGAGACTCGAACTAGTGACCTCCAATAAACAAATTAAAATCTGACGAGTTAAGCTATACCCCTCGAATTGTTTTTAACCATTCTTATTTATTAGATGTTGTTAACAATGATTGGATTTGTTTTAATGATTATCTATGTTTACTTTGCTCTTTTACTTTTTTGAGGTGTTGATGATTGACAGAAGTTTTCTTCCTTTTTTGCATTGTTTCAATCCTTTACCTTTTGTTTTAAATGGGGTTTTCTTCTTCTTCCTTTTATTTCTTTTGTTTGGTCTGTGAATGGTGCTTTCTTTCCTTCTCCATGATTTTGTTGGTGTGCTTATCACCTTTTTCGTTTTGTGTTTTTTTCAACACCAGGCATCTCTCTTCCTCCACCCTTTATGCCATTCATAGATTAAATTCCAGCTTTTTCTAGGTTTTTTTTTTTTTTGCAGGTTCGTTCATAAAAAAAAGATGTGTGGATTGAGAAATGCTTACCTCAAAAAATGTTAAATGACTTCGACACCTACATTGCGCTTGAGCATGCTACGACTGTGCCCTATGTAGTTCACGCTGGCTGCTGCAATGTGTCTTTTTGCCTGTATTTTTTTCTTGGATAAGAGAAACTGGAAACCTTTTTCTTTAGTCAGTCTCTTGAGATTCTCATTTCAGTGAATGCTTAACTTTTTGTTGTTTCTTAGTCGCAAAACATCATGCAACTAAAAAGAACGATTTTTTCTTTTTGGATTTGATTGATTATATATTAACCACTCTCAGCAAAATGGAGGGCAAACTCAATTTTCAAATTTGGTTAATTGGCAATATAACTATAATAAAGATCCAGTTTAGAACTCGAAGCAGGTACATATACAGGCATACCTAATAGTCAGTGGCGGAGGGAGGGGGGCAGGTAGGGGCCCCGGCCCCTGCAAGGAAAATTTTCCCAGCCCCTCCCTCGTTCTGCTATCCAAAAAAGCAATCAGGATTCTGTATCTGGACGAACATGAGTCTCGTAAATATCCATTAGGCAAGCACCTCAGAAAGATGATTTTCTTTCTTAACTGGCTGATATGAGTTCAGGGAATAGACTGTTCTCCATGGAACAGGGATCTTTAAAATTGCTTTTCGTTCAGAAGGACTTGATGGCCTAACTCCAGGGAACGCACTAGACAGCGGCCTCAATTTCAAAAAGATCTATAATATTTAGCAAAACCTAGATTTTATAATGTGCTACTTGTTGAGCACTTCATCCCAAGAAATGTTGCATGAAAATTTTAACTTTTTTAAATAATTTTTTTTAATTTGGCCCCCCTTAATTTCTCTTTCTTGCTCCGCCCCTGCTAATAGTGTCATTTGCGCCATAAGCAACCCTCAGATTCAAGAATATAGCATAATTGGGCGCAGCTCGGCTATACATGCAAGGAAGCAAGCTCTCAAGCTATATTAGGGGTAAACAAAAAAAAATTAAAAAACCAATTAAATTGAAAAAACAAAAATAAAATAACTGTAAAAACTGAACTATAAAAAAATACCGATTAAACCAATTAAAATTTTAAAAAACCGACTGGTTTGATTTTAACTGAAAAAACCAAAACCGAACCAAGCCAAAACCGAAAAAACCGAGCCAAACCGGTTTGAACCGGTTTTTATCCTAAAAAACCTAACTGAACCGGCCGGTTTCGGATTTTTTTTTTTAATTTAGTTTTTTTTTTATATAAAAACTCAACGGAACTAAAAATAATCATATTTGAAATGAATGACACTTGGTTAGGCATTATTTGAGCAAGACAAATGCTATTATTGTTTTCTTTCACAGTATTTATTGCCCCATAAGAAACAATATCATACAGGGTACGTATAGTGTTGACAGTGGCCCAATAATTGCCATCAAATTGAAGGTCAAAAACTGGAGGCGAAAATTTAAGATCATAGTCACCGTAGTAAAAGCTTGCACGAACTAGAACTCATTCCCCTTCGTTAACATTAATCTTGTAGCAGTTTTTTTTTTTTTTTTTTCCGGCGATGAGAACACCCTGAGACTGCTCATCACGTACATAAGGCATTGTACTGTACTTCAAAAACTGAGATTCGCCACTCTGAATGTAGGCATCATCTCCGGTCCACGTTATTGAATTTTCATCAGTGTACGGTTCAGAATCAGATGATCCGAAGTCAATGCTGATAAAAGCTGCATACCAAGTAGAAAAGTATATGCAAATGGTTAATAAACGGGTTACGATTTGAAATATGTTCAATCACTACTCAACTTTAAGCTAGTTAGGAACTGAGCATTGCTAGCATAAGAAAGAGAGGACTTGGAGAGGAATAAGGCAGAAAAAGACAACAGAAGTAGCACAAGATGCGCAGCTACTAATTCTTTGTTTATGTCTTGTGTTTTTTCCATTGACTCTGCTGTATTTTTCTGTACTAGAATACCGACCGGATTACAAAAAAGAAAAAAAGAAAAAATTATCGAGTTCTAATTTTGTTAATTTGGTAAAGAAAACACTAAATAATACCAATCATTGGACTTTCTTCCCTCTAGAATTTCAAGCTAAACTGATAGAGTTGCAATGAGCAAGATAAGAGTAATTGTCAGGTATGTGTAGAGTATTGACTTCAGCCGCATCGTTATGGCAGTCAATTAAGGAACATATACAAGAATTAACAAGATAAATCTCTAATGAGTTGATTAAGAACAATTAGCGGCAAGGTTAGTGTTAGGATTATATTAAAAACAGTTCCAGGTAATGCTAAACTGCTTGCAAAATGGTGGCTAGCATTTCTTTGAAAGATTTCTATGAAGGAATGCTTGCTATATATTAGTACAGCAATTAGGTTCAACCCAGATAGATAGATAGATACATACATACATACATACATTAGTACATGGTGAGATTAAGGATCTTCTTCCTGGGATGACGGATCAAAGTAGATCTATTTTGCAGAAGTGGGAAGGAGATCACTACCCCTACGAGGGCATCATCTCCAATAGTTGAAGTCTAAATAATGGATCTCTTGCTTCTACCCCATCTTCATATTCCTCTCCCAGTCCACCTCTACTTTCCAGTATCTTTACTAGTCAAAATTCATGATCCAGCGCCTCTGCCAACAATGTTGCTAGTAGTAGTATTAATGCCACCACCACCGCTTTTGCAATGGAAAACTCTGACAGGAATAGAAACTTCTCTGTTTCAGCATCAGCACTTTTCTTGACGGCTCCATCTATTTTCAAATTTGGGTCTGTCCCGTCAACTTCAGCCTCAACAGTATCATCTATTACTTCACCACTACTAATTTGTTTGGTTCTTCATGTAATTCTTTCTCCAACGCAAGCTCTGCTCCAGGCTTCTCTGCTGGATTTTCTTTCCCAAAAACCACTCCAGCTTCAACACCGATTACTGTTAGTACTGTTGTTGCAGCTGCCACACATTCTCCTCACAATTTAGATAAACAAGGAGCCTCGTGCATTTTCTTTCAGCAAGGAGTATGCTTGAAGGTGACAGGTGTGCTTTCTCTCATGGACCAAATCATGCCAGTAATAGAAAATTTCAAGCAATGGCACATACCCCAGTTACTGAGGACCCACCCCTAAAAAAGGCTCTTGGTAGCCTTTATAAGTGTATTCAAGAGCGGAAGCTTCCACAAGTGAATTTATCAAAGGCTGTTGAAGCACACCCGGCCCGTATCTAAGCCTATGTCAAAAGCTAAAATTGCTCCAACAATAAACAATGCTGGTGTTTTAATGAAAGTATATAACCAAAGGCATGGATGATGAAATTCATAGATATAAAGCAACAAATCTTCCTCCCGAGGTTAATGGAAATTCAAGTTGTTTCAGTCGTTTGGATTTGTCACGGGTAGCAGATGATCATGTTATCCAGAATGAGAAGGATGCTGACGAGTATTTGAGAGGGTTCTCTCCTGGTTTTGATGTTCTTGTGGACGACGAGATGAGGCATTATGATTATTACCACGTTGAAGATCAATTTTAAAGAAACATCCTAGAAGACATTCCCAGGAATCCAGCTATCATTGCTGACAATATTGGCGGTAATGTTGGAGATATTGCCGGGGAAGAATCATCTGAAAATGTGGATGTTGGATTAGAAAACATGGAAGGAGATGGTGCAAAATATCGATCACTTAATTCCTGTTCGCAGTAGTAGTATGGAGGGTGAAGGTGCCACTCCATTTTTGGTGGAAGGGTATGATTAAGAAAATGACAATGATGATGATTATGCTAGCATACAGAGACCTGCTTTCGCCGTAGAAGGAGAACCAGATTTTGATTCTGGACCTCCAGAGGAAAGATTAGAACACCTCAGGCGTGTCAGGTGGGAGGATCACATTCTGAAAGTTAAAGTAGCCAAGCTTGACAGCAGTAGAGTACTTAACAAGGAAAATATTTCTCATATACCCTAGATTCCTGACAATGCCAAGTGCCCAGAATATTTATTGATGTCAAAACAGTGGGGGATGCATTTCTTGCTGAATTTCCAGAGTTATTGTCGAAAAATTCAGTAACCTTAGAACTGATGAAGTCCAATCCTATGAACATCCCGACATTTCTAGCTCCGAGAGCATCATGGATCACCTATGCATTGAGAATCTTGAAGATCGTAGAAGCTTAACATCTTCTCAGCATCCAACTCACGAAGCTTCTTCTAGTGATGCTTTATGCAACTACCTTATCTTGCCGGTCTTTTTAGCTATGGATAGTGCTGCTCAGGTTTTGATGTTGAGGCGGTGCGCGCCCAAAATTGGCAGAAACTACAAGCACTTTGTCTAAGAATGATTGTCTGTCTTCTATTTAATTGCCTTATTTGCAGGAGGTGCTCATACATTACTAAATATATTAAAATAATTTTTTTAAAAAAAATACCATCCCAATTATATTTCTAAATGCTATCTAAGTGTTTAAAAATGTAATAGCGATATTTTTTATTTAGAAATATATTAAAAAAATATATTTTTTATGTTTTAAAAATTATTTTTTATATAAAACATTAAAATATTTAAAATAAATAAAATTTAAAATTTACCTCATTCTGATTTGGAATACAATAACAAACGTGGGTTCTATGCAGTTATTTATCTCTCTCTTTTTTCTTTTCGTTTTTGGTTTCCTTGTATCCTTTAAAGCAGAGTGGCCTGTTATCGGGCCTTCCAATTGCCAACTTTAACCACTCACGAATTGTTGCCTCTTGATGTTTGGAGCCCAGCTGCGCTCCGTTTTTATGTTAGTGCATTATTATCTTTTTTTAATTATTCAACGTTTGATTTCCAGAAGATCTTCATTATTCAAATATGCCTTGGACATCAATATTACATTACCAAACCTCTGTCACATATATACATGTTTCTTTTTTAAAATTATTTTTGTTAGCAATTTGATGGAAAATGATTGATTTTTATTATTTTTAATTATTCTATACAAAAATAATTAAGAAAATCCTTATAATTCCGAAAATATTTCTAAAATCATTATTTTTTTGGGAGAATATTATAATTTATGTCGATAATTATGTTAATAAATTAAAAAAAATCCTTCCAAAATGTTTCAAGACATTTGATTTTCCCTCTAAAAAAGTTTTCCTCCAAAGAAAAATAATTTAGCAGCAGAATAATTCAAATTTTGAAGAGAAAAAAAAAAAGATTTCCATCCCTTTTGAAAATATTTTTCCTCTCCCTCAAATTTCCCTCATTTAATCTCTCTCTCATTTCCATAAATGCTTTCCCTCACATATTTACTCTCTTTCCCTCTCACGTCCTCTCTTCCATTCCTTATTACCTTATTCTCCATTCTCTTAATTTCTCCCCTTATTTTTTCATTCTTCATTCTTTTAATCTACAAACCACAAATATTCTCTTAATTAGATGGACAACTTCTTTTCTCTTTTTTCTTATTTTCTGTTTATAATTTTTTTTTGATAACTTACTTTGTGCAGATAATAATTATGATGATTGCTTTTGTGTAGATATATTATGTTTGATTATTTTTCAATAAGATTTTATATATAATAATGTATGTTTAACCTTATGTTTGATGATGCTAAAAAATAAGGTGTACGTTTGAATTTATGAATCAGTTTCAATTGATTTATTTTTGTTTATAATTGATGTTATTTACAAGTGATGTGGGATAATAAATAATAAGAATTAAAGTAATAAATTAATGCGAGATAATAAATAATAAAAATTAAAACAAAAAAAAAAGTTTTTAAGAGAAGAAGCTGAGAAGTGAAAGCTATGAAAGAGATAGGAATTGGAGATATTTAAAGTTTGTAAATTTTTCATTAATTATCAAAAACTGTTTAACATTTAGAAAAATAGAATATAAATACTAAAATCCTAACTAGAGCAAACGATTGGGCTTAGGTCTACTAAATAAAATACCCAACAATAATTAAACCAAACTCAACAAATAAAGTCTAATTAATAAAACTCAACTAAAAGCTCATATAAATTAAACTAAAACATAAACTAAAGTCTAATTTCTCAATGGTTTGAACTATCCTCCATCATTTATAATCATACGCGTACGTAAACAATGTTTTGGGTTCGGTGTCCCCACCAACAAGCTTGTATATAATCTTTCAAATTTTTATATATTCAAAAAATGGATTTTTGTAAATAATTTTTTAAAATATTTTCTTGCATAGAGTTTAATTGTAAGAAATAAAAAATATATGTATTAGTTTTTCTATTACTTATTTTCGTTACCAATGGAATTTCAAAAGGATTTTATTTTTGAAAAAAATAAATTTTTTAAAAAAAATTCACCCACTAAACATTCCTTTAGTAATTTTGTTGGTAAATACAATACTTACAACAAATCACGAAGAAAAAACTCCATCGGTACATCATTTACTGACAGCAGATAAATATGTTTTTTTAAGGAATGCCTAGCTAGTTTCATTTCTTAATTACATATATACGTTTTGTCTTATTATTATTTTTTCTAGTGGCATATTCAAAGTAGTTGGATGTTAAAAATATTTTCAACTGGCTTGAAATTAAGTCGAGACTAAATTTCTTACTGGTGTGATTTAATTTCAAGGGTGCACTTGGACGACGAGAAATGAGGTAATTCAAGCGGTAAAGCATTAATTAACTAGCAAATTAACAAGTGGAGATAAACATCGACTGATGTTGGACGGGACAGGAGATTTTTAGTCAATTTTTTGAGTGATTGGAGGTTGTTAACCTTTCATCAATCGAATATGAGATCATTCTGTGTGATAACAGAGTGTTGATATGAAATGATGTGCATGTTTATTACATGTGCATGTATCTCTCTCTCTATATATATTTTCCATCCGTTAATTTCTAGATGCTTGCGTAAATATATATATATATATATATATATATATATATATATATATATATATATTTAGAGAGAGAGAGAGAGAGAGAGAGAGAGAGAGAGAGATTTAAGAATTCTAAAAAGATGATGAATATTTAATGATGGATACATCTAAAAATAATATATAGATATGCATAACAATAACAATATATATATATATATATATATATATATGTAAAGTATTGAAGAAGAGGATTGATGGTGGTGGTGGTGATACGTGTTTAAGAGTGTGATTGTGGTTGTTTTTCACTCAGAAATGTATTAAAATAATATTTTTTTATTTTTAAAATTATTTTTGACATCGATACATCAAAATCATCTAAAAATACCAAAAAAATATTAATTTAAAACAAAGAAAAAATTAAAAATTTTAACTTGTTTCAAGAACACTTTTAAAAAGTAAAAACAAATAGGCCGATACAGATTCGGCTTAAAGATTAATGGAAGTTTGGATAAAAATATAAATGAGATTTTTAAAAATATTTTTAAAATATATTTTTATTATTTTTTATGTATATCTAAAAAGTAAGGCTTTAGATAATCTTTATTTTGTTCTTGAGATGTTTTGTTAAATGAAAATAGTTTTTATTTTATAAATTGATTAATATATTTTATTTAATTATCTTCAAGAATTTTTTATTTAGTAGAGGTGGTTAGTTTAAGCTGGTTGGCGCCTCTGTGACGACGAAGATGGTCATGGTTTTAATTAAAACAAGAGCAAAGATGCATTTAGTCAATTTTCAATTTTTTGAGTGATTGGAGGTTGTTAACCTTTCATCAATCGAATATGAGATCATTCTGTGTGATAACAGAGTGTTGATATGAAATGATGTGCATGTTTATTACATGTGCATGTATTTCTCTCTATATATATATTTTCCATCCGTTAATTTCTAGATGCTTGCGTAAATATATATATATAGAGAGAGAGAGAGAGATTTAAGAATTTTAAAAAGATGATGAATATTTAATGATGGATACATCTAAAAATAATATATAGATATGCATGTAAAGTATTGAAGAAGAGGATTGACGGTGGTGGTTGTAATGCGTGTTTGAGAATGTGGTTGTGGTTGTTTTTCACTAAAAAATATATTAAAATAATATATTTTTTATTTTTTAAAATTGTTTCTTACATCGGTACATTAAAATTATTTAAAAATACCAAAAAAATATTAATTTAAAACAAATAAAAAATTAAAAGTTTTAAATTGTGTCAAAAACATTTTTGAAAAGTAAAAACAAACAGGCCGATACATATTCGACTTAAAGATTAATGGAAGTTTGGATAAAAATATAAATGAGATTTTTAAAAATATTTTTAAAATATATTTTTATTATTTTTTATGTATATCTAAAAAGTAAGGCTTTAGATAATCTTTATTTTGTTCTTGAGATGTTTTGTTAAATGAAAATAGTTTTTATTTTATAAATTGATTAATATATTTTATTTAATTATCTTCAAGAATTTTTTATTAAGTAGGGGTGGTTAGTTTAAACTGGTTGGCGCCTCTAGAAATTTAGAAGTGGTTAGTTTTATACCATTTTGGTCATGGTTTTAATTAAAACAAGAGCAAAGATGCATTTACAGGGCTCCAAGAGGCAAAGGAGGCCACTTGAAGACAAAAACATGATACGAAGTTTTGACAATAATAAACTATGTTAAACTACTCTACTTGAGAACTTTAACTGAGTTCTCACATAAAGACACAGAACGTCTTCCCCAAAAAAGAAATCTGCATGTCAGGATGAAGTTCAATATCCCACAAGACACAAAACTGAGTTGAAGCATCAAAGAATTCATCAAATATCAGTGAAAGTTACGACAAATGAATTGAAAATGAAGAAGATGGGTATATTCTCATAACATCATCCTGACAAGTCAGAAGGCTTTTAAGTTACCATCTCTGAGGAATATACAGATATAGATTGATTACTGCCTGATGTGAAAACATCAGGGATCTTAAATGCTGTGATAGCAAACTATATCCATGATTATTTCAAAACATTGGAAAAACATCTCCTATGTTTGTAGCTTCTCCTATGTCTCAAGTCGTATAAAATAGCCATATTCCTGTCAAGCTAGATATATATATCGATCGTAACTGCTAGAGGTTGGAGATCAAACAAGATAAATATCACAACAAAAATGAAGATCTTCATCTATATATATTTTCTTTTCATTAATTTCCCTTTAGGTCACTGGCTCCATGTCAGGAACGTTCTGCTTACTGAAGCCATGCAAACTTCCATGCATGTTCCAAACGAGATTGCAGCGTTAATTATTTTTTCACCGGTTAATTTCTTAATTATCCAGGAATCAGAAAACACACATGCATTTATATACTTCTAGGAGAAGAAAAATGCCAGAATTCCTTACAAGTTAATTACAACTCAACTTAGCATTGAGATGCAAATACAAGTAATTTAAAAAATCACAGTACACTAATTAAAATCGCTTTGCTAATAGACGATGAAGCACTAATTAAGCAATCATGGAATAAAAGCATTTCTTAGCAAATAGGAAGATATATATGCATGCATATATACAAGTAGCTTTTTTGGTGGCATGCTGTGTATAAATATGCTCTCTCTCTCTCACACACACACACACACATATATATAGGAGACCATATTATTATCAGCTCTTAACTCGTGTTCTTTTCAATCATCAATGGTAAAGGAAGCGATCTGCGTTGGGACGCATGGACTGCAGCTCTACAGATGGTGATGTGGTTTTAATTACAATGCTAGAATGGTAAACTTCAAAGGTAGATTCTTGACATTTTACTTACATTAGCAACTTGCATAAAACTTTGTTTCTCTGCTCTATACATGGAGAATTCCCTACATGCTATACGTA
The DNA here is from genome assembly GCA_018804465.1 of Populus tomentosa. Taxonomy (NCBI): domain Eukaryota; kingdom Viridiplantae; phylum Streptophyta; class Magnoliopsida; order Malpighiales; family Salicaceae; genus Populus; species Populus tomentosa. The sequence continues at coordinate 2,896,516 of CM031991.1, read as the reverse complement.
CATGATCTTCCCTCCTTAAATATTTCTTTTGGTGATTGCAGTTGTAGCATACAAGACTACTGAGTAATTAGTTGTATGCTTACTATGCATTGTTGGTCCCTCGTTTGACACACCACCAAGCTGTGTTATGATGAGGATTTGCCATTAACAGAGAAAAAATCAATGAATGGAACATCACCCTTGCTCTGATCATTTTCCATGGCTTCCTGCTGATCTACCTCCTCGTCATCTCTTCTTGCATTGTCTATCACTTCACTTTTATTGGAGTCAGTGTTTACTTGGAGAAAATCATAAAACTCAACCGGCCGACTTTGATCTGCAATTAGCATATATATAGGGAACATAAGAACTTATAATAGATATTTATATATCAATATTGAAAAACTAGAACCCTAGCTATCTGTATAATTAATACATCATCATCATGATAATGCTAGCTAGCTCGATCTATTTACCTTCACAATGACTTGGATCTTCATTGTAGAACTCTTTGCAAAAGGCCGGTAAGGAGCTGTGAGTAACCATAGGATAGTGGCCATATTTTTCACAATATTTCTTGGCAAATGAAGAAAAGTTCCTCGTCTCACAATCAACGTGCATGTGATCTTGTTTTGAGGATAATTTGTTGTCATTTACCAAAGTTTGAGCAGCCCTTTTTGCATGTAGTCTAGACCTCTCTCTATATCTTCTTGCCATGATGACATGCCAATGATTCTTCACTGCATTATCGGTGCGACCAGGGAAAAATCTTGCAATAATTGCCCATCTATTCCCATGAATCCTGTGGGAAGCAAGTAGTCTTTCTTCTTCCTCTTCTGTAAACGGGCTTCTATTGATTCTTGGATCCAGCTGATTAAACCATCTCAACCTACAACTCTTCCCTGATTCAATTTATTCAAACTTCTTTTTGTTAGTTATTAGTCGTGGTCATAGCTAGCTTCTCTTTCGATTTCCATTAGTTATAAGCATATTTCAGCTTTTGCATACAGTACCAAACCCTGCTAGTTGTTTAATTTATACATAACAGTATAAAAAAGAATCATTAAAATGAAAATAATAGTGAAATTAACAATTATTAGTTCGGTTTAACTTTTCACCTGATCTTCCTTGAAGCTTTTCGGCAATGGCGTTCCAATTATGAGGACCATACTTTTCAACCAATTCCTTAAGTTTCTCATCCTCAGCAGGCCTCCAATGTCCTCTAGTACACATATTTGATCTTCTGAATAAATACAACAACAAAAGAACCCTAACCCAAGAACCAGAAAGACAAGAATCTATATATATAGTACTGGAAGATATATATGAACCCTAGCTAGCTATCTAAAGTAACTACTACCTCGATCAATCCATGGACAAGAGCTCCCCTTTCCTTTAATTCTTGTACCTTCTTCTTGCTAAAGCAAAGAAGAGGTAGCAAAACATATATATGTAACTGTAGAAAGATCAGATGGATTGGTTATATAGCTAGCTAGAGCACTGCTTAAATATAGGGCAAACAAGTTGATTGAAGAGATGAAGGAGAGGTGGATGCCAGAGAGAATACAAGGAGGGATCAGAAGAGAAGTGTTTTCGATCCGTTAGAGAGTAGGAAGGTTTGGACAGACCTGTACCAGCGATTGATGCAACATCTAGGCTAACAAACATTTATAAGTAATCTCCTATACGCATATATCTTTGTGTTTGTGTGTGAGAAAGAAAGGAAATAGGAGAAAGAGAAAGGGAGGGCGAGGTTGCTTGGTGGGATGAATTTCGTTCTGCTTTCAACATCTTCCCTAGTTTCTAACCTACAACGTCTACTTATAACCCACCTAGCAGTTCTTTTTAATTTTCAATTTATGATAATTAAGTTATAACCACATATACACATACCCTTAACCTATACATATAGCATCTTGTAATTTAAAAAAAAAAAAAAAAGACAGCTGTTTGTTCATTAATTAAGATTCGTGAATTCATTTCACTACCCAAGCAGAAAGCTGACCCTAATATAATTAACCCTAATGGGAATTAATACAGTATTAACCAAAACCCTAGCTATATATATAGGATCAAGTTGGATCAAGTAATTGGTAAGCAATGTAGTTTGGGATACGTTAATTTGTTAGTATTTATTTAGGTTTCAGTTTTTGATCACTTTTCAGACCTAATTAACTAACATCTGAGCTTCCAACTTGAGAAGAGAAGTGCACGTGGAGACCTGGGGGCATCCATCATTTAACTGCTCTTTTGAGTCAAACATTTGGTCTTTCCTAGTTCCTCCTACTATTAGAGAGGCATTTCAGCTAAAACCATCATATTCAACAACGTTATATGCATAATGTTTTTTTCAGGAGTATCGATACCAGAAAATTAGTAAATATACTAATTATAAATATGGAAAGATTAATGGAATTTTAATATATACCAATAACATCGGTCTTTAAATCATACCAAGAAAATTATAGTGAAAAAAAAAAAACCAAACAATACAATAACGTGTAATTTTTACAGACAGCATTACCGATGAAATTAACTAGATGATAAAGTACATCTGTAAATATGCCGACGGAAAACTTTCTTTGATAAATACCAAGGGATTGATAAAGGGTATTACAATGAGATTCAAAATGACAAATCATATGATGACGTGGTATTTTTATTGATAGAATGACCGATGAAGCTACCGACGAAATAACTCTATCAGTAATGTCATTGATAATATTTAATTTATGACCTGAAAATCAACCATTATCTCCCCTTCTCTCATTTCTTCTTCTTCCTTATGCATTTTTTCTTTTGCAACAAACAACCACCTCCTCCTCCCATCTCAACACAATTCAACCTCTTATGACAAATTCAACCACCACAACACTTAGTTTGTCAGCATTCGTATTTTGATTTAAATTTTATTGAAGATTCTCCACTTTAAATATATGTTTTTGTTTGGGTGTTCTAATTTAAATTTTATTGGTGTGCATACGGAGAACTATATGTTTCTCATTATAGAAAAATTGGCTGGGTTAGCTTCTAGTTTTAACAACATGCATGGATTTATAGATGACAATAGTAATTCTTATAAAAATATGATTACAGATGCGATGGAAAGAATCAGGATCATATCAGTCAATGTCAATTAAATATGTTGAAATTTATTTGTTGTCCAATTTCAATTAACTTTGTAAGATTAATTTTAATTATTATTTTGTATTTATTTCATTTAGAACATTTTTTTTGTAAATTTAGGATTGAAATATTATCACTTAAAAATAATTGTGCTGAATTTTATTTGTTATTGTAATAAGTTTTGGATTAATTTTAAATATTATTTTGAATTTTTTTAAATTTAGGATTAAAAATATTATCATGCAAAATATTGAATTATGTTAAATTGTTAGAAGAAATTGAATAAAATCAACTAGTTTGTGGCATATGTTGTGTATTTGCAGGTTTAAAAATTTTAAATAGCCTCCTATATAGGGGTAGTGCTTCTGAATTTTTTTAAAAAAATAAAAATTATTTAATTTTTTATCCGTTAATTTGTGTAGATGCTTAAAGGAAAGTTTATTGGACGTCACAAGGATATGATCATCGCTAGTTCTTCATGCAGCGATGCTGACAACCACGATTCGTTAGGTGCTTACTAAGAACAGGCACGTGCATCGACTCACGATGTAAGCTCATCAAGTACAATGCTGCAACATCAAGGGGGGCCCTTCACAGTGACATTCATTTACCTGCAAATACGAGATCCAGTGGAAGGACAATCTTTCAATGTAAATTTGTTTTCTTTTACAAAACATGTTTAATAATTTTTGAAAAAATAATTTCATTTAACAAATGAAATTTCATGTTTACAAACATTAAGTCTGCAAAAACAATAACATCGGTCTTTAAATCATCGATGAAGATTTTATTGTTTAAATGGAGCCAAATTTTCAACCATCCTCAATAGAAACTGCAGGCCAGTACATAATTTTTAAGGTTCAATGTTGGTATTAACTTAAATATTTTTTTATGTTTATTCAGTTAGTTTATAAAAATTACATTATAATTAGGTAATATCGAATTCAAGATCATTTTTTTATTCCATATATTGAAATTTTATTTTTCATTTACTAACAAATAATTAATTTATACCTTATAAGTTGTGTGAATTTTAGTATGAGGCGCAAAAAAAAAAAACCAAAAAATATATGAAAGAAAAAGAGCTTCCAGGCTAGAATGACTGTGGCGATTTGGAAGGATTTTAGATCGTCGTACATCTAAAACATTGTATAGGTGGAATACATTCAGGACGTGATGTCCATGTGTTTAACATGATGGTCACAATCCGGTGTGAAAAATCAGAACCGATATGTTTATGGTTCTGTTGCCATATACACCGGTGGCTCTGTTCTATTTGTTTTGCATGTGAAGCAGATGGTAGGATTTTTTTATTACATCTATTTTTTTATTAGTTGTTTTTTTATAAATATATTTAATTTATAATATTTTTATCTTGCAAACTACAGTTCTTGGACACGACCCAAGCCTAATTGAGCTTTCTGTTAAAACGAATATATGGAGTGATGACCACCAAAAATGGGTGCAACAGTTCGTGGATAGTCGAAGTCAACACTTTGTGGTATGTTAATTTCCAACTATTTTTTTTCTTAAGTTATTATTTCCTTGAATTTGATGGATTTTTTTCCTTTCCAGGATACATATAATAGTCGATTAAAAGAGAGATACAAAGATGATCTTTTGACCCATTTGGATCTCTAGTCGGATTTGTGGTTGGAGGTAGGATCATCTGGTAGATTTGATAGAAATCGAGTGTATGATCTCTTTAACACTATGATTAAGAACTTGCAAACAATACGTAGTGTTTTGAACATTGGATGCTCGTAATCAATTCTAAGCACTCAAACTCTGAAGTTCATGACAATGTTAGACCAACAAGTACAAGCTTGAATGGCCCATCTTAATGAAAAATATGAACGACTCACTGCTGATTATAAAGAACTCCGTCGATTGTTAGTGGAGATGAGATCATAGATGAGTGGTACATATGTACGCTCTAATTAGCCCCATGGTCCCTGCGACAACCAGTCTCCTTCTCCTTCTCCAGCTGCCTCTATTTTTTATTTATTGTATTTGAACATACATATGTTTAAATTTGAAGTAAATATTTGATTTTTACATTACTTTAATTTGTTTTCATTATTTTTCTACTTATAATCAATATATTTTTAAAATATTACTGATGGAGTTACCAACAAAGTATTTAAGAGAGAGTTGGAAAAGAATTACTGCAAATATCACTTCTACTGTTAACTCACCGATGGAATTGCAGACTGTACTATGTTGGTAATATATTATATTTACCGATGGTTATATCAAACGGAAAAATAAAAACATCGATGGCATTATATATGGTTTTCTTGTCGGTGATATGTTAAATTTACCAATGAAGATACCAACGAAATGAAGCAAATAAAAAACAAATTGCGTGCTTTGTCCGTCTGTAAATCTATCGGTATAATTATTGTTGACGAACTCACCAATAAACTATAAATTACCGACAAAAGTTTTTTTGATGAACTGTTTCTGTTCATGAGCCCGTCGGTAATAAATATACCAACGGGCTGAGAGTGTAAATACCAACAAAAATTTTCATTGATAAAACTGTTAAATCTAGTGATGTATGTTTAAACTATATTATCTACCAATCAATATTATTACGTAAGAAGTTAAAGAGAAAAAGTTTAAGGATTCAATTGATTAATCAATCCCTTAAGTTGTTAAACTAGGCTTGTAATATTTGATTAATCAATCATTATTCAAGTTTAACTTCTTGTCTCTTTTGTGTCCATAAAGAGAGAGAGAGAGAGAGAGAGAGAGAGAGAGAGAGAGAGAGAAATACCATGAATGTTGATATATTAACAACCATGAAATGGCCAACCTGAATTACGATGTGATACTGTTGTTAACCTTTGCCTCACCCGATGAAGCTCCAATACATCAATAAAATAAAATGTTATAGTGTTTTTGTATTACGAATTAGGTTTTTTTTTTTTTTTTTTTGCAATTGTAGTGAGAATCTCATATAAAAGTTGATAATTAAATTGTGAATTTATCCTATCTTTCAATATTTTTTATATTTAAAATAAAATCATAAAATGTGATGGCAACTAATTATAAGATAACGGAATTTTTTTAGAATTAACATACTGGATTTTATATTTTTTTTAATTTAAAAATAATTTAGGTCTACATGGTTCTAAAAATAAATTTTACCCTAGCCAAAGTGTCAATTCCGGCCTCGCTGTTTTTTAAAGAAAGGACTACAAATTCAAGGAAATTAATTGTAACTATTTGTATATTGTGAAAATGGAGATTGTAAAATTGAAAATGTATCAATGTTTAATTCAACCTGTTCTAGATTAATTTTAATATAGGCCATTCTTTTTACTCAATTTTTTATTGAGATAATTCACTACTCGCTAGTGCTCTAATACAGGTTGTGTATCTATTTTTTAAAAAAAAAAAGATATGTAATTTTTTTTTTTTGACGTGTTTCTAACATAAAAAGATTCAAAGTGTAAATTAAAAATTTTATAAAAGAATTTAATCAAATAAATTAATAATAATTTGTGTAAATAAATGAAAAAAAAGTTATTAAAAATAATAAAAGTAAAATTAGAAAAACTAAAAAATAGATATAAATTAAGATATTTGATCCCGCAACATAGAAGATTTACTCGATTGTATTTACTTAATTTTTTTATTAAAATTAATTTTTTATTCAATCAAACGATAATAAAAATAGACAAACACATGAAATTGATTGAATAAAACAAGAACAAAAACAATATTATGTAAGATTTCACATATTAGGAATATTATCTAAAACTAAATATTTTTTATTTTTAAAAATAAACCTCATCTATATAAAACATAAAAGAATATAGATGAATAAGAATAATATCTTTGAAAAATTTATACATAAAACAATTTAAAAAAACTCTATTAAATGAAGGCTAATTAAATAAGAAAAATAAAAAACATAGAGGAGGGATATTACTTGAAACATAAAGTAAAAACTAATTTAAAAAACATATTAAGAAATGGTATAAATTAAAATAATAACCAAAATTAGTATAAAAATAAGAAAAAGCCAGCGATATTCTACGTGTCACCAGAGAATTTAAAAGAAATAAGAAAAACAATTGATTTAGGTTACAAGTCTGAATGAGTTTAATAAGTTGATTCTATTATAATTAAATGATAAGAAATAAAATAGGCAATAATAGTAGAAACACAAAGTTTTTATATAAGAAAGATCATGATAACCTAGAAAAAAACCATGAAAGTACAAAATTGGATAAAAAATGGATAAGAAAAATGACCTGAGTCAACTTAAATTAATGTGATAAACATATAACCTAGGTAATAAGAGGCAAGCTAACCTGATTCACCTGTAAAACCTGTGGCCCGGTTCATGACATCAAGATAACCTGATAGAAAAGAAATTGAAGAAAACCATAAAGCTAATATTAAAATGATAATAATAATAATGTTGAGTGATAAAATTTTAAAAAAAAAGAGCAAAAAAAATAATGTTGACCCGTGTTAAGTTTTCAAACCATGAAGCCCAATCTTGAGCAAAACAAACGTTGAAAAATGAAAATGAGAAAAAAAATAATTACACAAAAAGATCCTATATATATATATATATATATATAAAGAATGTTTTTTTTTTTGGTTTATTTTTTATAAGATTATCCAGATTTCATGACTTATGTCCCGGTTTTGCGGGTTAACGTGGTTTGACTCACCCCTTATTACTTATGTAACATGTCTATTATGCCTACCTCATATTAGCTCGAGTCGAGTTTTTATTATTTATTTTTGTATTTCTAGAGTATTTTTTTCAAAATTATCATGATTGATTTATTTATTTATTATTATTCTTTATATTTGTTATTATCTTATTAAAATAAAATCAACCTTTTAAACTTGGATTGAGCAATATCCCAAATCATCGACTTTTCTTTTTTTTTTTAAAGACGGTGGTTGTGAACATCGATTATTATAGGAAAAACGTTGGATATGCTGGACAAGTATATATATAAACCTGGTTAATCTCTAAAATCAATTTTACCAAGAAATTAAGAGGTGAGGTGGGATCTTGAGCTTGGAACCTTGTAATTTTGTTTCCAACGCTCAATATCCCATCTTTTACAGATTGTACCTTCAACAGATCTTGTCAGCATTAGCCTTCATTTCAAATCATCAAAATCTTAAAATTCAGTTAGCTATATTCAATAAAGACAGGCGGTGTCTTCTGTTGACTGTTGGCCTACCATTGCTTGCTAAAAAAGTACCGAGGGAAAGCCATCTCCTATCCTTCACCTACCATTATGTCACGAGGAAAACCTCTTCCCAAGAGATTGGTGACTCTCATCTACTTACTCTGCCGTTTTCTTCACCTGTGAAAAACACACACGCACCCTCCCTATGATCTCTCCCATGTTCATTTCAAGTCTTCTGACCTTGAGAAATTTAAAATGGAATCCCTGGGAACCCACAAAAACCTATCCAAATGGAGCAAAATCACAGTAAGAGGCCGGTGCTAGATCAGTCCTACAGGTCCATGTTCGTGCATGTATGGCATCACTTGTATGTTTTTTAAGAAATAAAAACATTTACTGCTGACAGTCTATACACTGTTTCATAAATAGACATTTTTCTTGACTGTTAACCTGTTTTACCTACTCACTCTTTTAGCACCACAGATTTTCCTTGTCCCCAAAAGCTTGTTTTGTCTCTGGGGTAACTTCAACTGTTCTTACACACTTTGCATGTTAACAAGAGCTCCCGTCTGTACAATTAGTTTCTTGTATCATTCAATCCCAGAAGAAAAGGTCTTCTCAGCTCAATTAACTCTTATATATTCCTAGCTCTATTTTTTTTCTTGGCGCTAAGATCTTCCCAAGCTGGTTGGCTATATATATATATATATATATATATATATATATATATATATATATATATATATATATATATATTTCGTTCGTCGTTATGGACATCTGATAATCAGCTGGTTGAGCATCCAGGGCGGTGGTCATGTGGAGAATGTTGTTATGGGGCATCTAATGGATGGAAGCCTCTCCCTTTTGTGATCTTAATTTTGGGGCATTGGTTGCTGATGGAAACAAGATCAAGGACGTTGGATCTTTCCTTGTCTGATATGATCATACAAGTTATAATATGATTTGACACCTAATTACCTAATGTGAGATTAACGGTTTCTGGGGCCACAAGTCATCTATGAACTGCTCAACTATAAAAACCGCCAATAGCCAGCTTCAGAACAACTTGAAGAGGTTTTCTTTAGCTTAACACAAGAGTGCACCTACCAGTCTGCGTCAAAACCATGTATTCCAAACATCACTTTTGCTAATATTTTCGCCCTTCTGTTCATCTTATTCCCAGACGTCGTTGTCGTTTATTTCCAATTGGGTATTAACCTCTTAGTTTCTTCAATGTTTGAGAGCATTTAATAAATAAGATAAAGAATATTGAAGTAAAAGGATTGTTTTGGTTGATGAAAGTAGAACTAGCATGAGAAAATGCTACTTGAGTACAACTTACTTTTGAGCTTAATCGTGGGTATAATTAGGTATAGGAGAGGGATGTGAATATCCAACTGTTGGAATGTATACATTCCTTTGAATTAATTTGTACACTAGCTAGCCTTGATGGAATATAACACCGCCCCGAAGAAAATAAAGGATCAGAAGATATCATCACATATTCTATTAAGAATCTGTTTTTTAGTGTGGTTATGGTTATTTTTTAAATAATATTTTGTGCTAAAATATATGTTAATTACTTTTTATTTTTAAAAAATTATTTTTAATATCAACATATCAAAATAATTTAAAAATTCTAAAAGCATATTAATTTAAAATTAATTTAAAAAATTTTAATTTTTTCAAAAACACTTTTAAAACACAGAAATAAACAGGCGCTAACAACATGAAAGAGCAACAGAGGGTAAAATTATGTCTGGCTATGAAGATGATGCATGACAAACAATTTGTAATCAGTTTTTTATCCTTCTAAAAAAAAAGAGTTGGAGAAATAGAGACAATTAAACCAAATTAAATTTAATTTAATTTTTTAATTTTATTATCTTAGTTAAACCGAGTTAAAATATGTAAAATATATTCAAAGAAGAGAGAAAAAGAGAAAAGATATTGATTAAATAAAATCTAACTAAATTACCAAACAAGACTTCCATCAAATCAAATAAGCGCTCTTTTAGGAGTGTTGTCTAACCAGATATTTGTTAAAATTAAAAAAGTAATTTTTTTATATTTATAAATTATTTTGATGTGTTGATGTTAAAAAAAACTTATGAAACATAAATGTTCATAAAAAATTAATATTATTATTGAAATTATGGAAAAAAATTAATTTCTTTACCAAATAAGTAAGTTTTTTGAAATTATAAAAGAAAAATAATATTATTATTGAAATTATGAAAAACTTTAATTTTTTTACCAAATAAGTAAGTTTTTTGAAATTATGAAAGAAAATTAATATTATTATTGAAAGTATAATATAATAATTAAAACATACATAATATAGAGAAAATAAAATCAATCATGTTTTCAAAAAAAAAAATGAAGAGTTAGGGATTGAATGATATCAAAAAATATGCATTTATGATGAAATTATTATCTTACATTTTCAAGAGTGTTAGATTTCAACTGTGTGGATGTAATAATTTTATATGATATATGATTAATTCAGCTATTTATTTCATTATCAAATTTATTTATTTGGATATATGATTTAATGAAAAAATAAATTATAATTTAATTATATTAATGATTTTTTTACTATGATTTGAAATTCTTTTTTAATATGATTTTGATGAGTGAAAAAATTACCATTCTAAGCTAGCTCAAAAACAATGTTCATCAAAGTAAAGATAATAATTTTTATTTATCATTCCAAGCATTGAAATTTAATAATAATACACATCAAGAATAAAATAAATTTTATTATATTTTGTTTTGTCTCATTCCTCATTAATCAAATAAAATATTAAGAAATTCATCATAATGTGCACGTCACTATGAAACATAACTTCTATCTTGAACTCATGTTATTTTGATTTAACGACAATAATAAGACAAGAAAGGACAAGAAAGTGCTTCATCTACTATACATTCGAGTTGTAATTTAACCTAGAATAAGAAGGTGTGTTCGAAGGCGATACAAGGGGAAATGAACACGAGCCTTCATCTAAATTAAGAGATAATTTAAACAAAGGAGTTCCCACTATGATCTTCGCGTGATTTTGAAGAAAACTTGACAGTATAAAGTAGGAAAGTTGATCAATAGCATAAAGAACAAAAGCACTGAAACCATATCTTTCGGCTCAAGTGTTGATTGAACTCAAAAAGTCTAAGATGATTGCAGCATTCTGTCATGTTTAAGTCTGACAGAGAGAGGTTGTGTTCATAAGATATAACCCCATCTAGCTAGGAGGGGGATTGCAAGGGAAAGCATCAGCAATCTTCGTCAATGATACTTGTGAGTGCAGCCACAGGCCACTTAAATGGCCGCACGTTTCGCTCTCCTCCGTCGGCAACTTGCAAGCTAGCTCGGAGTTCAAAATGTCGAAATCAAAACAACAGTTTGTTCCACAAAGCTGGAAATTATTATACAAGGTCTCCGTGAAGACAAAGGAAGCCTTGAACAGTCGTCCATTCGAAACAATGTCTGAGCTCGATGGTCAAAAACCAATGATGCTGAGTATTGTCAAGTGCAAGTGCTGCTACAACGCCTGGAACACCCATTGGTGCATAAGAACATTTATGTATTTATGTTCTTCACATGGATTGATTGACAATTTCGTTCACTTCCTAATGTCTTTCTGCTCATCAATGTTTACAGAAAGACGAGCTCAATCCCTTACGCAGGCAGAGGATTAAAATAAATAAAAAATAAAAAAAAGGTTTCGTCCAATATTTAACTTATCAAGCTCCTATCTAATTCTAAGAAGACGATGAAGGAAAGAAGACCAGTACAGTGCAAGGACGACTATATATACAACATTTTAACCCGACAAGGTTTGCTCAGGGATAGAACACTAGCTATACACGCCCGCGCCTAGTGTTACTTAAGAGACAAAGAAGCAATGTAAAGACCAGAGATCCATCATCAATGCAATATATTACAAATCGGTATAGTTGAGATGAGAGCTAATAATTGAGAGGTGCCGGAATTTAAAATAATAAGATTAGTATCTATTAACCTGGTGGTTATTATTATTGGAGGTTTATATAATTATTAATTTTAAAATTTATAAAATTAATTGAGATATATATAAAATATCCAAATATTTATTTAATAAAAAAAATTAACTTAATCTATCTGATCAAAACCATACCCTATTTATTTTTATTTTGAATTAGCACCTGGTATACCAGTCATAACCCAACTAATCCTGAGGCACAAGGAATTTTCTGTAAGTGCACCACAATTAATTCATGAACTTTATCAAAAAAAAGTCCAATGACCCTAAGAAATTGTTTGCACCTAGTAACAGTCAACTTGAAATCTTGAGAAGAAGCACATAGTCAAATCTCAGCTCTTCAGATCTTTCTCATCGGAAAATAAATTTAGATATACATTATTATTGATCTGTTTTCAAGAATCCATATAAATATCTATTTTCCAGCTATTATTTATCATTCAATAAAAAATAAAAATAATATATATTAAATAATAAAATTATAAATAATATGTATTTTGCCACTATTGATATAGGTATATACTATATTGAATTTTTTAAAAAAAAAAAAACATAATTTTTTTTACTTATATATTATATCTCATTTTGATCATCTTTATACTCTATCTATTATATTTAAGGTAAGATAATTATTCATAAAAAAAAACTTTTTAATAGAGTGAATATCTCTCATATTCGGATTAAATTATCATGAAAAAATTCAGATTAAATTATAGAACAAATCATGCAAGGCTTGCAAGCCCCGGCGAGGCTTAAAATTCTGAAGGGGGGAAAAAGGCATTAGTTGAACTTGTGCTAATTCATCATGCTTGGGTCATCTAATTTAGGCCAAGGACCACAGGTTTATAATAAGAAACTAATGAAATGCCCATTTACAGAAAATCCAACAGCCATAGGTGGTAGAAATGTGGGGTTATTTCAAATCATGATCTTTTGCAACACATTACGGAACTGAACATCTTAGAATACAGATCGACAGTAGGGAAAGAAGAGTCACAGAGAGCACTGAGATAGAGCTGTAAAAAACAATTATAAACTCCAAAAGAATGCCATGACGTAGTAATCTTAACGCTAAGCTAGCGGGGAACATGTTGAAGTGGTTAGAGCCACATTAATTCTTTGTAACAAGAAAAATTAATACATTTTGACTAGGAGAGGTTGTACTCATAAATAGTTCACACCAGATAAACTAAGCGATATAATTAAAACACTATCAGCTGCCTAGAATACTTTACAGGTGACTGATGGGACAAATTAGTGCTTATAAGCTATGAACTTCAATATTGACCAATCTGAAGTGACAATGACATGAAGTGGTTTTGCCGACTTCATATTTTGGAACATATTCATCTGCTAAAGAACATCATTTGATACTCACAAGGCTGACAACTCTACTTCCTGGGTGCAAGGACGATATGCTACAAAAGTGCTGTCATTTGAGAAGGATCCAGGGTTGAAACAAGTTATTCCTGTGTACTTGAATGCCTTCTGCTCACTTTTGTCGCCTAAAACTATCTGTACATGAGAATGAAATAAATGTCAAATCAAATTCTTGCTGTCCGAGGACTTTTTTTTGGTTTAAAATTGACAGGTAATTGCTTTAGCTCGTCTCTAAATATGTATACAATAAATAAAAGCCCTTCCACTGATTGAGCCAAGCGATTTTTCTCCAAAAACTCAGCTTAAAGTGCTCAAATTCAAGATTTTCTAGAATTTAAAGTCATCAGATTTTCAACCAAATAGATCAATCAAAATTCTCAGATCTCTTTGTGCCACGATGTTATGTATTGAAGCAAGCATTGCTCCATACCACATGCAAGGTCAAAAGAGGGGAATATTATGGCATTTCCTAATGTACAATACAAGGCGAGAGAATGGTAAAGGGCAGCAACAAAGAAAGAATAAAAAGACATGAGCATACCGTATGTGGAGATGGATAAAGATGTAGACAATGATCATAATTCCAAATAATTGGTTGAACAATAAGAGGCAGTGGGCATAGATGACTTTGATGGGTTATGGTAGCAACAAGCTGCATAACAAAGTAAAACCTTATTAGTTTCATTGATGAAGGTTCTCAAGACATAATATCAGTTTAGTGTTTGAAAAAGACAAGGTTGATAGGTGAGAAATAAAGTACATGCTCGAAAGGATCATCAGTCTCTTCTGTAGAAGGAGGCATCAGGCATGAACGACGCATTCTATACAGCAGATCATGACGAAAGAATACAATTTCTTGGGTATAGAACTTGACTCTGCAGTTAAATGAAAAGCACAGTGGTATTAAAACATTAAGCACTCCTCAGCAGCTATAGGAACGGCACATTATGCACCATAAATATCAAGATTTCAAGTGTGCTCGAAAGAAGTCCCTAACGCTTTTAAAGTTAAATGGTGCCGAAAATTCAAGGTAAAAAAAATTGAAAATCAACCAGGTGGATCTTGGAGGATGTGCTATGGACAAAGCAAGCATATCTTTACCAGTTTTTAATCATACAATGGTAAGAAAGATTAACCTGCATGGATTGCTTGCAAATATGGCATTAGGAATGTGCTTCTGAAGCTCTTCAGTTAAATACTTTGGTAAAGGACATCTCGGTAGAGCTGTGGACGGGCCTGAAACAAGTCAAAATGCTGATCATTCTCATGTTATGTAACACTATACATCAAGAGAATTAAAGCTATCATCGTTTTTCTACCTGCGTCCTCTGGACCAGGAATAAACATAAACCGACTATGCTCTTTTAGCCGTTGATGGGCTCCAATCATTTGCCCTAGCTTACCAAACTGTGATCTGCATGTTTGTGTGGCGTTTTGTTTCATCAGTCAAGACAACATGATTTTTTTATTTTTCAGAAAGTAATGTTGATGAGAACTAAATAACTATTCTTGTATAAAGATAACTCACCTAAGGCTTGAGAATGAGTGAAAGGAAAGGTTGCATGGGTGAGAACAGAAGTTCCCCATGAAAACAAATAAGGAAGGAACCACCTCTTGACTCTCAAAACCATCAAGAACGGTCTCCAGCTTTCCCATGGCCTTCTCTAAGGACAAAAATATTTTTATGATCAAGTCCCTGGACAGCATATGCGCACATATATGAACATGACAAATGTACATATTTCAAAGACTATGAATCACCTCTTCACTGTCTACCCAGATGTCAGAGAGTATGACAAACATGTCATTTAGAGATCGCTTTTCCAACTCTGCAAGTCTGAGCTATTGAAGTATATAGGAATAGCATTATCAAAGCAACATAGTTTAGAGCTACTGCTAGAAATTTCAGAACCATGAATAATATTTCTTCTGTAATCTGAATGAGTACAAGCTTAACTAAGGATACAGTCTCCTCTTTTGTTAATGTACCACCACCAAAGAAATCATGCTGCGCCAGTGATTTGAGAGACTTGTCCCTTTCCTCTAATGGAGGAAACCCACAAGTAATTACCTTCACCACAGTAGAGAGAAAAGTTAATCACGGACAAAATATAATGACAATCAACAAGTTTTAGACCATGCAGAACTTAATATTTGCGCAAGTAAAGACTTCATAGAAACCGTGTCAAAACTAGTGACAAACACAGTTGATCCACCAATTTTCCAAGGAAAGAAGCGTCCAAATTATCAGAGATTATACAATTCAGTTATTTTGAATAAATTGGTGGATCATTGTTTGTGGGCACGAGATTTATACTCCTGACTCTGACTTACAGAGAGCACACTTAACTTCTTTTTTTGGTTATCTTGATGATACTAAAAAGTCAATTTCCATTATAATGAGAACAATGTGAGAGCCTGTTTACATTTTAGAAGGGATAGCATGCATCAGAACATTATACTCATCTCTGGATCCACAAACTATATAATTAGCAGCAATGAATTCAGCATTACAATTCTCGACAAAGGAAACCAAAAAATCAAATATGCTAACCCATGGCTTAATAGGAATTATACCAAACCAACAATGGCTGAAGAGTTCAAACTTTCAAAGTACAAGAAGAAAATTGTTGAGTTGTAGGTGACTAATATTAATTTTCCGATGGCATAAACTATTGACACCAGCAGCAAATTGTACAAATGCCAATACACACATAAAGATGCAACTTGGAGCTGATCCGATTGCTTCCAAAGACAGTTCAAGTTAAAATGCCAAGGATGCATATTTTTAAGTCAAAATAAATAGGAGAATTTTTCAAAAGCAGTTATGTAAGCAACAATCAACTTTTGGTAAAGGCCCTTCTATGACAAATATTGAGGGGGCACTTTAACATACGATATATCCCCAATGTTGAAAAATAACTAAAGCATGTAGAAATCTTCAGAGAAAGGAAATAACAGAACCAGGACAGATTAAGGCATATGCAATAAGAGGAAAAATAAAACTAACCTGGTAAATACCATTCACGAGCATCTCACCTTCTGCAACAACTATCGTGTTCTCTGATAAAAATCCTGTAGTTACTTTGTATTACTTGTCAAGGAAATTAACACTTTATATAGTTTATGTGACCGTTGCCATAGCAGCTAACATCATATGTTCCAGTGGAAAAATAAAGGTAGAAACTAGCAAGTCTGGAAAAATAACATGTTCCCGTTGTATCTGACATTTTACAGAATAAATTAACCTTTTCATTGCTTTTCAAGTCATTCATGAGAAACCAAGAACCCACATATATGATCAGCTAGATAATACAATAATCACCTTGACCAAGAACGATAAGAATCCAAGAAAAGCCGATATCAATGTAAATATGTAGAAGAAATTTAAAAGCAATTGCATACAATTCCCTCTTTAATCACGTCTGGCTAGTAATAAGCTTACAGGACAGGATGGGGATGGATTTCAGTTTCAAGTTATGGATAAAACATCATGGAAAAAAAAATAAGTCCAAAGGATATTGCTTTAGACAAGTCAATTTCCACCGAAGCAGTAAGATCTTCCAAGTAAAAATGTCCATCCTCCAACTGAGATATCACACCCATCACCCATCTTCTCCCCATTTGCCCAACAAGAGACTGAATTGGAGCTATCTGCAGCACATACAATACAAAAAAAAAATCGCTATAGAACTTCAGAAGTACGCAAGCAGACATTTAAGATAAATGGAGACGAGGAGCCCACCTCACAACTTCCATAATGCGACATCTCAGTATGAAAAGCAGGCTTGGAAAAATGTGAATCGCGTAAAACTCGTTGATACAATAACAAAAACCTATCTTTATAAAGAGCAGCTTTTGCTGATGCATCACCATGTATATGCAACCCCCCTGTATGTCTGCAAATACCGAAGTAGAAGAAAGAAATCACTAAATTCCCCCATCATACCAAAAAAAATAGTTAACAAAATCAATAACAATTCCCATTTTAATTAAATTGCGCATGTAATTCCTAAAAAACTTAAAACAACCAAGAAAAAAGAAACTAAAATATTAAGCACGAGAACCCACAGATATAATCCATGGGATCTATAGCGGAGCATAAAATATAATTAATTAATATAAAAATAATAACTAAAATACCAAAATTACAAACAGAGCAAAGAAAATGAAAATAAAAAATAGAAAAAAATCACGTACTCATGAAACTGCTTTTTGATTGGATCATAGCGAAATTTAGGTATCAAAAAAGCATCAATAACACGAATAGCAGAAGTCGAACTCGAAACGGCACCGTTAGCTATGAAATCTTCATCAACAGCATCATCAGCTTCCAATAAAGCAGTTATAGCACGACTCACTGGTTCTTTATCAAGGATCGAAGATCTCACTCCCAATTTCTCTGCAAAATAAAGTAATTAAAAAAACAATTAACTAATCAAATGTGATTATGCGAATTGAAAGATGAGGATTGGTTTTAATTACGGGATTGGGATTGGAGGTGATCGAGGAGGAGATCGAGAGCTTCGTCTTCGGCGCCGAGAAAGCGGTTGGTGAAGGAGAGGATTTGATCGAGAGCGTCGATTTTGAGAGTGTAGCCTCTTATTTTGAATTTCTTTTGTATTAGTTTTCGAACTGTGCTGCTCATTTTCTGTTTCTGGAGCAAGGTAGATTGAAGGGGAGGGGAGGGGAGGGGAGGAAAAGGAATTTTAACTTTGCGGCGGCGGGGTTGTATTTATTTATTTGTGTGACGGGGAGGGGGGCCTTCTGGGCGGGAAAGTTGATCAATGGTGTGTTTGGGAGGCGGGAAACTGGAGAAATTTTGTATATTATTAATTATTTTTTTAGTATTTTAAGGAAAATAAAAGAAAAAAAATCATTTAGGATTATGTTTTTTTCTTGTCTCTCTCAAATATAAATCCTAGAAAATAATTAATGGAATATCCTTAATATAGTAAAAAAAAATGTATTTGGTTCTTTTTTCTTTCTATTGTTCATTATTGTATTGTTGTTTTCTCTCAATTTTCTTTGTGTTTTGCATGTAAAGTCCGCATGTGATGATTTATCGGGAAATATCTTGTACATGCACCAGTTCAATGTGGAATTGTGATAGTATAGTTATTAAACTTAATTTAAAAACTGATTTGGATAAATAATCAATTAATGATTATATGGGTTGATTCAGATAAACCTTAATAAATAAATAAATAAATTATATATGGGGTTTAAATATTTTATATAAAAAAATTAAAACAATATATATATAAATATAGGTTATTTTTTATATTTTTTTATTAGATTTTTTTATTCACAAAATCCGACTAGCGAGATTTGATGAACTTATCCAAGTTTACTAATATTATTTTGTCATTTTTGTTAATTGATTTTTTTTTGTTATTTTAATTAGTTGATTTTTTTTCTTTTCATATTTGAATTATTGGGAACTGAGCATTATATTTTTTTCAACTTATTCCACGAGGTTTATCTCGATTTTATGACTTGAGTTGCGAATTTGATATATTAACTTAAATTAACTTAAATTGCATATTTTTGTTAGTTTTTTTATTTTAAAAAAAATCATCATTCAATGTTGTTCCGTCTAAAA
Source organism: Populus tomentosa (assembly GCA_018804465.1). Classification (NCBI taxonomy): domain Eukaryota; kingdom Viridiplantae; phylum Streptophyta; class Magnoliopsida; order Malpighiales; family Salicaceae; genus Populus; species Populus tomentosa. The sequence goes on along the minus strand of CM031991.1, from coordinate 2,877,230 downwards.
ATTGAATTTGATTTTTTTGTTCATTTTGGTAAGCATTCTTTCATGGGTCATAAAAACCACTCTTTTGTATTTTATCTGGCTTATTTACTGTTTTTCATCATATAATTAAATGAACTTGCTTATTGAATCTAGTTCATGTATTTTTCTTACTTCTTTAAATTACACTAATAATGTCCAAACATCAATTGTGTGTTAATGTCTATTATTATGATTTTAGTTTTTTTTTTTTTTAAATAATATTTTACCACAAGACAATAAAAGAGAGAGATGTGTTTCTTCTTTGATTTTTATTATGATATAAATATATAATTAAGATATAAAAAGTTAATTTTTCATAAACTTAATTTTTGTATAAATAATCTACTCTAGCAAGACTGATGTTGTGAATTTAATAAAAACCAACTCAACAGTACCTTTATATAAGTATAAAAGACCCTTAAATATTGAAGGGTGGCTAGAGCGGTGGCTTATGGTAGATGTCGAGGTGGAGGAGTGGGTTTGGTGGTGGTGGTTATGAAGAAGTAGAGTTTTGGTCCCGAAGGAATTAAGATGAAAAGAGAGTGAGATAAAAATAGTGTTTAAAATTATAATAGTATTTTTAAAAAAAGTAATTCTAAATTAAAAATATGTAAAATAATTTTTTTATTTTTTAAAATTTATTTTTAACATCAACATATTAAAACAATATAAAATTATAAACAACTTCAATAAAAATACAAAAAATAAAAATAATATTTAAAATTATGATAATATTTAATTTTTAAAATATTTTTTATTTAAAAATATATTAAAATAATACTCTTTATTTTTTAAAATTTATTTTAGACTTCTTAACTTATCTTATGCGTCATTGAACATGTTAAAACAATATAAAATCATAAAATAAATTGAATAAAAATAAATAAATAATAACAATTTTCTTAAAGAAAAAAACGAACACACTCAACTGGTGAATTTTAAAGAGTTGTGGACAAACCATAGAATAATACCATAACTTCTAGAATACCACTAAAACATTACAAAATTTCCGAGCCCAATCCCGAACCAACTTTAAGCACTTTAGATCAACACCATGGAATTTATCCACCTCGAAGCCAATCCTCAAATCGGATCCCCCGGTGTCCATACCCAAACCCGATCCCGGCCAGAAAACAAAGCTCAATAGTGTAAAACCAATCTTGAAAACCACTTTTTTAATTTAGTTATAAAAACTATTTTATTTTATTGGAATAAAAAATGACAGAAAACAAATCTATATATCTTAGAAAAAAAAAAATGAAAACAAAATCATAAAACAGAAAATATAAAACGATACCAAAGAACCCACAAGTTTTTGACTCCTTGTGCGTGTACATGTCAAGACACGGAGGATCACAAAATCAACTAAACTCGGATCCTTTTATTAACCGACAGCCACATGGCAAAATTGCATGTTATATTTAAACATACAGGCCGCACCTCAGAGAAGACAACAAACACTATTCCTCGTTCGACAACACACGAACTTTGATCTGTAGCAATAGCAAGGAAAGACTTGATACTTCCACCAAAATCTCATCTACGCATGCGATGGAACTGTGTGATTTTAAAATCAAAGCTTCACGCCCCCAACAAAACCTCTGTATCTTACATGAGGACTGTCCTCATCCTTGGTGCTTCCCTTCAAAGTATTTGCGATCATAAACAGAATCATCATGCTACTTTAATGCTTACTGTATCTTAAAAAGGGTCTTCAATTTAACAACCAGCCTCCAATCTTCAATTGACAGATCATCCTGTGCATAGAAAACAAGCGATTATCAATTATAATTAATATCAGGCATAGCACTGAACAGAGTATAGCTGAAAACAGAATTGAAAAAGACCTACCCGGTAATTAACTTTAAGAAAACAGAATTGAAAAAGACCTACCCGGTAATTAACTTTAAGAATATCAATTGACCTTCTTGTAATGTGGCTGACTAGTTGATCTTCGTTGTCAAAATGCCTGCCATGCATTTTTTGCTGCTCCTCCGCATTGGTTCCCACAATCTTCAAAGTCACAAAGGAGCACCAAATAAGACCATCTCCGAAAATGTGCAAAAGGGTCATGAAAGACAAATTTTATTTGGTTTATTAAGCTCAACAACTCTCCCACTCGTGTGGGTGTGAGGGTGCGGGAGGGAGGGAGAGTAGAAACAGAGAGAATCTTGGTTTCATCTATCTAATCCTGCCACGTGGACACTGGCTTTCAATACTTAGTTCTGAGAATGGAAGGATGGAGAGAAGAAAGTACTGATATTAACAACCCATCCATTTAGTTATCTGGTTAATAATAATCTAAGCCTAAGGAAAGCTAACAATATGACAAATTCATGTAGCTGCACCCTAATGCCACACCTGATAACCTCTAATGAATTACTAACAAATTATCTATAGTGAAAAAAAGTACCCCTTTCACATTTTCATTCTGTATATATTCTTTAGCCTTTTCCCTTTAAATTTTCCTTTCAAGTTCTCGAGGAGTAATTTATAAACTACATCAAACAAGATGACTTGATTTTACAATTCACCTAGAGAAATTATAGCTTGTTCATTTCTAGAGTTGATGTTGTAAAAAGTAAAATACTTACTAGGTGTAACAAGAATGTCTTGAATATTATTTAACAGAACTAAAACATAGAATGTCCATTATGATATTTATGAAGCAACTAGTAATTTCAATCAATCAATCAACAATGATGTACCGCACCTTAATGGCCACCTTCTGGCCTTTCTTTGCATAATCCACTGATTTTTTGTTGAACTCAATGGAAGCAATTCGGCCAATGTCAATGTAATCTTTTTGTGGAACACAAAGTGGTGTCCCAACCTGTGTAAAAGAGCACATAGTATCAGAGGACAGTAAAGCATGTAATCCTAAAAGAACTAAAAACATGCATGTAGACAGCCAAATTTATAGCCCAACTCAAAATTCGTGGAAACATAACAAACTTCCCCCAAAACCTCAGAAAAGTATCCCCACTTATATCTAAAACACGGTGAATTTGGCGATACATTTTGCACAAACAACAAAGTCTCAAATCAATCATACTAGGTAACTTGAGCCAAGCAAGTGCACAAGCATCGAGAATTTGAGGTAAGAGGATGGTGAAAACAGAGTGACAGTAGCCAAAAAAGAATAAGTAAAAGGAAATTGCTACAAGTAGAATGTCTCACTACATTTATTGAGCTCTACACCATAATAGCTTAAATGGGACGGAAACTAGATCACAATGAATAAAAAAGGCCTACCCAACCAAAAAGCTCAACAGTTCGCAAACTTAAAATTTTAAAAAGAATTTATGCATAGTTAAATGATCAATCCCTAGAAACTGTGATGTAGAGGTACACAAGACAAAGAGCGAGTATTTTCCAAGCACAGATACAACCGGCATCACTTTATATTGTTGTCGAAAATAAGGTGTGTCCACATGATTTAGACAGTAGCACCCCATATAGGCAAAAATTCTTGCAGCTAAGCCCATGCACACTACTTCAACAACTTACTAGCAGCACTTTAATCTTTAAAAATTATTGCATGCCTAAAATCCAAAATAAAAGGCTCCCACCACCTTAGAACATTCAACAGATCTTGCAGAATCCTAGTTGGTTCAATGTGCTAGTACTAAACATTCAGACAACAGAGTTACATATACACAAGTCTTAATTAGCTCAGTCAATGAATGAGAGAGCTTGATCATATCCTCCTAATCAAAATCTACATATTAAATGATTGCATGTTATATGGATCGGGTATAAACACATTGCTATCAAAGAAGATGTGCGGCATTGAAAGGATCAAATCGAATTGCAGATATACCAAAGGGTATGAACTCTCAGCAGTTCATCTAGTGCCAAACCCAAAATCACGGTACAGTGCCATTGATTAATCCTCAAATCACAGGACCCTGTCAATTATATATGCTATAGATGATCCTTCATTTGATTTAGGGTTATAGCAAAAGTCATGCAACATTGTCCAGGAAAAAGAAACCCATCTGTGCAAATTTCATAGGCACCATCATGTGAAACAGAAAAATTAAAAATTAAAAAGAAAAAAAGCACCCTGGTAAGATTCTAAAGCAGCCTGCTTTATCTGATAAAACCCCAGGCTAGTTCTCCTATACACTGTAGCTAGGACATCACCCCATAGCAATGCCCGAGACATGCACAAGAGAGACCAGTAATTCACCAATGTATGCAGGGATGAAATGGTGGAAACAAAACAACATAACTTAAAATATAGTAATACCTTGAGTATGCCCTCAAGAACATCAACCCCCAAGATGATAGGATCTTTCTTGTTGAAAATGCACTCTGGTATTATCTCAAGAACACATGGGAAAACAGCTTCATCAGCAGCTTCCTTCTTCTTTTCCTCCTTCAGATTCTGAATGTAAGCCTTGAATTGATCAAATAAGTGATAAATGATATCGGCGATGAAAATCTTTACTCCTAATTCATCTGCAAGTTCCCGAGCCTCAGGTGTCACTTTAACATCAAATGCCAAAATGGTGGCATACTCCTTTTTCTTCTCAAGCATTACACTGGACTTCATGACATCCTTTTTATGTACTGGGCCAATGCCTATACCGCTAACAGGAATGCTTACTGCCGGTGACTTCAAGAACTCCAGCAATGCTTCCAGTGACCCAAGGGTAGATGCTTGTACGTAAACTCCCTCGCCACTTTTATCAATCCGACTCATTACTGACTTCATGTCTTCCATTGCGGATTCCTTGACATCTTCCACATCATCATCACGCCCAACCACATATAAACCAGTTCCAGCAATAGCATGTTCAAGGCCCTGCATGGAATAATAACACAAGAAAGCCAGGATATTTACTACCAAGAGTTAAAACATATCTAAAGAACTCTACATAGGCATGTGCTATCCATGCGTGTTAGGTAAATTGGTCTTTATTGCTATGATTAGCAAATTACAATCACCTGCCCAGTGATCTTGATACCCTGTGCAGCCTTGATTTCTTTATGGTGAAGATATGTCCCCTGAAAATAAAAAATAAAAAAAGAAAAGAAAAGATAACCACTACATTAGTATCCAATCCATTGACATTTCTACTATTCCATAGAAAAGTAAGATAAAATAAAACAATAAATCTGAGAGGAGAGGTTGCAGCACTGAAATCTGATCACATAAACCCAAAGCTTGATACAAGGATCCCAGCCATCCCCCACAATTCAGTATAGCAACTTAAAATAATTTCTGATTTTTTTGAAGCACTTGAGCAATGAAGTAAAAACAACCCTCAACCCTTCTGGAAACAAGAATATTGAAAGAGAACATGGTAATTAAGATATAGTATACATTCCAAAATGATTGTCTCAAACAAGTCTTGTACAGACTCAATAGATCAGGAGATGCCACCAAGAGATCTTAGTGCCTTTATTCACCAGATATCCACTTTTACTTGCTTAGGGCAAAGTTCATATGGTTTTCCAGGCAAAGCCCTCACTAATACTGGGTGCAAACAGTTATTTCCAGGTTGGGGTTCTACTTTATGAGTCATGCACAAATCTTTCTTCATCTTCTAGCTAAAACTTGGTGACATGACACCAGTCTAGTGTTGGTTCATAATACCACTATAAACTAGTTATTTTTTGGACTACTGATGATGAAGGGACGAGTGTTTGACTTGCTTGTTGAACTAACAAGCATGCAATGTGAACACATGCATCTAACATGTTGGACAAGGATACTATAAGGAAAAGTGAAGAGTCAAAGCAACATAGCATAATGACAATTGGTCTTAATTTCCAGCAATTTGAGTGTCCTTCATGGGTTGGTCATCTTTAGTCTATTGAGAAAAGGAAAAGAGAGCACTACAACATTGTAGCAATTCATATGCCTTAGGAGAGAAAATATGACAACAAGAATGCTAATCAACAATTCTCAAGTCATGCAGAATTTTATTTTTTACAAATATATTGGCTTAGCTGATCTTTCACCCATGTGTCTGTCAAAATTTCTCAACTCCACCTTTGGGTTGATAATTTTTCAATTTGGTATGTGTTACTGATTTTTGTCAGAATCATCTAATAGGTAACAGCTGCCTAATTCACTTTCGATAACATCTGACATGGAAAATAGGAACACACTCAAATTACTCGCCACTAATTTCAACCTGTAATTTCAGTCTGGTCTGGTAAATGGGGGGCCCACAAATCTCACACGTGTAATTCCATTCCATTTTTTAATATCCACAACAGATATTAATGGTGGGGAATTAGATAATCGATACCTATTACATGATTTTGACAAAAAATAGATTACATAGCAAATTGAAAATTTATTGACATGCAGGGACAAACACAATGATGCGTTAAGCCCAAACAAATTAATTCCAGATCACAAATATTCAACATAAGAACTGTAGAGAAAAAAAAAAAAAAAGGGGCAACAGAGGTAAAAACAAAAAACCACACCTTAACTCGGAGTTCCTTCATCGGGTGAGGTGTCAGCAAAGCCCGAATTGTGGTAACAATGGGACCCTGTAAAGAAAAATAAATCATCAATAACTCAGAAACTAGCACTTCATCAAATCTTCAGGAAAAGCAAAGTTCTGAGCTTGCCTGTAAGCCGCACACCACGATTTGATCGCCTTCATGGAGCACACCATTAACCAACACAACATCAATTGTTGTTCCATGGCCTTCAATTACCTTAACCTCCAATACCGTACACTGGCAAAGGTACCCAACAACAATCAGATATTAGTGTTAACTTAAGGCATTCTACCAGTTAAGACACAGTAGACAGGAGAACATGCCTGCACTTCATTTCTGAATGTGAGTTTCTCAATCATAGTTTTCTGAGACCATTGGATCAGTAGCAGTAACAAATCAGGAATGCCTTCTCCACTGACATATAGGAAAAGCATTAGCACAAAGAATGCAACACCCAAAAACATGAGCAGATATTAAAGTTAACGAATCTCAACTTAGTTATGAGAAGGAAAGCTAGGAAATCTTGGTCTTACGTAATTGCACTTGTCGGTACGATATTAAAAGTTTCTCCCATGTCCTTGTTTTTATAGTACAATTCAGTATTTAATCCTTGCTCCTTGAACTGAGTTATGACCTGGGATCCAGTGGAAGGCAAAGTTTTAACAAAAGGAGCAAATTGATAAAACTCTTTGAAGGAAGCAAAAATAGTAGATGACCTCTATGAGCCTCCTGTCAAATTCATTTTGCACATCTTTCGATTGCTGCTTCAATGCCTTTCTAATAGGTGCATTACGTTGTGCTTTCCATGCATAGAGTCTGTCCACCTGAAACATTGAAATGATAAAGGAACAAAACCTAACATCAATAAAAGGAAAAATTAACACATTGTAGCATTATCTCTATATTAAATTGGAAGAAAAAAAACTAACCTTATTTAATGCAACAATAAATTCTGTATTCCTCATCCTCAAAAGATTGAGTGATTCTATGGTTTGCGGCTCCAAGCCATGCATTATGTCAACAACCAGAATAGCAATGTCACATAAACCTGAGCCCCGTGACCGTAGATTAGTAAAAGATTCATGGCCAGGGGTATCAATAACCAACAGACCAGGGACATTTAATTTTGCATCAGCTTTCAATTCCTTTGTTCTTTCCCGTATGTTCTCAGCAGGAAAGTATGTTGCACCAATCTGTTGCGTGATACCCCCAGCCTCACCTTCTTGCACATTGGTGCCTCGTATACAATCCAAAAGCTTGGTTTTACCAGTATCAACATGGCCCATAATACAGCAAATTGGAGAGCGCAGGTTCTCTTCACCCTGTTTAGGGATGGCATCTGAAACTGCTCCTTTATTTTTCACTGCAGCGTCTTTCTTCCTGTTTTTGTCAGAAACTTCAACCTCAGTCTGAATTTTCTTATTTTCAACATCACTAGAATCCATTGGATGTGATGTAACAGGTTTTCTGACTGCAATTGCAGGCTTGGCATCTGAAGGAGGGGCTGCAATAGCGTAAGAATGAAAGAAACAAAATCAATTACCAATCAGAAATAAAAGAAACTGGTAGATACCATAAACTTGATAGTCCAACATGAAAATCAAGCAAAAACTAACCTGCACCGCGAGAAGCTGGAACAGAACTCTTTGTTTCCTTCTTCAAGACAGGTTCAGGCTCAGAATCCTCCTCATCATCAAATGCACCCTTAACATTAAGATTTACATCATCCCAGCTCTTTGCATCCCATTCCTCGTCATCATCATCTTCCTCCATTCCATTCTCCTCAGGTACACTAGCAACTTCTGTTTTCTCTTCCTCCACTGGTTCAGCCTTATCTAATTCTACGGTTTCCACCTCATGCACTTCTTCCTGCTCCTCTTGCTCTTTTCCTTTAGCTTCTACATGATCCTCTATCTTGATACCATTTGCTTGATGGTGAGCTGGTTTTGACTTCTTAGTCTGGTACCTGGGCCGTTTTGTAGGTGCATTATCTCTGTCTGCAGTAGGGACAGTGATGCCTGCATTAGCAAGTATTTGATTCCGCATAGCCTCTAGCCGTCGTTGTTCTTCCTTCTGCTTCCCTGTTAGAAGCTTGCCTTCCTGTTTCTTCTTCAAGAGTTTCTCCTTTTCCCTTTCCTTCTTCCTACGCCTAGCCTCTTCTGCTTGCCTCTCAAGTTCTTCTTGCCTTAGTCTTTCCTCTTCTTCCTTCCTCCTCTTGTCCTCTTCCTCCCTTGCTTTTCTCTCCTCCATTTCTTTTCTCCTAGCAAGTGCCTCTTGCATCTCTCTAACATGCTTAGGAAGCTTCTTTTCAGCAGCTTTCCCCTTTGCATCTGTCTTTTTTGGCTCACTTGTTTCAGCTTTTGCTTCTACCAGTTTTTCTTCCTTTGCCGCTGTGGCAGCGGCAGCAGCTACCTTCTTCTCTTTCTCCTTCTCTTTCTTCTTCTTCTTCTTCTTTGCAGCAGCAGACTCTTCTTTTTCTTCTTCACCCTCCTTCTCGACCAGAGCATCTGGCACTGCAACTGGTTCAGGCTGAATATTAAGTTTCTCCTCTTGTGGAGGTGGTTCAGAAGGTTTCAAAGTAGATGCCCCCCCACCTAGCTCCGCAAGAATCTTATCCAAATCATCCTCTTCTTGAGCAGTCCTTCCACTCTTACCCTTCTTCTTCTTCTTATTCTTTGAAGTCTCTGCCACCGCTTCACTCTTAGTAACCTTACTATCATTAGCTTCGACAATATTAGGTTCTTCTGGTTCAACCATCTCATCAACTTCTCTCTCATCCTCTCCACCCAATGCAGAAAAAACATGATTACTAGCCCCCTTCTTCTTAGAAGACTTCTTCTTCTTACCAGTAAATGCAACCACCGACTCATCTTCATCCTCAACGCCAATCACATCATCACTGGTTTTCACTGATTCGGACACAGAAGCCTCTTCATCATTCTCATCATCAAGCAATGCCGCACTAAATTTATTATTACCACTCTTTTTGCTGGACTTGGAAGACTTCTTCTTACCAGAGAAAGTAATCGCACCAAAATCCTCATCCTCATCTTTCTTCTCGTCATCCTCATTCTCATCTAACCCGTCGAAACTCGCTGCCAAAAACACACTCCCAGCATCCTTCTTACCACCCTTTGCCGACTTCTTCTTCTTTCCTGTAAATTCAATAACAGGCACGCCATTGTCATCATCATCCTCTTCTTTATCCACCACCTCTCCATCAATCTCACCATCGTCAATAGCATCAAAAGCCGATGCACTAAACAAACTACCACCACCAACACTCCCCTTACCCTTTGTCTTCCCTTTAAGACTTGCCACAGGCTCATCCTCCTCCTCACTATCTTTCTCGCCAGTCAACTCCGATCTCTCGTCGTCGTCGTCATTCCCATCATCATCCTCATCACCTCCCAATAAGGCAAAATTGGACGATGAAAAACCAGCATTCCCACCAGCACCACTCTTCTTCCCTTTCGACTTCTTTTTCCCAGCAAACACAACCTCCGGCACTTCCTCCTCCTCACCATCCCCCTTCTCTTCCTTAAAATTCTTCTGATTTCCCTTCTTACCCTTCTTCTTCCCAGTAATCACAACTTTCTCCTCCTGAACCTGCGTCTCCTCCGACAACTCGGTCCCAACCGAATACTCATCATCATCAATCATCAACCCCTTCTTCTTCGACTTCCCTCCACCACCCGCAGGAGCGTTCTCCTCATCACGCGCGGCTGGCTTCTTTCTACCCATCGATAACTCCACGAATTAACCTCCCTCTAAAATAGAAAGAAAAAAAAAACACGATTCCTCTCTTATGAAACCATAAATTCCGAACAAGTAAAAAAAATCACATTATTATTAACAGGAAAACAAGTAAAAAAATAAATAAATATTTGTTTCGGTATGAATCATAAGGAAAGTACGTTGCGTGCATAGATAAGTAATCAGATCTAAATAAACGATAAAATTTGTGATTAGAGTGAAGGCTTACTTGAGACGATGATGCCGATAAAAATCGGATTGAATAAGCGATTATAAAGACTGAGAAATGAGATGATTTAGAAATTATTATACTGTTAGTGTAGAAGAAGAGTAGATGAGAAGAGCAGGGAAGAAAGATTATTGAGCAGAGACAGGGAAGAGAGGGAGAAAAGGGGGACTTGATGTGTAAGAACTATGAAGTTACAGTTTGTAGCGTTCTAGGGTTCAATATGGGCTTGGCTGGGATGGGCTGGGCTGCTTCGGCTATTACCTGTTTTTAAGTTTCCTTTTTTGTTACATTTTTCTTTTTTAATCTTGTAAACAGGTGTTTTTCGATCCAAATGCCATCCAGCCGCTCTTTTATATATATATATATATATATATATATATTAATTATCTGAATATTCTTAAAGAATTAGACTAGTTTTATTTAAAGTTTGTAATTGTTTTTTTTAATAAGTGTGTTTTTTATAAATTAAATTTATATTTTTATCAATATAAAAATATATTAGTATTTTAACCGCTAAATCAATATTTCATTAGTACTCTTACACTTTAAAATACTTAATTAATGTTCTTTATAATTTTATTATGATTTTGATAGTTTTTTTTATCATGACAATTCTCCTACATCATTTTTTTTTATTGAAACAATTTTCTTAGTTTTTTAAATTGGTGTTGAGTTTGAAAAATAATTTTAAAAGTTCTTCAAAATTTTCTATCTCTAGTTTTTCATTGTTTTTCAAATAAAAATAATTAATAGGATGAATCATATATTTTTTTTTATACAAAAAAATTATTAAATGTACAAAATACGACATTGTAAACTTATTTTTTATCATAAATTTGATATAAAATATTTTCTTTTTTTTAATAGATAGGTATAAATTTTTCATGATAGTTTTTAGTTTGAGCTAGTTACATGTCCCGCGCGATGCCGCGGGTTATTTTTTTTATATATTTCAAAAATAGCCAAGATCTAAAAGTGTTAGGTTTTTTTACAAAGTTATACCCAAGAGTCTTAAGTTTGGTTGCAACGCCTGACCCAAGAGTAATATTTATAATATAAATAATAACATTAAACTTGGGTTAACCCTTAGCATAAAAGTGTCTGGACTGCAATACCGAACCCAATAGCATTGGACGTGGGTCTAGCTACAAGGTCGTGTCATAAAAGTGTGATAATTAAATAGATTAGTTAAAAAGAAGGAAAAAAAAAAGCAAAAAAAAAACCAACAAGAAAAAAAAAACTAATGAAGAAAAAGAAAAAAAAATATGAATTAATTGGGTTAACCCTTCAAACCAGGTTAACCCGTCATACATTGAATTCGCATCGTGAAAGTTTGATAATTAAAAAGGAAAAAACAAATTAACGGGTTAACCCAGAATTAATTGGGCTAACTCGTCAAACCAGGTTAATCTGTCAAACCCGAAATTCATGTCATGAAAATTTGATAACTAAATAAAAAAAAATAACATTAACAATTTAAATTAAATAAAAAAAATTAATTAAAAAGAAAAAAATAAAAGGCATCAGTCTTTTCACAGTCAAAAGCATAGAAACAAAAAGAAAAACTAAAGGTATCAGTCGAGAACTACTTAGAAAAAAATTTAATATTAATAAACTAAATTAATTAAATAAAATTAATTAAAAAGAAAAAATAAAAGAAAAAAAAACCTCTAAGAAGGGAAAAAAAATAAATAGAAAGAAATTTAATATTAACAAACTAAACTAAACAAAAAAAATAATTAAAAAGAAAAAAAAAGCAAAAAACAAAAATTCAGGTTAACTCGTTAAACCAAGTTAACCCGTTAAACCCGGGATCCGTGTCATGAATGTCTGGTAACTAAATAAAAAAAAAAGTGAACATTAACAAACTGAACTAAACAAAAAAAATTAATTAAAAAAAAAAATCAAAAAAAAATTCCAGGTTAACTCATCAAACCATGTTAACCTGTTAAACCTAGAATCTGTGTTATGAAAGTCTGATAACTAAATGAAAAAATAACATTAACAAACTAAATTAAACAAAAAAAATTATGAACAAAAAAATAAAAAAAATTGACGGGTCAATCCAGAATTAACTGGGTTCACCCGTGAAACCAGGTTAACCCGTAAAACTCGGGATATGTGTTATAAAAGTCTAATAACTAAATAGAAAGAAATTTAATATTAACAAATTAAACTAAACAAAAAAATTAATTAAAAAGAATAAAAAGCAAAAAAAAATAGGTTAACTTATCAAATCAGGTTAACCTGTTAAATCCATAAAACATGTCATGAAAGTCTGATAACTATATAAAAAACTCTAACATTAATAAACTAAATTAAACAAAAAAAAATTATTAAAAGAAAAAAAACAAAGAAAGAAGCAAAAAAAATCCCAAAAGGCATAAAAAAATAGTTAAAAAAAAATAATGCAACTTATATAAAAAAAAAAAAAAAAAAAAAAAAACCACCTAAAGCATCAATGTTAAAGGAGTCTGTGTTTTATTGTGGACTGCACTGCGCAGTCCACAGTAAAATATTAATTTTTTTTAGCTATTGTTATAATAAGGTAAAATTGATAGTTTATAATTAGATTATCATAAATATAAAATATTAAGATGAAAAGGTTTTAAAACTATTATAAATTATAACTTTTTTTGAAAGAATTATTTATAATTCATAACTTTCTTTTCGTAAGAATTATAAAATTATACACCCACTGGTATACTATCTCGTGCTTTATCGCAAGTCTAATAAAGAAAATTCATTATATAGAAATGATTGTGCATGCTTTATTGACTTGTTTTTCAACATTAAGAACATTTTTTAATTTAAATTAAATTATATATTTAATAAAATAATTGATAATTATATATTTCAATAAATAAATAAATAAATGATAATCAGAATAATAATAATAAAATTATTTTAATCCAAAAGGAATTGCAAGAATAGTTATAATACTATAATTTATAGTGAAATCACAATGTTTTTAGTTTTATCTACTAGATGTGTTCTAGTTGATATATGGATTTATTAAGATACTAAGAATGTTTAATAATTATTTTCATACGGAAATAAGTTTAAAATTGATTTTTGATTAAAATAAAAAACTTAATTTAATTTTTAAATTATTTTCTCGACTGTTGGAATCTAGATAAGCAAAATGATACATCATTTGATATTATTAAAAAAAAAAGTGTGCGTCCTTAAAAAAAATAAAAAGATTAGCCATCTAGACCTAACCTTGTTGGCCCAAACATGTCTAGCCTTATTTCTATTTGGTTAATTATCAAAGTCTAATATTTTTTTTTATGGGTTTAAATCTAAATGCAATATAAAAAAATAACATGATATTTCAATTATTATTCAATTTTACTATGGTTCTCAAATAATATTACAAGCCTTTTAAATAATAATTTTTTCAATTATTATGTACCTAATATAAAAAAAGCTCATCAAATTCAATTAAAATAAATTTTATGTTTTAAAAAAATTAAATAAATTTTTAACATAATTTTATCATATTTATTGTGTGTTCCTTTTTTCTTGTCTCCAATTACATATAAAATACTTCGATATTATTTTAAATTTTTTTTAAAATTTTGTTTTTATCATAATGACTTTTGTTTTAGAAAAATAGTGCTTGCAATTTAAAAAAAACTTTTTTTTTTGAAACAATCAAGAAATGCATTAATAAGAAAATGAAGTATATATCAGGAAAAAAAACATTTTTTTAGTTGTTGCAAAAAAAAGAATTTTGAGAACAACCCTTTTTTTTATTTATTGTAACTACCTTCTATTGAAAAAAGGCACCTTCGGTAAAAAAAAATTATGACATTATTTTTTAGAATATTAGGATTTTTGATGATATTATAGATTCCTTTATATATAATTAAGTATCAGTCTAATATTTAAAAGTTTTATGATAATTTGCTCACTTATTGTTTTTATTTTTTATACCTTATACATTAACTAAACACTATTGAAATATTACTAGTTATATGACCCGTGTGATACCACGAGTTAAATTTTTTTAACATAAAAAATATTTAAAAAATTAAGATTTAAAAGTATTAGGTATTTCTGCAAAGTTATATCCAAGAGTCTTGGGTTTGGTTGCAGTGTTTGACCCTAGAGTAATATTTATAATATTAATAATAATATTAAACTTACATGACTTAAGTTTAAATGAGTCTGGTTGCAACACTGGACTCGGGAGCATTGGATGTGGGTTTAACTATAAGGTCGTGTCATAAAAGCATGATAATTAAATAGATTAATTAAAAAAAAACAAATAGGAAGAAAAAAAACTAATGAAGAAAAAGAAAAAAAATTGAATTAACCGGGTTAACTCTTCAAACCAGGTTAACTCGTCAAACATGAGATTCGCATAATGAAAGTTTGATAACTAAATAGAAAAAAAATTGATGGGTTTACCCATAATTAACAGGGTTAACCCGTCAAACCAAGTTAACCTGTCAAGCCCAGGATACATGTCACGAAAGTCTGATAATTAAATAGAAAGAAATTTAACATTAACAAACTAAACTAAATGAAAAAATTTTATTAAAAAGAAAAATAATTTCGGGTTAACCCATCAAACCAGGTTAAGCCATCAAGCCCGAGATCCGCGTCATGAAAGTTTGATAACTACATAGAAAAAAAAAATTAACGGGTCTACCCATAATTAACTGGGTTAACCCGTCAAACCAAGTTAACCCGTTGTTGCGATATCGCAGTCGCACAAATTAATTACCCTAGCTTCAAACACAACACACAAGATAGTATAGAGCAAGCAAGGGGTCGATCCCACGAGGAAGATTTAGTTCAGATTTTTATGCTATACGTTATGCAATTTGGGGGGGTTTTGATGTTATATAGGCTAAAGCAAAATAAAACATAAAACTATCAAACATAATTTAATAAAATTAGAAAATTATCAAGAGAACAAATATTGGTCGCAATCACACATCCACCTATAGAAATCAGAACTGATCCTTGAAACGAAACTCCAGCTTATATTCTGAATTTTTATCTTTTCTTAACGTTGGTTAATTAACGGATTCACCGTATAACTAACCCTAACCAACAAACAATCACAGTGTCCGCACTAATGATTTAATCTAATGGCAGCCTTAAGATCTAGATAAATTCATTAATCTTACCAACTAAGTTGTCTGCTTATGTTGCTTTGATCAAATGTTCTCCCTAAGATTAATAACGTAGATCCGCTACAATTATTAAACTCAGTTGCTTCACAAGTTCATATACCACAACTCCGGTTTTGATATCAAACTTAGCAATAAATTGTCTACAATAATAACTTAGAGTCTGCTCTAGCAATTAAAATAAATAATCATAGGAAAAATAAGCATAGGAGAACAAACATATTCATCATATAAACTGAAAAGGAAAGGTAAAATAGATCTCACAGTTCTTGAAATCCGAAGGTTTCCGTGTCCCTGCAACCAAGAAAATGAGTTTAGCCTTGCATGTTTGTTGAACAACTAATCAAAAAGATGGAAGAATGCATGATTTAGGGTTTCTTAGAGTAGGGGGCGTTTTTCTCCTCTTGGGTGGCTGCCCCCCTTCTCTTCCCTCATTCTTTTTATATGCTAGGAAACCCTAATCTCTATTTTACAAAACAGTCATCCCTTAAGTAGACAGTTTACATTTAAGTAGTTCACTAACTATTTTCCTAAAAAAAGAGAAATAGATTTGCATGAAATCTTCAAGCTTTGAATTAGAGGAGCTAAATTGTTGAAATAAAAACTTGGATGTCAGTTTAGATGCTTCAGAAGGTAATTTGGACTCGTTTCTTCACGAAACTTGTTTGTTGGCAGAATTCAGTTGTCATCTTTAAATAATCATATCTTCATAATATGACATTGTTTTTGGCTGAAATTTGGAGCGTTTATATCCCTTTAAGTCAGGAATCCAACAAAATTGAGTTTGCGTTATTTGGACATCTATAATTCCAGATATTAAAGTTGGAATGGACAAAGGTAAACACTGGCAGATTGCGAAATTTGATTTTGAAAGCTGCGATTTCCATGCTCTTCCTTATTTTATTGTCTTGCCTTAGATGTCCAGAAAGGTATGGAAGTTAGCTTTTTAATGCCACCAGAATCACTTTATTTCGACCTTTAGAGCTCACGCTCTGCACAAAACATCAACTGAACGTCAAATCTGTCAATTACCTTCAATTTACTCCTTTTTGCATCTTTCATCCAAAAATACCTTCAAAACATAAAACAAAGAATATCAAGGCATTTTATATATAAAACATAGGCAAAACACTAGTTAAATACGGGTGAAACTATCGAATAATATGGTTGCATCACTCGTCAACCCCGGGATACGTGTCATGAAAGTCATAATTAAATAGGAAAAAGTTTAACATTAACAAACTAAACTAAACAAAAAAAATTAATTAAAAAGAAAAATAATTTCAGGTTAACCCGTCAAACCAGGTTAAGCCATCAAATCAGGGATCTGTGTCGTGAAAGTCTGATATCTAAATAAAAAAATTAACACTAACAAACTAAATCAAACAAAAAAAAATTATTAAAAGAAAAAAAAAAACAGTTAATATATGTTACAATATAATAATTATAATTATAATTATAATAATATAATATATTAATAATAAAATAAGTAAAAGACGTGGAGAAGCTACAGTAGTTTCCGCATACCTTTTAAAATATTATTTAATTAATAAAAACTTAATGATACATGAAAAGAAATAAAAGTTTATGAAAGAGATGCGAGGAAAACAAATTCGATTTCCTATGTTATCAAATAAATTTCCCTAACAGAAATAAAGTTTATCATTGTTTTGTCCTTCATGAACATGTGAAATCTCAAGTCTATATATAAAAAGGTAATATTAAAGGTGAGAAAAAAAATAAAAAAGCTGATAAAATTTTTAAAAAATAATAAAAAAAACCAAATTATAAAAACAACCGATTAAAATTTTAAAAAAACCAACTAGTTTAGTTCGGTGTTAGTTTTATAAACCTGACATCAAAAAATCCAAAGTGAATTAAACCGTAACCGGATAAAAAAAAAAACAAAACTAGAAAAACCAGTTTTTATCCTAAAAAAACTAAGCCAAATTAAAACCGGTCAGTTTAAATCAATTTTATTTTTAATTTTTTTTTTATTTAATTACTTGTTTTTGATAAAAACTGAAAATAAACACCAATATCAACAAAATTCTAAAATCAAGATTTCAACTTGCATCAAATTTCTGAATTTTTTATGATCTAAATAAAACATGAAACTCTCATATTTTCTTCTCGTGTTTGTATATAAAATCTAACTTCCTTACCTTCCCTTCTCTTTATTCAAACACCAACACAAAAGAAATCAAACCTCCTCTATTAATTTATATAAAAAAAATATTACAAGTTATAATAAAATACTCATCCAATCATAACTATAAGAAGTAATAAAATAATCAATCCAATTCAAATGCATCAAGGTTAATCTATTTTTTTAATCACAATAGTTGTTGTAGACTCTTTTAAAAACAAAAACCTTGAAATACATCATTAAAAGAAAAATAATTTTTATTGATACAGCCCAGTAACCATATTATTTAGAGCTCATTTATTTTTGTGTTTTAAAAACTATTTAAAAAAATAATTTTTTTTTATTTAAAATTAATTTATTTTAATGTTTTTGTATAAATTTTATATACTGATATTATAAATAAATTTTAAAAAATTATTTTAAAATATTTTCAAGTGAAAATCACTTTATTATTATTTTTTTTATAAAAATTCATGTTTTCATCGACGCGGCCCAGTAAGCACATTACTTAAAGCCCGTTTGTTTTTATGTTTTAAAAAATAATTATTTTTTATTTAAAAATAATTTATTTTAATTTTTATATATAAATTTTATATCCTAATATTTAAAATAAATTTTTAAAATATATTCAAACAAAAATTATTTTCAAAACTACGTTAAATAGACTTAGGCACTGACCTAGGCTTAAGGTCAGCATGCTAATTAGAACGACGCCGTTGCAATGCTTACTGAATCCCTTAGGGTATAAAATGAAAGATGGTTAAAACCCTAAACAGCCACCCACGACTAGTGTGCAGAATCCACAAAATCAACCAAAACCCTAACAAACTAGATCTCTGAAATCGGCAATCAACAATGGACAAGGACATGCTAGGAGGAATGGAAGGTCTATCTAAAGAAGATCAGACCCGTATGCTTTCCATGATCGAAAACCTTCAGTTGCGCGACAGGTAACATATCCTTACTTAGATCTGTGAAATCTTTTCAACTCTGTTTCTTTCTTGTGGTTCCTGTTGCATTTTACTCAAGTGGGGGGCCTCACATCCTGGCTTATTCCACGCCAAAAGGTCACATGATTTGATTTCTTTGTATGTGACGCTAATTATGTGAAGCCCAGATGAATGTTCTCCTTTAAAACCACTGCAACAACATTTATGTTGCACTTGGACGTTTTGGGAACTACATTAGCCAATTATTAGTATACCGTTTTCGGAAACGTAAAGCTTTCTTGATTTAACAAGCAGTTGTGATTTGGTTGTAGAAAGTAATGTTCTAGATGTTCTTGCTAGTAATTGTAGCTATTTTGCTGCTGTAAGTTTAACCATCGAAAACTTGGAAACTGGTGTCATTGGATACCATTTCTGAGTTTTTTATATTATGCGATGAAGAGGTCTGATTTTTATTTTTGTGGCCGTGGGGTACCTGCAGCTTGAAGATGTATAATTCACTCGTGGAGAGATGCTTTAATGATTGTGTAGATAGCTTCACACGCAAATCTCTTCAGAAGCAAGAGGAGACTTGTGTCATGAGATGTGCTGAAAAGTTCATGAAGCATTCCATGCGTGTGGGAATGAGATTTGCAGAGCTTAATCAAGGAGCAGCTACCCCGGATCAAAATTGAAGAAAGCCCCAAGAACGGTTGGATTTGAAAGAACAAAATAACCTTTTTGTTTGTCATTGTAGAATCTGCCTGTTTCTTTTGTTTTGGGGTCATTATCAGCTAATATTCCAAACGGGAAATAAACATGGCAGCGATATAGGATTCATGATTGTTGCTTTTTTCTGCATATCCTTTTCTTGTTTCTGTAAAACACTACAGAGCCTCGTTTTGCTTCAGAAATAGACTGATTATATTTCAATATTCTGAAAAAACCTAGACGTGTTTTGTCACTGCGGCAATACGGGTGCTTGTTCCACGTTTCAGAGACCTTATTGCTAGTAAATTTTAATCCTTGAATCATATCAAAATCATATTTAATCCATGATTTGATTGTTATCTGTAAGACTTGATGTAGGCAAATTTATTTTATTCATATTTATGGTTAAATTGTTTGAGAAATAAGGACTCGTGTATTTCAATGATAGGTGCCACAAATGAGACGTTTTGTGCATGGATGGATGAACTTTTTGGCAAATGTTTAGTGGCTAAAAATCAGGATTCTGTGTTGAATCTAGTGTTCCTTTTGCTTAATGAAATGCAAGCCAAGGGGTTTTGAATACTAGATTATTCCTTAACGAAGTTTCTCTTAAATTTGGCTGAGCTCGAGAGAAGTTCGGACCTTTATGTAAAGCATAAATGTGTGAACATGTGAGATCTCTTTGTTCTTGACATAACACATGGGCATTCCCTTTTTATCTTGATTCAGGTTGACTCCCTCATCTTCTAAAGTCTTCCCGGATTTTGTGATATGTAGCCTGACTGACCTGCACTTTTGAATTGCATCACACGGTAAAATTGCTGTGTTGCAGGTCTTTTTTTCTTTTAATTTAGATGTTTTTTTTTTATTTTAAAAAAAATCTGACTCAAATTATAACCTAGAAAATAAAACAATCTTGAGATTTTTTTTTTCAGAGTGGAAAAATGATATTCTATTTGTATCTAATTAAATATGAAAGGAAAAATTTGGATAAAAAAAACCAAAAAATCAGCTAGGCAACTTGAGTTAGCATAATAAAAATATAACTTAGACAATTCAAAGTGACTTACTTTGGGTTAATTTATTAAATTTGCGTAATAACTTATAAGGTAAAAATAACCTAATAGAAAATAAATTAAAAAAAAACTACAATATTATTTAGGAAAAAAAAAACTAAAGTTGAACGATAAAATAAAAATAAATAAAAAAAAAGTCAATCTTGTTAGCTTTTTAAATTCATGATTCAGGTCATTAGATTGAAAATACTATATATGCAAAAACCATGAAACCCAACCTTAGCAAATCAAACACTGAAGTATGAAATTGAAAAAAAAAAATGATCACACAAAAGATAAAAAATAATTAATAAGAAGTGATCATACAAGATAAAAAATAATTAATACTTTTATAAAAGGATAAAAAATTAAAATAAAAAAATAAGGATTGAAATTAAAATATTAACAATATAAAAGATTCTTATAAATTTTTGGAGAGTAGAGAGAAAGAAAAAAGAAGAAAGAAGATTAAATCCCCACAAGCGAGAAATCGCGCCATCACCTTTAACACATGTACCAATAGAAAAAGGATTTGGTGACGCTTTCAACTACAACAACACAAGGGTATTTTTGATCACTAGAAAGCATTACCAGAAATTTGTGGACGCCTCACACATATTGGTGCGCGCGCTACATGCACTAACAATTTTTTTCATTAAAATAATATAAAATCAGTGTAAAAAAAGCAAATTACCCTCAGTGAATCTAATAATAATAGAACAAACGAAGTGAAAAGATAAAAAAACACTGGACTTACAATTTATTTATTTTTTATTTGAAGGGTATACTTGTTATTTTATTGTATTTAAAAATTAAAAAGATAGAAATACAATTTTTAAAATTTTTGATTTAGAGGTTAGATTTTACCATGTTTAAAATTCTTGAAAAAATATTCATACCCCCATTTAATCCTTTAATGACTAATTAGCCATATAAAAAAACCAAGAAACCTGGAAACCCAGGCATTTGATTTTTTTATTTTGGAAAGGGCAAAACAAATAAAAAATACAGAAAAATATATCTATTGTGAATTTGCCATATGTTTTAGTTTTTTATTTATTATTATTTATTTATTTTATGACTGGCCTCAGTTAGAATCACACAGGTTTTTCTGGTGGCAGCTTGTTCAGGGAATTACGAGACTGGAGGAAGACCTGTTTTATTTAAAGATTTTCAATCTGATGTTTCGAGAACAGCACAAAGAACACCTGAAGATAACACAACATATGGCTCAGAAGCCACAAAATGCTAGCAGCATTAATATCACAAACCACCACCAGGTTGACCATAATATTTAGCAGGATGAGATTGATGCCTCAGATGCTAGCACTAGCAGGCTCCGGTTATCTTCTCACTGGCAAGCCGCCTCCAGTACAGGGTGACTTCCTCCTGTATCTCCCTTGAACTCTTTTTAACAGTCTTCTTGCCATCCCTGTTATCTTGTGTTTCGTCAACAGTAACAATGTGCGATGCTTGAACAGCGACACGGCTAGGAAGTGAGTCTGTTTCCTTCAGGACTTGCTCGATGTGCGAGACAAGTCTCTCCGCCAGACTCCGATTGAAGTCTTCCCTGACCACCACACGGAGGACAGCAATGTGTTGGGCATTAGCAGGCATTGTATAGGCTGGGATTATCCACCCGAACCTTCTCAAACTCTCAGCTATTTCAAACACAGTATGCTTGCTACTGTCCTTCAAAGAAAAGGCCACAAGAGGCACCCCCTTATCCTTGGAGACAATGTCAAACCGCCCTGTTTTTTCTAATCCTTCTCTCAGCACTCTCGCATTCTCCAGGCAGTTCTCCATTACTCTTTTGTAACCCTGATACAAGGTCAGCATACAATGAGAAAAATACAACTGAGCCTTATCTAAAATATATCTCAAAACAAGCTTGTCTAAAATCGCTCAAATATCAAATTAACTGTTGTTTCCATAGCAATATCTTTAAATGGGATCTCGTAAAGGTTGCAAAATGCATATCAATTAGCATGGGAACAAGGATCAAGAAGAAGTTTAAGTCCCCGCAAAAGAACTGCTAGTCATGGATTAACTCGGGGCATAAGAAAAGGTCACCATTTTTTCTGTTCCACGATGACTACTACAAGGATTCTCCATTAGACACAGAAATTTACCTCAAAGCCAAGCCGTATAAACTGATAATATTGAGCAATTATCTGACTTGAACCTGACAAAAACATGGAAGAAAGAAGGGGTTAGTAACAGAAGCAAACTGAAAAATCTACAGAGCTGCAATATTAAACTGTTTCAATCCAACAAACCATCTAATTTCAAGTGGACATCGGCGGAAACCTTCCATGTTGATAGCAAGGAATGTAAAGATAAACCAATTTGCCTTAGAAAGATAACCCTCGCTATGCATTACCTTTCGAAAAGTTGAGAGTGAAAGTAGGTTGATCAGATCCAAGGTAGTTGATGTGAAATATTAGCTCATCTGGCAAGTCCTCCTTGGTCCTCCACACAACCCAACCAACACCAGCATAAACAAGGCCATATTTGTGACCGCTGACATTGATGCTCTTCACCAATGGCAAACGAAAGTCCCATTCAAGATCAGGCCAAATGAAAGGAGCAACGAACCCTCCACTGGCAGCATCAACATGAATTGGCGTATTCCAACCAGTCTCCTCGTTCTTTTTGGAGAGGAGGTCATTGAGAAGCTTCACATCTTCGAACTCTCCAGTAAGTGTTGATCCCAAAATGGCTGCCACACAGATTGTGTTCTCGTCCACCATCTCAACCGCTTTGACTGGGTCCATCACATAATACCCTTCTGTCAGCTTCACCTCCTTCAGCTCAACTTCGAAGTACCTTGCAAATTTCTCCCAGCAAACCTGAGCAACGAGATACATGGAACATTTAGCATTGCTGCTACAAGTGACCAAATCATTATGTAGATGTATATAATGTCAGAAAATTCAAGCTACAATAAGTCCCTTACTCTATCACTGTATCTTGGATACTAATAAAGAAATTATTGCTTATATTTTAGTCTAATCTAGGCCCTGGCAACACCTGTTCTTCTGTGTGATTTTGCAGAGCAGGAACGTTTTCTACTTCAGGATTTCAATGTTTTCAATCCATTACCACTACAAACTACCTAATTCTCATGAAATTGGCAAGCATTTATGGAGAATTCTTACGAAATTGGCAAGCATATATGAAGAAAAACATCAATTCTTAAGTGAAACATGAGCCCATACAAAAAGATCCAGCTGTGGTGAATCAACATCGAAATAGACTAATGCTTTCAATCTTGGCAAATATAAAGAACTGCTGTAAATTTTTTGCTCAAGAAATGTACAACTTGAGCATGTTTCTGTTCTTGTATCAAGCATCGATTGAATTTGTTCTCTATTCTTGAATTGTGACATTGGAAACTAATGCAGCACCGTGAGCTAATGATGCAGCAGCTATACACTTTGCAACATGCTGAATAAAGAACAGCAAAGTATGGTACTAGTGCTTGAAGGTAACAAAAAACATGGTATGAGCAGCAACATCCTGTCATATACAGCATGAAGAGCACACGTAGTTCACATGAGTTCAAAAGCAACATATCATTCTCCAGAAGAAAAATAAATGACATTATGGCCGGATTCCAATTGTAAACTAAGAAGCATGACTGTCTTAATGAAAAACTCACCTGCACATTAGCTCCTGTGACTATGTTGGGCTTATCGTACGGCTTGCCCTCTGCTTTCCTCCTATTCTGCCAATTCCTTTTAAAAGCCAATCCAGCCAGCATTATTGCCTCCGATGATCCCACAGTCCCGACACCAACTGCAGTTTCTTTTTCCCCAACAGGAGCATTGAACAGGTGGGCTATTATATTTACACATCGATTCTGCAGAATCAGAGTTAAAATACGAAACATAAATGTCATATTCTTTAAAAATGCTGATGTCCATTAATCCACATAGTTAATGATTAGTTACTCCTAAATTCATTTTATAATGCAGAATTTGCATATAAGTCCTTTCGCATTTCGAAGAGCAGTTATCTCAATGCTAGAGACAAGGTAATCTATAATCGCAATCATTGACTCATTGAATATGTCACGCTAACAGCACTCAGATTTTGCTGTGGATGATGAATATCAGCCGGCTCATAATTCATGTCCTACAACAAACTGGAAGCCATTATCCTTCATATGTTGCGAAAATAACGAAATGCATGATAATCTCCAAATTCTTCTTAGATCTTTTACTAGCCAGCATTAATAAGAAATATATAAAACCTGGAGCTCTGTGGTAACAGGGTACTCATCCATGTCGACATAATTCTTGTTAATGGAAGCCATGATGAGATCATTACACTCAGGCTCCATCCATGTTGTCACAAAAGATGCCAAGTTGAGCCTTGGATTACCATCCAGCATCAGCTCATCATTTATCACTTGGTACGCTGCATCCTTTGGCATTGAATTCTCTGGCATCTTGAACCTGCAGCAACTCACAGAGCTCCACAATTAGCACAACATATTCGTAGCTTGAAGTCATGAACGTGCTAGCAGCAAAATCAAAACGCGGAAAGCATAAACTCTATTGAAAAAAATAAGCAAAGTAAAAATTCGGTAGTTTAACCATTTGATCTTCCAGATGATAAGAAAAATGACAGTCCAGGTTCCATTACACCAAAAATGCTACAAAAGGGTATTAGCATATACTCAATGCTGAATCTTATATACAAACCGTTAGCAATTATTTTTGAGATAATTATATAAAAATAAAGGCCTTGTTGGACGAAAGATCACGTGTCTCTCTCTACTAACCTCCATGGTTCAAGGCCAGACAAAACAAAGAGAACAAAACCAAAAACAAAAACAAGAAAGTCCCTTTATTCCTCATATCTAGTCCATACCAAATACTGGAAAAGCCCAAAATTAACCCAATGAAGAATCAGATGAGTCTCTTCATGCAGAGAAATGATTTGAACAGTCCTCCACCCATGTTTGTCCCGTCTATATGCTTAAGCTGTTCCTCCTTTAAACAAAAAAGATAAAAGGAAAGAAGCATAGAAAAAAACACATACCTAGGAAGTGCAGTGCGTACATATCTGGAAGCAAAAGTGGAGTACAAATTCTCATCGGAATCTGTTGCGGCAGCAGAGATCACCATGATGATCTTATCACTTAATTTCCAAATTAAATAGTATCTAGTAATCTAATATTCTTCGATATAAGACTCAGAGAATACCAAAGAGAGAAACGAAATGCTGTGAACAAAAGTATACTCTAAATGCTCGGATATTATTAATCTGGGAGTTATCACAAACATTTATACATGGCTAGAAGATGGAGTGCCTTGGAAACTGAAGGTTAGAAGGGCAAGTAAACAAGGCCACGTCCTGAGAAGTGGGATCAAAGTAATGGGCCATCCTCTTTGATGACTGCCGACAAGAAATCCTATAATTCTTGCTGGAGAGATGCTTTTTACGATGTTTCTTAGCCGCTAATCACTGCTTATCTTCAATGAGGCGGTGTCTCTGTGCAGGCTTTGATTGGAGGAGAGGTAAATTCAAGTGTACACGCTCCATTTTTCTCTTCTGCTTTCATAGGTCGAAATTGCTTGAACATTAAAAACAAAAAAAGAGTTTCACTTTGTCGATTGTTACCATAATAACTTCAAATCATTGGTGACTTCACCTCTTGTTATAGAAAAATAAGTAAACTATTTGTGTTTTTGTACTTAGATGTTGTTTGATATCCATTTTAACATCTTTTTTTTTCTTGATTTTATAAAAGCTGTTTTTATTCATTAATAAATATTAATATTAAAGATTCATTTGGCGTTGTGATGTGACGGACAATAACTTCAAAAATTATTTATTTTTTATTTAAATTATTTTTTAGTATTTCTAGATATTTTAATATATTAATATTAAAAATAAATTTTAAAAATAAAAGATATTATTGCAAGTAATATTAAATGCACAACGAATAAGCAAAGACAGCCACGACTTGAGGTGTGGATATCAAGACATTGACAAATGAATTTGTAGGACCATTTCATGATAGTGATATCCCATCCTTGTTCGACTGAGATTACTACAGCTTCTCTAACTTCCACATAATTAAGTCATTTTCTTCATAATTAATCAAGAAGAAGTTTAATATTCATGTTGGTCAATTATTTTTTTTAACTGTAGATTTTCATCTAGATATGTATTTTAATTAATTTTTTTACATTTTAAAATTAATAATTATATAAATTTTTAGTAATTTTAAAATTTATAGGATTCAAACTAATTATTTTTTAAAAATAAATTTAAAATTTAACTAGTTAAATTATATTTTTTAAAATTAGAGATTAGGCTTCTTTAACAAAAATAAATTCATTTATCATCATCTAAATTTGGAATAGAAAAAAAAGGCAGCTACAAGAAAACTAAAGATTTTCAAAAATAAATTGATTTTTTTTAAAAAAAATTATGTTTTTAAATTATTTTAATATATTAATATAAAAAATAATATTATTTTAATTATATTTTTAAATAAAAAATACTTTAAAAATTAACCACTACTATATTTTTAAACAACATTCTCAACTCGCTATATACAAAACTTGCTCCCCAAGACCTGAAAAGAGTAGCGTGGGAAGTGGGATATTGCAAGATGCTTCCATTGTTGGAGAACAAAGAGTGAAAGGTACCATCCTTGCTTTTTCTATAAGGTATTTGAAAATATAATATGTATTTTTTACAAAAAATATATTTTAAAATAATATTTATTTTTATTTTTTAAAAATGATTTTTTACATCAAAACATTAAAATAATTATTTGAAAACATAAAAAAATCATTTTAAATAAAAAAATTATTTTTTTATAAAATACTATTTAAAACACAATTATAAAGGCGCCTCTTACACTTGTCAAGGTGATTGATCTTGTGATATGCATGACTATTACTTGATTGAGAAAAAAAATCCAAGAAATCAAAATTAAGTTGTAATTTATGTTAGTTCTTGCAATTTCTCGAAAGCACTTGTGATGGTACATATTGAAAGGAGAGGAAATAATATTATTGTAATGCAAAAAAGATTTGGCTCGGACAGCACCATCAAGGACGAAAATAAAATGTTTTGAAGAATAAGGACGAAAATAAATTAATCAGACGTGGAGATAGAGGAGACAGACGGCATGGCTAATCTCTTGTCAGTTCGTTATCAATTAATTATCTAAGCGCGTGCAGTGTAAGCTTCACATGTTTTCACATCGAACAAATGTAGCGACTCGTCTCGTGCCCTAAAACAGTTAATAGACTAGCGGACGTCGTGTCAAACCAGCCATTCAACCTTTTCTTTTTCAAAATTATAGCCAATCACTTTTGTGTCAGGCCTCTTTCTGTCAACTCACTTTTTGAAAAAATTATTGCCAGTTCACTTTTATATCTTATGATATCAGAAATTTATTTATTTATGTTAAAAACAAATTTCACCTAATATATTTTTAAATAAAAAATATTTTAAAAACAATTATAATCCTACTTTTAAATATTATCTTTATAATTAATATATTTTTAATTAAAAAATATTTCTAAAAATAATTTATACAGCCTTATAAAAAACAATGCTAACATGTATACATATATTGACGGGTAGTTTTTTAAAATGTTTTTTATTTAAAATATATTAAAATAATATTTTTTTTAATTTTTAAAAATTATTTTTAATATTAGTGTATCAAAATAATCTAAATATATTAAAAAAAATATTAATTTAAAATAAATAAAATAATTTTTTTAAAAATAATTTTAGAATTAAAAACTCACGCAACGAAAATAAAACTTTGTTAGCGAGGTGGCGTAAAGAGTATATTTTGCTTGGCCAAGGCCGGCTAGCACTTTCAGCCAAGCATTAAAAACTCTTCACGCCATTTGCTATCAAGTTTTTTATTTCATTCTTTTCTCCTCGATCCCTGCCACGACCCTTTTCAGCAGTGATAGAATTAGTTAACATCTGAATAAAAGGAGAGAAAAGAAGTTATTAAAGAATTTATGATTTTAAAAATGTAATTGAAGTGTCAATATTAAAAATATATTTTTTTAAAAATATTGTTTAAATATATTTTTAAGTAAAAAAATATTTTTAAAAATAATGTTCAACACTAACTTAGTATTACTCCAATATCATTGTTGGAGCTCAATTACTTAGCTTTCAAGAAGATTTGTAATATCATAATCATAATGATTAAAAGCTCATGAATTATAATGTGTGTACGAATTATTGTAAAACTATTATCGAAATCTCATCCAAGAACAACTCAAAGCTTTTAGATAAAGATGATTATATCAAAGACCTCCCAAGACGAGGCTGAAGATTAAAAAATCTGACGATGCCATGACTAGAACAAGCATAAGTGG
This sequence comes from Populus tomentosa, assembly GCA_018804465.1. Classification (NCBI taxonomy): domain Eukaryota; kingdom Viridiplantae; phylum Streptophyta; class Magnoliopsida; order Malpighiales; family Salicaceae; genus Populus; species Populus tomentosa. The sequence goes on along the minus strand of CM031991.1, from coordinate 2,848,381 downwards.
CAGCTTAATCTTATTTAGTAACCGGAGCAACAGTCACAAGCAGGTTCTCCGACTGCCAAGAGAGTTTTGCCCTGTAAACAGTTCAGGTTCGAGCTCAAATTTAGCAGCATATCCCTGCGTACGAGAATAAGAAGACGTCTTTCTCACTGAATCAGGACTTTCAACAGTCCAGCAAAGCCTGCACATACCACAATCCTGTTTTTACCTGAAATTGACATGAAACAAAAGTGCAATTTATATCCCTTTTTTTTTTTTTTTTTTGTGTGTGCGTGTGTACAGGAATACAAGCATATAGTTTTCATGCTTCATTATGAAGCACAAATTTGGGAATTACCAGGAAAATAAACGAGAAGGAAGCTGACAAACTGGATTTTCTTCACTAGAACATTTTTCCTATACCATCCTTTCTTGGAACAGATTCCTGGACTTCCATCCGGCCCCAATTTTCGACCAATGAAGACATCTGGTCTACTTTGTCAAACAATCCTAGGAGCCCCCCTGTATGGATGAAGAGGACCTTTCTCCCTTCCCAATTCTTTGGATTTTCTGCCATGTCTTTTATCATCCCATAAGCAGCTTTCCCACTACAAGGATAGCACAATGAGAGCATCAGTGAACTTCAGGATCTTCACACTGAGAACTTGTATTCGTCGTAATTAAAGCTAAACTGGAAGGTATGCTTGATGTTAACTTGTAATTATATAAACTATTATGTTCGATCTTCACACAATTTTATGAGAAGTGTGAGTGCCTGAGTATTTTTATGAAAATGGATAATGCAAGGGAAAGTCTGAAAACAGTTCGCACACTTCAGCATTTTTGCATGACATGGCAACATAACCACGCCCAAACTTGCATCCTTATGCCCAAGACCATTTCATTCTCCACAAACAAAAGCCTTTTTTATGTGGTTAACATATCAGATGATTTAATGCTTGGCAGATGGGAAGAAAACGGTGACATGAAAAACTCCAGTACTGTTGATCATACAAAAGAATAGGAGTACCATACCTGTAAACTGGATCAAGAACGACCCCTGTAGCGGTAGCAATTTCCTTAACAAATTTAAGCTCCTCGGATGTATTAATTGCATAGCCCAGACCCTTGGCCTGTGAGCAGTAAGAATAAAAGACAGATAAATAATTATTCCCTGTTCTAAATTCAACCATACAACCTGACACATCATGCAGAAACATTATGCCAAAAACTACTAGTTTTTACTTCCAGCAGAATCAGATTCACACATCGGTTGTTAAAATAAAGCAGAAACATTGTGTTGCAGCTGCGACAATATATTTCTAGGAAAAAGCAGGAACTAGCAGATTTATTGAAAATCATGATGTGAAAATATATGAAAAAAGGTCCATCAGAAAAGTGACTATACAATGGCATGCACATAATAAACTAAACAGAACATAAGCTAGTTGAATCCTTTAAAATATATGCACCTACAAAAAGATATCTCGACTAGCTCCGACTCAATCCCAAAAAGCAAAGAAGAAACAGAAGCAAGAGAAAAACAAGCCAAATATCAAATGCTATATGTGCATTGTTACAAACACTACCCTTCATCACAATATATGTGACTGCTTTATAATATGTTGCATTAAAAACAACACAGAAAATGTACTTCACTGATGTGCTGAAGCACTCACATTTTGGATATTTACAATATCATGCGAGTCAACACCTGCTTTGAGTCCATCAATTAGGTCTTGAACATAGTTGTAGAAGTAATCAGGATCATCACAAACAGCGAATGCATGAACCTACTAGATAGGAACATGCAATTAAAGTAAGAAAAATATGTCAGGGACATAATGAGAATTCATAGGAAGGAACACATACTTTTGCCTTTAATGTTCCCAGCCATGATCCCAATGACAGACCAGCAATTGTTCCTCCACTAGAAATCAATAAAAAACAAATCAATTTTTTTTTATTACTAATAAAAGTATATTATAGCACCAAGAGTTTCTAGCTTTCTGGATTACACATGCAGCATAACAATATTCTGATGCTGAAAAATTTGTATCTTGTTGATCAACTGCCAACACAAAAAGCTTGACTGCTCAAAGCCCATAAGCGAACAACATTTAACACAGATTCCACTCAATAAGTTTAAATGCAGTAAAAAGCAGCAACTTCAAACATCAAAATGATCAGATCAGATGCTTGTACCCATAATTTAAAACCATCTCATACTCTTGCAGATTTTTTGTGACCTTTCAGTAATAATCTCAAATTCAAATTCAGATTAAAGGAAAGACAACAGTAGAAATAATTGTGATAATGGTCTTCAACCAATCAAATCTTGGCTGACAACGTTTAAGCTGAGTTCTCATACATATATGCTTCCCCATTGTCCACTTAAAGATGCGTCAGCCCAACTTAAAGTTACAGTGAAGATGTGATAGTGGAGGTGAGGATAAAACAGAAACAACGAGGTAAAATGGGGATGCAGGAGAAAGCCCCTAATAGTAGTGATGAAGTGCAGTGAAGACATCCATGTTGCAGATAGCAGCGAAATTGAGCTCAATTAATTGACTTGAAGAGAGCAACAATGAATATAGAAACTCATTTTACAGTGCTCTAGAAAAAGGAATAACAGAAGTAGTGAACACATCCAGCGCGAGTGCTACCACATCAAGGCCTGATGCCAGATGGCTAAGGATATTGAACGGAATGGTGATTTTAAGTTGGAATATGCTGACAGTGACCAACTTTGGAGCCTTGATGGCACTTATGATGAGAAGTTATAAGTTTAGGGATTGTGTGGTATTTAGAAGAGGCTTGACTGAAACTCTGGATATAACAATCACCTAAGTTGAACAATGCACAGAAGTCAAATCATGATCATATCATAGAATGGTTTATTGAAATAGATAAAAGGATGAGATTTGTAAAATGGATGCTATTATGTCAGGCTTATAATTAAGAGAAATGATTAAACAGTATACATGGTTTTTCTAGAGAAGGTGATCTTATAATGCTACAGGCTACCTAAAACGCTATATGAAGCAATAATGGTCCAACAGGAAGAAACATTAACTAGCCTCCCCGTATATTTTGAGCCTAGAATGTTTATAGCCTCAAAACTTCTCTTCCACTAGTGCTCTTGAAGAGATAGAATTTTTTGTACCAGAGCATGTCATTTTCTCTGAAACTTTAACAGATAGGATAGAGCGGAACCTGCCACATGCTACAACAATATCATCAAATTTTATTCTGCCTGTAGTAGCCTGAACTTGCTGCTCAATTTCCCTGACAGCTTCAATGTAACCCCTGAATGAAATAAACTTAAATTATAGAAGAAAACTAGCGACATGCAGAAACAAAGGGGTTAACCAAGTTTACACAGGTATGTTCATTTATTTAAATGAGCAGTCACAAAATGGATACAGAATAATGCTTCAATGATTTCACAAGATTAAACACAGACCAATTTAGGAAGATGTATGAAAGATTTTTGTTCAAATGGTATGATTGTCAAATACTGACATTGGTAAACAACTTGAAACAATTGGGTTAATTCAATTTGTGATGAACATAGGTAGAAAGTTCATCAAACTTGTAACGGTATAGAAAAGGAGAAGTACTTTTGCTATCTAGACTCACCAGGTTCCTAAGGAGTTTGATCCACCAACAGGAATAACATATGGTTTTCTCCCTTCCTTCACCAACTTTTCTTTTAAATCATTGGTGAGATTCTGATACCACAGGATGAATAAATGTGCACAAAACCAGTTCCTCCAGTAAGCCAATTGAAAGTCACATTAACAGTCAACGCATTGGATGAATATTACACAAAAACATCAATTTATGCATTCCCTGAATAGAAAATTAAAGAAAACTTTCCAAGGCTATAGACTGAGAACCATGTCAAATCTACAATATTAGACTCAATTCGCAGCTGTGAATAGATCCATTTCATGAACCTTAAAAGAAACTGAAATCAGAAGTTGCAAGCAAGTCGTGAATATTCCAGCAGAAAAATGGAATCTCATGCAGTGTAACTTCCAAAAATACCTAGGAACATAGACATAGGAGCATGCACCTCTAAAATAAAAGTGAGCCACAAATAATAAATGGAAGAAAGTAATACATGATAGGTCACAGGGTGATGGTGATTGATTTCAAATAATTGCTTGCATAAATGATGAAACTGAATAAGCTCATATTAGATGCTATTGTTTTAAACACAATTTCGGAAGCTGTATTTTTTATAACATCAAGACGCAATTCAAGGTTAAAGAATAGCCTTTTACCTAGATTGATGAGTCCCCACATTTTCTTATATCCCTAGAACAACATTTTGATATGCTACACGCACAATAGTAATAGGGTAGGGTAAAGATATAGGTCATCCATAAGCCATCAAAAAATTTATGACATCATGACAATCACCAATACACATGCATCAAGAATTGTTGGGTAATGAAAACAAACCACACTCCCAATTTGTGCATATTCTTCTTTTGAAATAAGTTGAACATTAGCTCCAACTAATCTCTCCACCAAGAGATTTCCTGTCAATCCTGGATCTTTGTCCACAACAGCCTGAAAGATACATCAAAATCATTCATCTTACTAACGAAAACACACGCACGAACACAGCATGACATAGAAAAACAAAGGCTTAACCTTTGAGGTACGAAGTATGACGTAACAATCAAGATTAAGGTACTTAGCAGCTACAGCAGTGGCACGACAGTGATTACTTTGAATACCACCAATGGTAATAATACAGTCAGCACCTTGAGCCACAGCATCAGCCATTAAAAACTCCAACTTTCTCACTTTGTTACCACTCAGTTGCATCCCAGACAAGTCATCTCTCTACATAAATAAATCCAATTACGCCCAAAATCACAAAGAAAGAATCAAAATTTCATGGTGGGATTTCTTGAAATAACTTGAATTGATCATAAAAAATGATTACCTTTAAATAGACTTCAGTGTTGGTGGGCAAATTCGGAAGGTTCCATTTGTGAATAGGAGTAGGGAGGTGACCAAGAGAGAAGATACGAGAAGGGATTGGATTCAAAAGGGAAGCCCATGAAGGTGGTGTGTAGGCCCTTTGGCTTAAGAAATCAAATAAACTTCTTGATTCTTGATCCTTGTTGTTGTCCAAATCCATTATTTGAGAGAGAGGGTGAGAGCAATAGAGTGATGAAGTGAAGTTTGGTTTTTGAGAAGACAAAAAAGGAAAGGTCTTGAAGAACAAGTTCTTGTTTTTGTTGCTGATGGTCGGAGAAGGAATGAGAGAGTAATTAGGGGAAGAGTAGAAGCACCTGTAGCAGAGCATTTCAGCAGACCATCCTCTCTCAGGCCATTGCTCTAATTCTTGTCATCATCTGTTCCTTATTCGGCCATTGATTATAACTAATGTAATAGTGTGGCAGAAATTTTGTTTAATTTTTTTTTATTAAAATAATATAGTTTTATTTTTAAAATTTTATTTTAGATATTAATATATTAAAATAATAAAAAATTTAATTTGAAATTCAAAAACTTTTAAAAACAAGGTTAAACTAAATTAGCAAACAAAGCCAAGTACCAAATTTGGGTTTTGTTTTGACTAAGTACTTCTTGTTTAATATATATTATTTAAAAGTCCCTGCAATTTAAACCCAGTTCAACCTTCTATGAAATCCTTTTATTTCATTGTATGGTAGAGATTGATATAAGATTTGAAAAAATAAAGTTGAATTACTATGGGGTAATTTTACAAAAAAAAATTTTATGGTTGTAAATTAGTTTTTAAGAATATTCGGTGTTTTTATAAATTAAAAGGCTAAATGTTGGTAGAAATATAGAGAAAATATTAAATTATTAATAAAATTGGTGATAGACAATTAGAAATCAACACTTCACCGTAATATGGATAAAATTTAATAAGAAAGTTGATTATAATAATATAAGAAAAAAATATATTTTAAAAAAAAACAATGTATTTTAATTCACAATTCATTAAATATAAAATAATAAAATAAGGTTAAAAATAATATAAAAAATTAGTCTTTATTAACTTGAGTTTGTATGACAAACTTGTAACATTGTTAATCCAAATCAAACCAACCCGAGATATCTCACAAAACCTACGGTCCAGACCTTAAGATTAGAATAATTTGATAAAAAATAAAGAGAATTATAAAATTTTTTAAAAAAACTCGCGTTAACTTTTCAAACTTATAACTTGGGTCATTAGACCCAAAACATCTTGTTTCAAAAAAGTTATAAAGTTCAATTCTGAATCAATCAAATATTAAATGATAAAATTGAAAAAAAAAATTTAATTTTACAAAAGATTAAAAATAGCAATTAAAAAAATTATGATTAAAATTAAAATATAAATAAATTTTATATTTAATTGAAGCGTAAAATTAAAAAAAAAATCAATTTATCAAAGTGACAAAAAAATAAAAAGAATTAGGATCAAAATCGACATAAAAAATAAAAACAAATTCTTGATTGAAGAGTGAAATTAAAAGGAATAATAGTTTTTACAAAAGAGTCAAGAAAAAAATTAAAAATCAAAATAATAAAAATTAAATTAAAAAAATATAATAACATCAATTTAAATTAAAAAACAACGTGCAATGATTTGAAAACTTGAAATGGGTTAAAACCTTCATAAAAAATGAGTGTTATTGAAAATATAACTATATTTATTTATATAATAACATTAGGTGCTTCAACTAGAAAAGTTCAAGAAAGATTTTAACATTTGAAAGACAATATTAATACATGTTTAAATAAAATCTTAAAGATGATATGTTTGTTTGTTGCATATATTATAAAATTAGAAGACTCTTAAATTAGAAACATTTCACAAGAAAATACAATGAATCCAAGATATATATCTCATTTCAATGTATCGCAAATGTTGTTCTTAATCATTAATGTAAAAAATAAATTGTCTTGTTGCTAATTATTTACAATATGATATTTATTATTTATCATGTAGAATTGCATTGATGTGATTGATAGCACACTTATGCATGATTATATATCTCAAGAAAATCAAATTCTATTTATTAGTAGAAAATATGTACCAATACAAAATTTAATAGTTACATGTAACTTTGACATGCAATTCATGTTTGTTTGGGCAAGATAATAAAACAGTAAACATGATACTAATCTATTGACAATCTCAATATAAATTTTTCTAAACTATCATTAGGTAATTACATGTTTAAATTTTATTTTATGTTAATTATTATTATGGTTAATTTTTATTTATGAAATTACTTATAAATTTTGAAATTATTATTATCACATGAAAATATTATTTGGTTAATGAGAGATATTATTTACTATTTATCTAAACAAGTATAGATATTTTAATTTATGTAAAGATGAGAGATATTACTTGTTAGATTTTTAGCATAGAGAATAACTAGAAAAACAAGAAGAATTATTTAATCGTTCATTCATTATTATGTAATGTGATGGCCGCTTATCCGCACAAAATATTTAGATTGTATCAATATTAATAACACTACATAACATTAGAAGAAAATAGCAAAAGGACATGATATTTGCTAAATTTAATCTTAATTTTATTCTTGATGAATTTTAAACCGAATATCGTTACATGTCCTGATGATTCTAGGCGCCCCGGCATTGTCTAGAATGTTTGCCATGCTTGCCCTCAGTGAAGTACGTCATTTATGTACTGCATCACGTATTCGTCATCTCCCAACAAGATTTGAAGAAGGATGAATTTCTATATTTAAACTGACAGATAAGGTTTTAGGATTACAGATATGTTTTTCGCCAGACTATTAGCAAGCAATCTTTCGGGTTTTTGAGGCTCAATTTGTAATTGAAAATGCAGATTACCGAAGAAATAAAAGGCTTTAACCCTACACTTGCCACTGAACCACTTGGATCAACACCTTTCAGGGAGTGTGCTGCTAAGGCAAATGCTTCCCGCTGATGGTGTCGCCTGCTGATTGGTTTGTTACAAAATAATTTCTCTATTTCTTATAATGACACCTCTATTTTCTTCCAAAGTTTTTGACAAGTTATTTATAATAAGAAATATGATCACATCTTCAGGACATGTGAGGAAATATGTACGGCCAGATGGAAGAACTTTTGCAACATTATCCTGAAGCACAATTAATAGATACATCCTACGGGCACAAGCATTCGAGTCTACTTCTGATAATTGCAGTCTCTGGACATGGAATACTCTGTTTCTCACTACTCTTAAGTTGGAAATGATAACCATGAGATAGATGTTTCAAGAGATAATATTTGACATATGATTATGATCAACTCCCATCTTTTGTTATGCTTAATTATGCAATACCATTGTCAGGATTTTTTCGGATATTTAAGCAATTTTTCAGTCTCATTCCATATCCGATCATCTGTTTCTATGTTTTAAATGTTCGCACCAGCAACAAAAATTGGATGAGCCTCTTCCTGATTAAAATCAGAACCAATCTTTATTGTTTATCTCCTTACAGCACAAGTTATTATGAAACCAATAAAAGAAATGATGAATGTTGCAACTTCACCAAATTTTTTTCTCAGCCAACCAAGAGTCTATCACGAAACTCCCATCTCAGGGGAAATTAGAACTTAAAAATCCGAGTGTCATGTTTCGGACAATTACAACAAGCTATGAAGATTACAAGGAAACAAAAAAGACTCTTTAATCATGTATTGATATCTTTTGTGTATCACCTAAAAGATTGAGGCACCCACCTTAGTTTTCCCCGACATGACCTCTTTGGCTTCGTTGATCTTTGAAGCAAGATAATGGCTCCCTCCAGCATCAGGGTGATTTGCCACCATCACTCTCCTATGAGCCTCCTTGATCTTCTCCATTACAGCACTCTCTCTGAAACAAAAGAAGAATGCAGCACACGTGTTATATATGCAAGTGAATTGGACAATGTATAACCAATTCGCTAGTAACCCCAGAACACATCCAACTAAAAATAAAAATCAGACTTGGATAGGAGCTGTTTACCTCACTCCAAGAATTAAAGCTGCTTCTCTCCTTGTCATCTTCTGCTCGAACCCACCTTTATAAAATCTTTGAACACGCGGAACTACAGGCCGAGCTTTGAATGCTTGCCATGCTCCGATTAAAAATCTACCACTCCAGGCAGCAGCAGCCACAGTAGCACCTAACACTAGAGGAGATTCCTGGACAAAGGAAACAAATTAAGCACAAGGAGGTGGTAAACCATCCAACTGGTTACTGCTAAATCAGCCTAACAGCCATATTATTTGGTGACAAACTGTTCACAAACTAAATGCAGCTTCTGTCCCCCAATTAACATTGAATAATCAGAGTTCTAGCAAATCTTATGCATTAATTGAAGAAAGCTCATAATTTGGAGAGCACGACCATGTAATTTAGTACTATTTCTCTATTTCTTTCTTTCTTTTCTCATTCTCACTTATTCACGTGGGCATCCTTGTGTGTGGTCTAATAACCAAGAATGCCGAGTACTGAGATTGCTACACTATGTCTACTCAACAACAACATTGTGGCTGGACTTCCAATTTAAACAAGGTGAAAACTAAATAGACTTCTTGAAGTGCTGTAATGAACAACATTTGTCTTCGCATGCCAAGCAAGAAAGACGAGACTTCTTGAAATGCCAGTCTAATATAACTGAATAGGAGATTCAACCAGCATAGCAATATCAAAGATCCAGCGTTTGCTAGGCTTTAAGAATCAAAATGCATATTGAGGTTAAAAGCAATATAAGATTAAAAGCACTTTAAACTTTAAAACCCACAACGGAAACATCAAGACAAAGGCTTGTGGAAAGCTCAATTACTCATTCAATGGTCAAAATAAAAGCAACCCATTTAGCAAACACCTCAAAAGACTCAGGCTTTATAGTATATATATCCACTGTAAAAGAAAGGAAAGGAGAAGGATGGCTAAGAATCCTTACCATTATTACTATATATTGTAATAAAACTCTGCTACTTTTAAAAAGAAAGTAACGATCTTAAGAAACAGCACCAAAAATCTGCAATCAACAAAGCAAAATTGAATTAAAATCGAACTAAGCAAAACTATATACAACATTCTTATTGTTATACTTACTAAAACAAATAACAAAAAACAGAAAGAAGCAAGAAACTAGCCTTGTTTAACAGCTGGTTAAGCTTGAAGGTTTAAAAGAAGAAGTAGAAATGGCACTTTATTCACAAAAAAATAAAATAAAAATAAAGTAAGGGTTCTGGAAGACAAATTGAAAGTTCGAAACTTGGTGTGTTTCTGTATCTGGAGAATTTTATTACATTATACTTTTATAATGCTATGTTAAAACTTGGGCAACAAGACAGCAACATGACAAAAACACGGCAACCGCCTCTGAATCCCAAGCTAGCGTGTTTTTTACTTCTTCTTCTTCTTCTATCTGGAGAAACCCTTGAGACAAAAATAATGAGCTCAGAACTGGTGGCGATGGGCCTTTATTTCTAGAGGCCGGCTTTCTTGTTCTCTTAACCCAATTTGGGTGAGGGGAAAATATTTTAGAAGCTGTTAGATATTTTATTATTATTTTTAAATACAAACATGTGTGAAAAACAGAAAAATCAAATTCATTATCTGTAAAAAATAATAAATATATCTCCATTTAAACTTTTATTTTTTTATATATTTTTTAAATGACCAATTTAAATAACTAATATAATTATCACTAATTACTCTCCAAACATAATAAAACTTCTTGATTTTTTCAAATATGTTGCATCCTCCGTGGTATAATCATTTTTAATATAAAATAAAAATTATTATTAATGTTTCTTTATTGTATTTGGTTCATCATTCAAGATTCACTAGGAATGTGGATATATGTATATATATATCTATATATATATATATAGTGATAGATTATATAATATACTGTTAATAATCTTGGTATTAGATTAAACTCGTCAAAATATATATTAAGTGTCCAAAATTAAATTCCTAACAAGTTCCTAAGAACTAGTTACTGAAAGTATTTGCGTTGTTATTCGTAAAAAAAAGGGTATTGTAGTTAGTTTAATATAAAATTAATACGAGAGTATTTGAGTTTTTTTCTTTAAAAATAAAAAACTATATATCATGACATCTCAAATTCTCTTACGTTTTAGAGAGGAATCATATTTCTTGCTTTTATGGGCAGTCGAATGTGCTAGAACATTCGAGATTTTTAGAAACTCAAGATTTCTTAGCATACCAAACACAAGAATGCTCGGCGTCTCGAATTGCTTTCCTTGGGCAATCTTGAACGTGTTCGATGATGATATCTACCATTAAAATGCTTTTATATTATAATATAATCAAAATCCAAAAAGAATTCATTTTGTGGCTTCTTACTTTTGGCTTTGGAGTTTTTTTGAATTGTGATGGATAATAATTTTTAAAAGTAATTTTTAATTAAAAATATATTAAAATATTATTTTTATATATTATTTAATTTTAATACCATCACATTAAAATTATTAACACCATTTAAAAAAAATATTTAAAAGATACTTTGAACGATATGTTGTGATGCAAAAACAAATACTTATTTTTCATGATGGCTTTTAAAATTCTATTAGAAATTTTTTAAAATTAAATCTTGAAAATATAAAACAATAAAAATTAAATTAAAGTCAAAAGCCTTTGTCTATCAAATAGATACTTAATGCAGTTAGTATATGGATAAATCTAGAGATTTAATGAGATTTTTATATTAATTAATTAATTAATGTCAGGTCTCCATCAAACATTTTAATGGGAATAATGACAGTGCAATCATTCAAACTTAATTTTAGTTAGAATTAGATAATGATCAAGTTTGAATTCTCAACTTCATATTTTTAGGTTTTTGTTTCGTATGATTTCTACAAAATAATTTTAGTTATATTCATTTTTATTTATAAATTGTAGAAATAAGTTTCAACTTATATCAAGATTTTGTTACAAAGTTGAGGTAAAATTTTGATTAATCAGAGGTAAAATTTCTTAACTTTTTACTAATAAATTTTAATTTACTCTACATTTCTCATGTAAAATAATATTTTTTTATTTTTTAAAAAATTATTCTTAATAATAAAACATTTAAATAATAAAAAATATAATTTACAAATATAATTAAACCATAATCCAAAAACCATACCAGAAGATAGTATCCGTCAATGTAGAATCTATTATTAAAGAATCATCTTAACCTAAAAATTTAAACTTTAAATTAGATTTTAAAATATAATTTATATTATTTTCTAATACATTTTCTTTTAAAACTTTTAAATTGCATAGATTTATAATATTTTATGTTTAATTTTTATTAAATAAATAAAAATAATTAAATTCAAATTCATTACTGCTTAATCATCAAAACTTTTATATTATATTAAAAAATTATTCCAACTTAAAATTTTAAATTTTTACATAAAATTATAAGTATAAATTCTTGAAGCCCTAAATAACTTTTAAAATTTAAGAAAGAGAAAAACCCTCCCACGATGAAGCATGACAAGATGGTACCCGTCAATGCTGACGGCAAAGCCAATGTGAACGATTATTACTTTATTGTATTTGGTTGAGCATTCAAAATTCATTAGGAATGTGGGTAGATTTACTATTCTACCCTTAACTATTAAAGTATCTAATTTGATTATAAGATATATATATATATAATAAAATACAACTCAAGATTTCTTAGCAAACCAGACAAAAGAATGCTTGACGTCTCGAATTGCTTTCCTTGGGCAATCTTGAACGTGTTCGATGATGATAGCTACCATTAAAATGCTTTTATATTATAATATAATCAAAATAAAAAGAAAATTCATTTTGTGGCTTCTTACTTTAGGCTTTGGAGTTTTTTTGAATTGTGATGAATAATAATTTTTAAAAGTAATTTTTAATTAAAATATTATTTTTTATATATTTTTTAATTTTTAATATCATCACATCAAAATCATTAAAACCATCTAAAATAAATTATTTTAATTTTTTATAATAAGAAATTATTTAAAAAATATTTTGAACCACATGTTGTGATGCAAAAACAAATACTTATTCTTCTAGATGTATTTTAAAATTCTATTAAATATTTTTTAAAATTAAATCTTGAAAATAAAAAACAATAAAAACTAAATTAAAGTCAAAAGCCTTTGTCTACCAAATACATACTTAATGTCGTTAGTATCTAAATAAATACTAAATTAAAGTCAAAAGCCTTTGTCTACTAAATCTATACTTAATGCAGTTAGTATTTGAATAAATCTAGAGATTTAATGAGATTTTTATATTAATTAATTAATTAATTAATGTTACGTCTGCATCAAACAGTTTAATGGGAATAATCACAGTGCAATCATTCAAACTTAATTTTAGTTAGAATTAGATAATAATCAAGTTCGAATTCTCAACTTCATATTTTTAGGTTTTTGTTTCGTATGATTTCTACAAAATCATTTTAGCTATATTCATTTTTATTTATAAGTTGTAGAAATAAGTTTTAACTTACATCAAGATTTTGTTACAAAGTTGAGTTAAAATTTTAATTAAATCAGAAGTTAAATTTCTTAACTTTTTACTAATAAATTTTAATTTACTCTACATTTCTCATTTAAAATAATATTTATTTATTTTTAAAAATTTATTCTTAATATTAAAACATTAAAACAATAAAATATATAATTTAAAAATATTTTTTTAAAATATAATTAAACCAAAATCCAAAAACCATACTAGAAAATAGTATCCGCTAATGTAGTATCTGAATAATCTCAACTTAAAAGTTTAAACTTTTAGACGAGATTTTAAAATATAATTTATATTATTTTCTAACATATTTATTTTAATTTGAAAATTGCACAAAATCATACTATTTTATACTTAATTTTTATCAAATAAATAAAAATTATGAGAATTGAATTCATAATCGTTTAATTATCAAAACTCTTATTTCATGTTAAAAAACTATCCTATCTAAAAATTTAAAATTGAAAATAAAATTATAAAATATAAGTATAAATTCTTGAAGCCCTAAATAACTTTTAAAATTTAAGAAAGAGATAAGCCCTCCCACGGTGAAGCATGAGACGATGGTACCTGACGGCCAAGCCAATGCGAACGAATATTATTTTACTAAAGAGTCAACTAAGAACAAGTCGGAAGCAGTTGACAGGTGATAACTGGCAACCGGGCATGACACAGCCAACGAATAAAATAGAGAGGGTAAAGTATCATCGTTAAGGTGGGAACTGGGAACGTTAATTAAGTTCTTGTCTGTTCTTAAAGCAAGCCAGGGGCCAAAAGTCATCCTCTCTCACCTTCACGCAGCACTAAACTAAAGTCTTCACCGTCTCTTCCAAAGTCTCATAGACGTCTCTCTCTTTCTGTACTGCTCTTTCAAGCTTGAATTGCTTTGCTCGTTGCTAGACGATGCAGTTTGGTTTTCTTTGAGAGTTTGGTTTTCTCTGCTTCTAAGTTACAGCAGGTTTGTGCGTTTTTTGTACTTTTTTTGTTTTTTGTTTTTGTGTAGTGAGCTCTTAAGTGGGTTTCAGCAATTTAGCTTAAGAGTCTAGCACCCTTTGCTGTTCATGAATGATTTTGTTCTTTTAAAGTCAAATTGGGTATCTGTTCTTGTCATATAAGAACTATAGAGTTTGCTTGAAGTCCTTTTAGTTCATGATGTTTTTACACAACATAGAATCAACTATCTGTGTAAAATGCCTGATGAAGTTAGGATTTAAGAAGTAATCAGCTGCAGATTATCAATAGGATGGTCACTTGGTTGATTCAAGATTGAGTTACTTAACGAAAGTATAAAATTAGTCACTAAGGTTGACGCTTATCATGAGTTGTTGAGCAAAAATAATCATTGGATGGCTTGAGTGTTGAAAACTTTCTTAACTTTGCTTGAAAAGGTCTTAACCAATCCAGGGAAGTTGCAGTATAGAGATTAATGTCTCAACTGCGCATGAAAATTTAACTATCCTAAAGATAAATTGCTTGATGGTGGTAATTGTTAAGTGAGACATCAAGAGTTAGTAGCTATAACCGTTGGAATTTTTCTTCTGTAATCGGACATGCATCTATGTGTATTGAATATTGACTTCATTTTCTGTTCCTTTTGTAGGCTCTATTAATAAGAAATGGCTGACCATGAAAACGATGATGTATCAATGCTATCAGACACTCATCCAAAGTTAGTGGATGAAGATGTGGATTCTCGATTTTCGCCATTTCTTTCCAGGAATCAGAGTGCATCAATTTCTATTCCTATGAATTCCATGGAGTCCTATGGTTTTGAAACCAATCTTGGTGGCTATACTGGTCCACTGCATAGTGAAAGAAAAGCTCCAATGGTACAAATGAGGGGTCCTTTATATAACAACCGTAACACTGAAAACCTATTCCTGGCAAATCATGGTGTAACAGCTCGCAAAAAGGTGGAACCCAAACCAGAAAGATGTCAATCTTTTAAAGGAATGGATCCGAGTGGCTGGGATGATATGTATACTGATACAAATGCCCACTTAATGAGGTCTGGACAACTAGGGATGTGCAATGATCCTTACTGCACAACATGCCCATCGTATTACGATTCCAAAGATTCCAGGGTATGCTTTTGTTCTAATATAAAAAAATATTATAGCTTCTGGAGTTGCTGTTATGGTATCCTGGATTTTTACTGCTACTTCTTGTTGCCCTTCATTATACAAACGGGAGGAACCAATTTCTATATGGATTATGATTGAGACTTCAGCCATAAATGGCTATTTTGTTGCCTATATTTTTACTTGGTCACTTTCATTGAGTAATTCTATCATAAAACAATGATTTTCTCCATCACTAGTTGGTTTCATGATGACCTCTATTGTTATCAACATAGCGAGTATGGGCCATGTTGTAGTTTGTGGCTCCTAGGCAGATGCTAGAGCGAAACGATATCCGCTACAAGATTTAACAGTTTTATTGATGGAATTTTTCCGTCAGTATAAGACATATTCTGTCGGTAATTAATTTACCAACAGAATCATCGATGGAAATGATTCGTCGGTGAATCTTTTCTTGGTAATTTTTTTTCCGTCGGTAAATCCGTTGGTAATAAAAAAAATTATTACCGACGGATTTACTGACGGAAAAAACACGTCAGTAATAATATTTTTTATTACCAACGGATTTATTGACAGAATTCCGTAACGGAATTCCGTAACGGAATTCCATCTATAATTATTTAAAAATATTTTAAAAAAAATTCATTTTATAAAATTATAAAATAATTAAATTAACATAAATCAACACTCTGTAATATATACTCAAAATGCTTGAAAAAAAAAAGAGAAAATCAACTCAAACAAATTTGCAACAAATAAATAAAACAAAAAAATAAATTCAACTAAAAAAATTCATATGAAAAAAATAAAGTTGCAATTGCTAAAAATTTAAAAATCATATAAATAAATCAACTACAAATTGATCTCATATGAAACAAATATAGTGAAAAAAATCAAGAAAAAAGAAAAATCTTACCTTAATGTAGTTGTAAGTGAAGCTAAGAAGGGAAACAAAATGTCATAAAACATATTAATTAAAAAAACACTTAGAGGATAAAAAAAGAAAGAAGAAGAAGACATACCCAAGCATGAAGGAGAAGAGAAGGAGATGAAGATAGAAGAGAAGAGAAAGAAATAGATATTGATGTCTTTTTACATATAGTGAAGAAGAAGAAGAAGAAGAAGAAGAGAATAAGAAATGAGTCTTTCTCTTGTGAAATAAGAGGATTCAGGCTTTTTATTGGGCGCGTTAGCGACGAAATTACCGATGGAATTTTTGTCTGTAATATTTAATTTAAATTTTTAATTTCATAAAAAGTTTTCAGAAACCGCCAACAATCACCGATGATTTTTTAATCCATCGGTGATTCCATCGCTAATATTTAAATGAAACTTTTAAATTAATTGAATATTTTCAGAAAACTGCCAAATAACACCGACGACTTTTCAATCTATCGGTGATTTTGTCGGTAAAGAAAGTGCAATTGGAAAGTGAATAGTTCTGGAGCTCTCTGGAAAGTGGAACAAATTTTTTGTCATTTCGTGCTTGGTGGCAATTTTTGTTGATCCTTTGTTTTTCTTCCTACTTTGGGTGCAACAGGTATGCTTAACTTGCTTATAGTTCCATAATTTATAGCTAGAGTGGCGTTAAATAGTACAGTTCACAGATCATGCAATTACATACAGAACTTGCAGTTACATACAGCTCTAAAACCATGATTTTAGCAACTTTTAAATAGCTTTGTTAAGTTTTAGGACTTTCAATTTTCTGTGTTCTAATCATGGATATTCTATTGCTAAGAGGGTCTATGATGAGGTCATTATCTGTTCGTGATTTTACTTGGATTGTATAAAACTTCTAGATTTCACGGTCAATTATTTGAAAAAAATTGCCATAATAATTGCTCAAAAGCTGCCGTTATTGCTAATATACTTCATCTGTTTTTGACTTCAAGCTTTACTATTTAGGCATTTCATATGATATTCCCCTCAGTTCATACTTTAGCTTGTATTTTTTTTTGGAATTACATGATTTTAAATTTTGTTTGCAGGAAAACAATTGCATAGTTATTGATTGGCCAATGACTAAAACAATTGTGGTGTTTAGAAGCTTGACTGATCTCATCTACTTATTGAACATACTTCTTCAGGTACATTACCTGCTTACATTAATGTGATTTTCTTTCTTTCTTTCTTTCTAGCTGCTATGAGACTTGTTATCTCCATTAGTACTGATGTCAATCTTTTTATTTAGAACTTAGAGATCACTTATGATAGGCTTTGTAGTAACTTAAACCATACACTCAAAAGTAACACGCCATATGACACAGTTAAAGCTAAAAAGATTATGTGAAATTTTAGACAAAATCTTTCTAGCATCATAGAACTTTTTATGACACGTGAGATTAAAATTTAAAGGTGAAGAAGCCCGTGATGGCATATAAAATGATCCTAGTGATGAAAATAACTCTTATAAACAATGATGAGCTTGTCTCTATGCTTCTTTAATTGTTGAAGTATGATTGTCAGATTCATTGCTTCTATCTTGAAGCTCTTTTAGAGTCCAACTTTGACTGATATATGAAAACTATTCATAGCAAGTATTGATTCATTAATACTCATTTATTTTTTGCAGTTTAGGTTAGCTTATGTTGCTCCTGAATCTAGAGTGGTTGGTGCTGGAGAGTTAGTTGACCATCCCAAGAAAATTGCTAAGCACTACCTTAAAGGATGTTTCTTTATTGACTTATTTGTGGTATTACCGCTCCCACAGGTTAGTTATTCATTCTCTTTCTAACGTGGTAACTATTGACATTATAAATTTTACTTAGGATTCAACACAACATATTATATCTATATTTTTATGTTTAAATAACAAGCATCTAAACATCAAGTTCTGAACCTGGCTGAGGATGTGGAAATTAATTGCTTGTCATTACATGAATTTGGGTTCTGGCGGGCACAGGGACAACTTTAGGTCTTAGGGCCATAAAGCACGTAACTGAGTATGATTGCCTAATATGAAGATGATAAATAATGTCATCAATTTAAAATGAAGCACGTCACTTAGTATGATTGTCTAATATGGTGAGGATTAATAATGTTGTCAATTTGAAATGAAGACTTGGTAAGCACTTGAAAATGTGGAGTGATAACGAATGTGAAGTGTCAAATGTTGCAGCCTCTAATGAGCAATGCTACGATAGACATTTCATGATTGACTCTATGAACACTATCCTAATCTCATCGTTGATCGTATACATGTAGGTGTCATCTATCTTTCCTACAATGAGATTTGGAGAGTATTAGATAACCACTTTCGAAGAAGCTGACTATCCTTGGTGTTGTTATAAATTAAATCACAATAAATTGCAAAACTAAACAAATTGTGAAAATGAAATAATATGATTGCCTGTATGGTTTCCATGGAATTTACGTTGTAATCTTCCAGATTCAGTAAATTATGTCTAATAAATTAGCATTGGAATCTAATACCATATTCTTGGTAATCATGTGCAGATCATTATATTAAAAGTCCTACCAGAGGGATTGGGAAACTTTGGAGCAAATAACGCCAAAAATCTTTTACGGGTAGCTGTTCTTGTCCAGTACATTCCAAGGCTATGGAGGTTTATTCCTCTTCTCATTGGTCAGTCTCCAACTGGCTTCATATTTGAGACAGCATTGGCAAACTTCTTTATAAATCTTTTCACCTTTGTACTAGCTGGTCACATCGTTGGGTCATGTTGGTATCTTTTAGGGTTGCAGGTGAGTGTGTTGAGCTTTATTTCTTAAACATTTTCTTAACCTTTGAATATCCATAAGCTATTATGAACTCTGTTACTATTTTGGATCTCTAGTATCCAGAGATGCATTATACATTTTTTCCATGAGTTCTCACCCTCAATCTCCTTATAATACTCAATCTCTAGTTCTTAACCTTTGAAGCAATGGTAGATTGAAAGGAATATTTTGGTTTACTACCATAACATTTCCTTTTCTTGTCACATTATCATTGCATGGATCATTTTCTTTTTTGGCATATTGCTTTCTTTCTCCTTTTGGCTAATTGAGTGAAATCCAAAACTAGTTCTGTATTTTGATGCGTTAGTGATAGTACTCAAATGACTCTACCATTCTTTTAACAGAGGGTTAATCAATGTCTCCGTGATGCCTGCCATTATACTGGTTTTCGAGATGAGTGCATGAAATTTATAGATTGTGGACGCGGGGATGCTAATGAAGAATATGGGTCTTATCCAAATTGGGCTATCTGGACACAGAATCCCAATGCAAGTAATTGTTTTCAAACGAGTGGTCCGCCAAATGGTTTTGATTATGGAATCTATGTCAAAGCAGTCAACCTCACTGGAGAAAAGATCATCACCAGATACATATATTCATTGTTTTGGGGATTCCTGGTATGTGAGTAATGCTATCTTGCATCATTTTTTTTTCTTTTTTTCTAAGCTTTTATTATGTAATTGGAAATTCTCTCCATAGCAAGTAATATAAGCATTCCACTTAAATACTTATCTAATCATAATTTTCCATCTTTTTATAATTAACAAAAACTTTAAACCACGATAGACTTCTTATCTCTTCAAAGAAAAAACCAAAGGCTTAGTGTACTCTTTTTACATGGTTCATTAATCATTACAGATTTGACCGATGGTATAAGTGATCTTTTCTCTTTTTTAGTAATAGTAAAATAACCTTTTAGCCTAAAAAGAAAAGTACTACTGACCAAGGGTATTTAACTCTTTTTATTGTTTTTTAAATAAAGTAAAAAAGTGTTTTTAACCGTTAGTCTATGGGATTTTTAGTCTTTTCACATACTAATTTTGTTAATTCCAGAACCATGGAGTCCAATTTGATATATTTTAAGATGATTAAATAATTTTAAATTCAAAAAATTGTTGGCATGTGTTGTTCACACGCTAGTGTGTGGGAGGCGCTCGAGTTCTTTGGGCGGCATGTGTAGTGCCTCCTGGTGGTAAAAAATCCTTGCCCTTCTGCCATGTCGTTGGATACGCTGCCATGTTCTCTTTCTTTTAGTGCATTTCATGTTAGCGATGGTTGGTCGGTTGGTCGTCGATGAGGTTTCCCCCTTCTTTTCTCACTCATCCCCTGAAAATTACAAGTTGATCCTCCTTGTTATTGATATTTTAATTCTAGTACTTATTCTTTTGATTTTTAATTTTTTTTCTTAATTCTTTTGTAAAATTTTTATTGGTTTTCAATATAATCTTTAAATTTTAATTTGTCGTATATTTTTTTTTTCAACATGGTCTTCATTCTTTCGATTTTTATTTTTTTCTTGTTCCTTTAGTAAAAGTTTTATTCGTTTTTAATTTCATAATTTAATCAAAGTTTATAGTATATTATTTTTTTAGTATGATTCTTTTTTTTTTTGTTAAAGTTATTTTTTCTTTTTAATTTTTCCCTCTAATAAAAAATTTATAGTTGCCTTCTAATTTATTTTTATTTTTACCCTAATTTTTTTAAATACTAATTTTTTAGATCCTCATAATCAATTTTTTTCTTGATTTCATCCTTTATTGTTTGATTTATTGGGGATTGAGCTTCATGGTTTTTTAGTGTATAGTGCTTCTGGTCTAGTGACTCGGGTTTGTGTTTGAAAAGTTAACCCGGGTCGATATCTTTTTTTTTTTATCTTATATTATTTTTAAATTTCATCATTGGCTATTGTTTTTTTTTTAAAATTAAAAATAACATGTATTCAATTTTTTTATTAAAAAAAATATTAGACCTGTGACAGAGTGTGGGTTAGCTTGTGGAAACTATAGGTGTAATCAATCGCTTTTGATGCAGTTCTTTAACCTAAGCTAAGAACACCTCCCTTTTCATCTGGTGGTGTCACTTAAGTTTACAAAACTAGGTTTATTTTAATCTTTACTATCTTGAAACCTTTGATTTCTTGGGCTCCTTCTCAATAACTCTTTCATTTCATGTAACACACCTATTTGATCTTATAATTGTGTCAATATTGATGCAAATTAAATTATTTCTCGGCTGACCTAATATTATATTTTTAATTTTGTGAAGCAAATCAGTACTCTTGCTGGAAACCAAGTGCCAAGCTATTTTATTTGGGAAGTCCTCTTTACCATGGCAATCGTTGGACTTGGCCTCTTGCTCTTTGCTTTTCTCATAGGAAACATGCAGAACTTTCTCCAATCTCTTGGTCGGAGGTATAATTTATTAAATTTATCCTCTCAAACGTCACCCAAACGCCTTTCGTTGTTCATAATGACTTGATTTCTATTTTTTTCCGTTCTTTTTTTTTTTGAATCTTTGCTGGTGAAAACATTATTATTTTGCATCCATTTCAATAGTGTTCTTATTTGAAAGCATGGATGGCCTAGGCTAGAGTGTGTATGTTAAATGATCGAGGAAGAAATTTATAGGTTGTGCTTGACAAATTAGTGACTATCCTGCGTTCAGATTTAAAGATATTTTTCATCACTATCTCTCCCAAATTTTATATACTCTTTATATAATGATGGTTTCTTTCAAAATAACCAGAGGTAAGATTATTATCCAATACCAAAATAACTTCACTTCTGAACACCAACTCTTAATAGAGAAGTTTTGTAATGCAGAAATTCTATTCATTTTCCAAGATGATCCTTTATTTACAGCATTGTTCTTATTTGTATCGAATCTTTAACTAACTAATTGATTTCCAACTAACTCTATTACAACTTTATTTTAATGCATTAAAAGCTTGCCTATACTATCTAGCTATAACAACCCTTCCTATCAATTTCTTTCTTTTGATATTCTTCTTTATTTCTTCCTACACATGTCATTTGTTACTGCTGTTAAATTGTTGTTGTTCTAACAAGTTCATCATTACTAAAATACAATATTTTTAATTTAAATCTCCAAAGACGAAGGTGATGGGTGAGAAATGAGATAGATGTCTACATTATTCACATCTTGAGAAGAAAATTTAAAAAACCTCCATGCCTATTTTGATGTGGTGGGATTATGATGCAATTAGTATTCGGGAATTATTTTTCTATTCCTAGTTTGGTATTTGCAAGTAGATTAGAATGTCATCTGCTTGACTAATCATTATTTATTAAATGTTAACTGTTCTACCTTTTAGAAGATCAGAAATGTCATTAAGACGACGTGATGTTGAGCAGTGGATGAGACATCGGCGATTGCCACAAGAACTAAGAAGGTATGTTGTTTATTCTTTGAACTTCTGATATCTCTATGTTTCTACCCTCTTTTTTGGGTAAACTCCTCTCTCCCCATCACACAAACACGCGCACATATACACACTTTAATAATATATTTCTTGACATGATGGATTTTGTAATGAAATGTAATGAAATTCCATACACTTTCGAGGCTTTATGGTTAGAGTGTGCAATAAGTGAAACAGTTGCATACTTAAATGAAGAAACCCTTGTTATCTCCATCAAACCTTGCGCGCATACACACACTTCAATCAGATATTTTTCCTCCTGGACCATCTTGATGTGTCAAAGCAAATATTCTTTCATTTATGTCATGCCTATTGCTATACCCTTTTATTGTTTCTTTGTATTTCCATCCATAATATTCCTCGTATTTTTCTTGTGCACTTGTAAGAATTTACTTCTTTGTATGGTCGTATTATTTGGCATATGTTATATGGATCTCATAACTTATAAAATTATTGTCATGTAGGAGAGTGTTAGAAGCTGAACGGTATCATTGGGCTGCTACTAGAGGTGTAAATGAGGGAATGCTTATGGAGAATTTGCCGGAAGACCTTCAGAGGGATATAAGAAGGCATCTCTTCGAACTTGTCAAGAAAGTAAAATATAAAATTCCCAAACCAATAAAATTGATTTGATATGCACTTCATACTCATTGACTCCTTCTGATCCTTAGTACTGATAACTTGTTGAGTTAATTTGGCTGAGGGTTGCAATCAAACTTAACAATTCATCTCTAGAGAAAAGCAAGACAAATTTTGGTTTTTTTTTTTGTCTAAATAGACTTTCTCATTTCATAATCATAAACTTTGGACTAACCTGCTATGCATTTATCTGCAAAATTGTGTAGGTTTGGATTTTTAACCTGATGGATGACCATGTCTTAGATGTTGTCCGCGAGAAATTAAAACAAAAAATATACATCAAGGGAAGTGAGATTTTTTATGTTGGTGGATTGGTTAAGAAGATGGTTTTTATTGTGCGAGGAAAATTGGAAAGCATCGGTCATGATGGCACTGTAGTAGCTTTGTGTGAAGGGAATGTTTGTGGTGAGGAACTTCTCACATGGTTTCTTGAGCATAGCTCAGTGTCCAAAGGTATATCATGATTCTTAAGAGTAAATTGGATTCTATTTTAGTTCTTTGTAGACCATTTTAAGTTATTCGGAAGCCAAACTCCTGATAGTTGGTGTCTGTAAACACCATTAGAGCATGAGCATGAGCATGGAATTTTGGTTCTTACCACAGATGGAAGGAGAATCAAGACTTCTGGACAGCGTTTGATTAGTAGCAGGACAGCAAGGTGCCTAACAAATGTAGAAGCATTTTCACTCAGTGCCACAGACCTTGAAGAAGTCACCAGCGTTTTTGCAAGAAACTTGCGCAATCCACTCGTCCAAGGAGCCATAAGGTTATTTCGATGCCTATACCTATATTTTTTGCATACATGTTTAATAAGTTTAGTAGCTTGACTTTGTTACAAGGAAAGCACTGCATGCATGTTGATTATAACATCTTTGAGGCTTATGCATGCTTTTGAAAGAAAATATTTCTTCTTCCTTCCTTTATTTATTTATTTTATTTATTTATTTTGGAGTATGTAGATAAGCTTATCTTAGAGATGCTTTATGATAAAAATGGATTTATTGGAGAAATTTTCATGTTGTATGCATTGGTGTACAAACTTAGAAACAAAGAATGAGTAAAGGAAGTTCTTTTAGAGTTTGACTAGCCATTTTACCCGTGCTTTGCCGTGTGTTATAATTTTTTTTTTAAAATACCAAGTACGTAAGTTATTTCAATGTATTTTTTTACATAAAAAAATTTTAAGTGTAAATTGAAAAGCCCATGCAAGTAAGATCAAAATATTCCATAACATAAAATAAGATATGTATCCAATTGTGTTTTCTAAATTTATTTATTTAAATAAATAAAAGATAAATCTACACTCTAAAAAACCTATAACTTAAAAGATAAACACATATGAAACTGACTGAATATACAGACACTATAAAAAATATTACGCAAGGCCGAACACTTCAACAATAGAATTTAAAATAAATATTTTTATTTTAAAAATTAAACTTCATTTGTATACAAACAATTATAGATGAATTAGAATAATACCTTGAAAAATAAAATAGAAACAAAACTAAAAAAAAGCTTATATTAAAAAAAAAGGCATACAAAAATTGTAACCTAAGTCATAAGATTGGGATAAATTCATAGAAAAAAACTTGAAGATAATCACAAAATTAATATTAAAAAAAAACAATGTAGAATAATAAGATTGTATAAAGTTGAATTTCTAATAAATTAAATGTTGAAAAATGAAAGCAAGAAAAAAAATTAATTACATAAAAGGATTGAAAAAAAAAGGGCGAGAAAAACAATAATTAGAGGGATTGGAGTGTTTAATTGAATTTAAAAATAGCTTTAATAAAAGAAAAAAAGAAAAAGATAGTGGGTCAAATTAAAAAAAAATAAAACAACATATAAATTAATTGAAGGATGAAATTGAAAGAAAGAAAAATTACAAAAGTGCCAAGGATAAAATTAGAAATTTTAGAAAAATGAGGACCGAAATGAAAAACCAAACATATAAGAAATTGCAATTGAAGAACTAAATTGAAAAGAATAAATACTTTTATAAATAGAAAAGGAACAAAATAAGAAATTAATAGAATAAGAACTCAAATTGCAAAGTAAATATCAAAGAGGAAAATTGTATACATTACCTATTAGGAGAGAGAAAAGAAGGAAAACAACAATCAAATGACTACTGACAACAATCAAACCACCGTAAGATGCAACACTCCACTTCAAATTAAAAAGGATTTGGTGGCTCATCTTGGGAGATAGAGAAACATCCACCGGGTTGTGTCACACACATCGTCTGAATGACGCAAATGCCACTCACGTCACGTGTTAGGGTATATTGAGCAAGCTCCAACAACTTTAAGTATTAATTTTTTAAAAAAAATGTAAAAAATATCAAAATAATTCATAACCTTGGCAATTACATAAAATACTCATAAAAGTACAAAAATACCCCTAATTGTTAAGCTTATGTTTTATCTCTTCTAAGGTTAAAGATGTAATTGCACTGTACATTAAAATTTAAAAACCCAAAACACCCTTATCCAGTACCACAATAATTTATGGACTCTAGAGTAATTATGTATTTTTACTGCTAAGAAGCTTATTCAAAGTAAAAAAAGCTCTTGATCAACACCCCCATTCAAAATGCTTAATTTTCTTGGAACAAAGGTAATTTTACTGTAACTCAAGACACATTTTACTACGGATTAAGCTATAGTAAAACATCTATGTCATTTAATTTTGTAGTAAATAGATAGTCTGCGCTTTGCCATAGGCCGGGTTAATTTTTTGATAGTGTAAAAAAACGATGGTTAAGCATTGTCATTGTGTTTTAAAGAACAAAAAAATTGTCTACAACTCAATATCATAGAAAAAGAACTAAAAAATAATAATCCTTAATCCCCCGTGAATAAAAGGGTGTTTGAAAGTTTCATAAATTTTGTCATTTCACTGTTTTAAAAATAAGAGAAGCCTCTTTGCTCAAGTTAATTTTTTCTCTCTTCCAAGGGTATGACCATAAATTAACTGTTTACTTAAAAAAAGACAAGAGCCCCTCACCTAATGTTTAATTTTTTGTTTTGTTTTTAATGGCAAAATAATCATGACACTATAATAAAAAAAAAAACATGTCCGGATTATTTTGTTCCCAATTTATTTTGCAATGACGAATGTGTCATCTGGAAAAGATAATTGTACCTCAGGCTCAGTTTTTTTGCAAGGGTAAAACATATCTACACTATTCTAATTCACGGTATTTTGTATCTAGAGCCATAATAAAAGTCTCGTCTGTTTTAGTATTTTTTGTAATTTGTTTGATGATTGAGGTTTTGTAAACACTTCTTTAGTAAGATGGTGTGTAGTTTAAAGATATATGAACATGAATGAAATAAATAGGCCGCCTTTCCCTGTAAAGAAGAGTCAATCAAACATCATAGAATAAACACGAAATTAAAGCAGGGAAAGTGCTTATGGCACTGGCTTCAACTTTCAGTGATCACTGTATCTTCATCGCCTTGATCATGTATCTTCATGCTGTGATCACTGTCAGATTAACTTATCACCCAAGGTTCTAAAGTTCCGACATCATTAGAGTCTAGATTCTAAAGCTAGCTGTGAAGACCACTTTAATCTTGTAGTTGCCAGCACGACAAGCCTCATGCAAGGATTGTAGCCAAGTCACTGCTATTTAAGCAAACTGTGGTGGTGCTTTTAACTTCCATTGAAGTTGTGATTTGAGAATAAAGATAGAGCTGCACATGCTACATGGAAAAATGAAACGTTCCATTAAAGATACATGGTCTTTGCTGTAAGTAGATTTTGAAGGGTGAGTTTTAGCATGCTTCTAGCTTGTCGTGCATGAATTTTGTGTTATAATCAAAGATTTGCTTCAAGTAGAAAATTGAATAAATATGATTTTGCTTTGAGTCAAGACTTAAAGGGGGATGGAATTGTTTTTAAAACAATGATTGCGAAATGAACTTTTAAAACATCAAGTGGCTTCTGCTGTTCATTTAGACTTCGTTTTGCTTTTGTCTGAGACAGGTATCAATCTCCATACTGGAGAGCCCGTGCTGCTACCCTCATTCAAGTTGCCTGGAGATATCGGCAGAAACGTCTGAAGCATAGCAAGAGCTTTCAATCAAACCATTCTTCAAACTCGAGGGTTTAGATCTTGTATCTTTTAACACACACACATATATATATATGGTTAGCATATAATAGAATAAAATAAAATATTTTCGTGATGTACTTGAACGTAAAAAAATTCCATGAAAATTGAAGACAACATGTGAATTTCTTTGATTTGCATCTGCATCGTTCACGTTTGCTTTTCTTTCTGCTTCATATTTCTCAAGCAAGGCCCGTGTTTGCATAGCCTTCATTGAATTCTCCTCTCCTTCAAGTTGTGTCTTCATTATAATCTCAGCTTGCTTATTGATTGGCTTAAAGTAATCATCAAATGTGGCCACCTGCACATCAGTAGGACGTTATTCCAACCTTGGATAGAATCACACTAAGAAACGCCACCTGGCAGGGTGATGAGGGGACAAAAACATAAGTTTTAACTTAAGGTTCAAACAAGTGAAAATGATCATTGAAAAGCAACAGTGAAAATGATTATTGAAAAGCGACATGATGTGAAAAGCATCAGGAATATGACCTGGCAAAATTAAATATGTAAAAAGAACTAGCTTTCATTTTGAGATAAAAGTCCATAGATACGCCTCTCAAAATGTTAAAAGTAGAATTGAGGCGTTCTAAAAATAAGGACTCTTTAGGGTTGCTGTAAAAATTGGTTAGTTTCTCGGGACATAAATGATATATATAAAAGAGATAAAAATATATTTGATTGAAGAAATATAAATAAAAATATAAAATAAATTTATCTTTAAAAAAAATATTCGAATGAATTTATATATTTTCAAAACATGAAATACATGACATGTACTCTTTGTCCTCACAATTTATGTCTCTTTTATCCCGATTGTATCCGAATACTATCTAAGAGATGAACGGTGAAGTACTTTTGTGTACAAGGAATGTAAGAATTAAAAGAATGATGAACTAGGAAAAAGAATGGGAGTAGGAGAAGTACATATTAATGGTATAAAACATATGCAACAGGGAGGGAGCGATTCTTTTTACCCTCAATTCATCCCTCTAACTCAACATTGCTACATTTCACAAAAAATCTCTTCCTTGAAAATCACACCCATCAACATTCCTTGACTACTTCCTTTTTCGAAACCTCACCCCACTCATATCTTGTCTTTCATTGGACAATGTTTCACACATATCACACTATGTACTCCCATCCTTAACTACCACATGCATTCCAGCTTGCTAGGATCACCCACTTCATCCCACACCTATTCCTAGTCCCTCTTTCTCTCTGCTTGGGCATTGGTTGTATTCACACACAATCTCCCTTCACCAAAATTAAGAACCCAGGAGTCCAAAACATCAAGTTTTATATGAAAAGACTTATCCATTGTTCAGGGGTGTTAGCACATAACTCCAATCTGTTCATGTTTTCTCACAGGTATACTTCCCAAAATGAGATCATCACTTACCTATAAAATAGGGTTAGAAAAGAATATAAAAAATCAGTTTTGATTAACCTGAATTAGTATGATAAATTTCTAACACTGATTATCCAGGCTAAACCAACTCCAACTCCAGATATCCCACAAAACCCATGGTCCTTCTTCCATGATAAATTTGTAAATGATATTGTATACCGAATCCGTAAATATGAATTGGGAATGTGTGAAAAGTTTTATAGTAACCCCAGAACACATCCAACTAAAAATAAATATCAGACTTGGATACGAGCTGTTTACCTCACTCCAAGAATTAAAGCTGCTTCTCTCCTTGTCATCTTCTGCTCGAACCCGCCTTTATAAAATCTTTGAACACGAGGAACTACAGGCCGAGCTTTGAATGCTTGCCATGCTCCGATTAAAAATCTACCACTCCAGGCAGCGGCAGCCACAGTAGCACCTAACACTAGAGGAGATTCCTGGACAAAGGAAACAAATTAAGCAGAAGGAGGTGGAAAACCATCCAACTGGTTACAGCTAAATCAGCCTAACAGCCATATTATTTGGTGACAAACTGTTCACAAACTAAATGCAGCTTCTGTCCCCCAATTAACATTGAATAATCAGAGTTTTAGCAAATCTTATGCATTAATTGAAGAATGCTCATAATTTGGAGAGCACGACCATGTAATTTAGTACTATTTCTCTATTTCTTTCTTTCTTTTCTCATTCTCACTTATTCACGTGGGCATCCTTGTGTGTAGTCTAATAACCAAGAATGCCGAGTACTGAGATTGCTACACTATGTCTACTCAACAACAACATTGTGGCTGGACTTCCAATTTAAACAAGGTGAAAACTAAATAGACTTCTTGAAGTGCTGTAATGAACAACATTTGTCTTCGCATGCCAAGCAAGAAAGACGAGACTTCTTGAAATGCCAGTCTAATATAACTGAATAGGAGATTCAACCAGCATAGCAATATCAAAGATCCAGCGTTTGCTAGGCTTTAAGAATCAAAATGCATATTGAGGTTAAAAGCAATATAAGATTAAAAGCACTTTAAACTTTAAAACCCACAACGGAAACATCAAGACAAAGGCTTGTGGAAAGCTCAATTACTCATTCAATGGTCAAAATAAAAGCAACCCATTTAGCAAACACCTCAAAAGACTCAGGCTTTATAGTATATATATCCACTGTAAAAGAAAGGAAAGGAGAAGGATGGCTAAGAATCCTTACCATTATTACTATATATTGTAATAAAACTCTGCTACTTTTAAAAAGAAAGTAACGATCTTAAGAAACAGCACCAAAAATCTGCAATCAACAAAGCAAAATTGAATTAAAATCGAACTAAGCAAAACTATATACAACATTCTTATTGTTATACTTACTAAAACAAATAACAAAAAACAGAAAGAAGCAAGAAACTAGCCTTGTTTAACAGCTGGTTAAGCTTGAAGGTTTAAAAGAAGAAGTAGAAATGGCACTTTATTCACAAAAAAATAAAATAAAAATAAAGTAAGGGTTCTGGAAGACAAATTGAAAGTTCGAAACTTGGTGTGTTTCTGTATCTGGAGAATTTTATTACATCATACTTTTATAATGCTATGTTAAAACTTGGGCAACAAGACAGCAACATGACAAAAACACGGCAACCGCCTCTGAATCCCAAGCTAGCGTGTTTTTTACTTCTTCTTCTTCTATCTGGAGAAACCCTTGAGACAAAAATAATGAGCTCAGAACTGGTGGCGATGGGCCTTTATTTCTAGAGGCCGGCTTTCTTGTTCTCTTAACCCAATTTGGGTGAGGGGAAAATATTTTAGAAGCTGTTAGATATTTTATTATTATTTTTAAATACAAACATGTGTGAAAAACAGAAAAATCAAATTCATTATCTGTAAAAAATAATAAATATATCTCCATTTAAACTTTTATTTTTTTATATATTTTTTAAATGACCAATTTAAATAACTAATATAATTATCACTAATTACTCTCCAAACATAATAAAACTTCTTGATTTTTTCAAATATGTTGCATCCTCCGTAGTATAATCATTTTTAATCGAAAATAAAAATTATTATTAATTTTTCTTTATTGTATTTGGTTCATCATTCAAGATTCACTAGGAATGTGGATATATATATATATATATAGTGATAGATTATATAATATACTGTTAATAATCTTGGTATTAGATTAAACTCGTCAAAATATATATTAAGTGTCCAAAATTAAATTCCTAGCAAGTTCCTATGAACTAGTTACTGAAAGTATTTGCGTTGTTACTAGTGTTGTAGTTAGTTTAATATAAAATATGAGAGTATTTGAGTTTTTTTTTTTTAAAAAAAAAACTATATATTATGACATCTTAAATTCTTTGTGTTTTAAAGAGGAACTAGTTAGGTTGCCCGCGCTGTAAGCTCACTTTTTATTTTTATAAAATTTGAATTCTTATGATGGTAGGACCCAACGCTATTTAGATTCTGCACATGCAGCACCCAAGTTTATTTTGGGTCATGCATAGCCAATATCCTAAGGCTATTTTGGGTTCTTCAGTATGCGAAGTCCAAGATAGTTGGGTCTTAGCATGCCCAAACACTATATGTGTGTTGGGTGGTGCCTAACTCCCAGACAGACAGTCCAAACACCACGTGTGTGAAGGGGTATGCCCTGCACTAAGTCAGAAGCCCAAGCACCACGTGTGCATAGGGTGTACCTAGCACAAGGCTAGGACTCCAAGCGCCATGTGGGTGCTGAGATGTGCTTAGCACAGAGGCATAGCCCAAGTGCCACATGTGCGCAGGGGATGTGCCCAGCCCCAAAGCAGGAGCCCAAGCACCACATGTCCCCACGTGGTTTTTCTTCAACAGTAATAACATTTTTAAAAATTTTTATTAATGATGATAATAATAATACTAATAATAATTTTTAATTTTACTTTTCAAATCAAATTTTTGGTTGTTTTTCAATATTAAGAATAAATGGTTTCTAATTTAGTAATTATTTTATTAATAATATTGATTATTGTAAAAATAATATTATTTATAACACAAAAAATTATATTTTTAATATTAATACTTTTGATTATAGTAAAAATAATAATATTCATAACACAAAAAATACTATTTTTAATTCCAAGAATATTTAGAACACAAATAATAATATTTTTTTTATATTAAAACTTTGAATTATTATAAAAATAATAATATTATAAGAAAAATAATACTATTGAAAACGCAAATCATAATATTTTTTATATTAACATTTAGAATTGTTGAATATTTTTAATCATACTGCGTCGCGTGCTCACTTTTTATTTTTATAAAAAAATACCATAAAAATTTATAATGTAAATAATAATATTTTTTTCAAATTTATTATTAATATTAATTATAATAAAAATAATAATATTTCTAAAATAAATAACAATATTTTAGGACCCATGAACATTGAGTCTCGATGAAAGACCCAATAGAATTTGATCCTTTGATCATGAGTCCTGACGCTCGACACATTCCCCTTGAGTCCAGAGCCATGACTCAAGCACCCCTGCACCCCTTTTCCCCAATAGGGCATAATCATGGCTCACCCAACACAGTCCAAGTGCAATTTGTGCGCTGGGGAGTGTCCAACCCACAAGCAGGAACCCAAACACCACTTGTGCTCTGGGATGTGCCTAGCTCCTAAGCAGATAGTCCATACTCCACATGTGAGCAGAAGTGTGCCCAACACCCCCTTTAACCCGGCACTTGGATCTTTTAAGCTATAGTTTTCTTATATGCCCCCATCAATAATGCATCACTTTTAGTTATGGTTAATCATATTTCTGGCAATCGAATGTGCTAGAGCATTCCATATTTTAGAAACTCAAAATTTCTTGGCGTGCCAAACACAAGAATGCCTGATATCTCGAATTGCTTTCCTTAGGCAATCTTGAACGTGTTTGATGATATATTAAAATGCTTTTATATTATAATATAATCAAAATCCAAAAAAAATCATTTTGTGGCTTCTTACTTTTGGCTTTAAGTTTTTTTAATTGTGATTAATAATAATTTTTAAAATATTTTTAATTAAAAATATATTAAAATATTATTTTTTTATATTTTTTTAATTTTCAATATTAATACATCAAAACGATTAAAGTCATCTAAAAAAATTATATAAATTTTTTTTATAATAAAAAATAATTTAAAAGATATTTTGAACAACATGTCGTAATGCAAAATAAACATTGATTTTTCAAGATGTCCTTTAAAATTCTAACAAATATTTTTTAAAATTAAATCTAGAAAATAAAAAAAAATAAAAACT
This sequence comes from Populus tomentosa, assembly GCA_018804465.1. Classification (NCBI taxonomy): domain Eukaryota; kingdom Viridiplantae; phylum Streptophyta; class Magnoliopsida; order Malpighiales; family Salicaceae; genus Populus; species Populus tomentosa. Next base: position 2,815,134 of record CM031991.1, on the reverse strand, counting down.
AAATTAAAGTCAAAAGCCTTTATCTATCAAATACATACTTAAAGCAGTTATTATCTGAATAAATCTATAGATTTAATGAGATTTTTATATTAATTAATTAATTAATGTTAGGTCTCGATCAAACATTTTAACGAGGATAATCACATAACTAGTGCAATCATTCAAACTTAATTTTAGCTAGAATTAGATAATGATCAAGCTTGAATTCTCAACTACATATTTTTAGGTTTTTGTTTGGAATGATTTCTACAAAACCATTTTAGTTATATTCGTTTTTATTTATAACTTGTAGAAATAAGTTTTAACTTATATCAAGATTTTGTTATAAAATTGAGGTAAAATTTGATTAAATCAGAAGTTAAAAACTATCCCAACCTAAAACCTAAAAAATTAAAATTTAAAATATAATTTATATTATACTTGAATCACTAAATAACTTTTAAAATTTAAGAAAGAGATAAACCCTCCCACGGTGAAGCAAGAGAAGATGGTACCCGCCAATGCTGACGGCAAAGCCACTGCGAACGAATATTATTTTACTAAAGGTCAACTAAGAACAAGTCGGAAGCAGTTGACAGGTGATAACTGGCAACCTGGCATGACACAAGCCAACGAATAAGATAGAGAGGGTAAAGTATCATTGTTAAGGTGGGAACTGGGAACGTTGATTAGGTTCTTGTCTGTTCTTACTATGCCTTGTACAATGGGCTCCTAAAACAAGCCAGGGGCCAAAAGTCATCCTCTCTCACCTTGATGCAGCACTAAACTAAAGTCTTTACTGTCTCTTCCAAAGTCTCATAGACGTCTCTCTCCTTCTGTACTGCTCTTTCAAGCTTGAATTGCTTTGCTCGTCGCTAGACGATGCAGTTTGGTTTTCTTTGAGAGTTTGGTTTTCTCTGCTTCTAAGTTACAGCAGGTTTGTGTGTTTTTTGTACTTGTTTTTGTTTTTGTTTTTGTTTTTGTGTAGTGAGCTCTTAAGTGGGTTTCAGCAATTTAGCTTAAAAGTCTAGCACCCTTTGCTGTTCATGAATGATTTTGTTCTCTTAAAGTCAAATTGGGTATCTGTTCTTGTCATATACGGGCAGTCTCATCTAAATACATCAGTGTGTAAAACTAGCTAATAAATTTGTGAATTGTTATGCTCTGCTTTGTCATGAGCTTTCTAATCAAAATGCTAACAGTAATAATCATAGTTATAAGACGAAAGCCAGGGTTTATGGTTGCGGGATGGCGGATCATCCAAGCTATGATTTTCTTTAAAATTGAAGCAAAGTTGATTCATGTATTATTTAAAAAAAAAAACTTTTTTTTTTTCACAAAACAAACAGTTCCAAGTACAACTTGCCTAGGATGGTCACTTGGTTGATTCAAGATTAAGCTGAACACTTCTTCACCAAAGGTTAAAACCATGGGAACTGAACTCAACTAGAATTTTTCTGCTCGAACATGATTGGCCCGAATGAGCTTTTTATTTTATTAAGAATGATTTATTTATATCATGAATTCATCAAATCATTACGAGCATAGGAGCAACTGGTGTTTTGCTTGCATTTCTTATTTTTCTTCTTCCATCTTTGGGTTCCTACTCTTGTGAATAAAAATACAGTGTGTTTCTTCATGTTTTCCTTCTGTAATTGGACATGCATTTATGTGTATTGAATATTGACTTTATTTTCTGTTCCTTTTATAGGCCCTATTAATAAGAAATGGCTGACCATGAAAAAGATGATGTATCAATGCTGTCAGACACTCATCCAAAGTTAGTGGATGAAGAGGTGAATTCTCGATTTTCGCCATTTCTTTCCAGGAATCAGAGTGCATCAATTTCTATTCCTGTGAATTCCATGGAGTCCTATGGTTTTGAAACCAATCTTGGTGGCTATACTGGTCCACTGCATAGTGAAAGAAAAGCTCCAATGGTACAAATGAGCGGTCCTTTATATATCAACCGTAACACTGAAAACCTATTCCTGGCAAATCATGGTGTAACAGCTCGCAAAAAGGTGGAACCCAAACCAGAAAGATGTCAATCTTTTAAAGGAATGGATCCGAGTGGCTGGGATGATATGTATACTGCTTCAAATGCCCACTTAACGAGGTCTGGACAACTAGGGATGTGTAATGATCCTTACTGCACAACATGCCCATCGTATTACCATTCCAAAGATTCCAGGGTATGCTTTCGTTCTAATAGAAAAAAAAAAATTCTTATAGCTTCTGGAGTTTGTTGTAACCCATTTTTGGGTCCCCGCAAAAAAATTAAACAAATAGCCAAAGAAGGCTAGAAAAATAATAGGAGGCAGAAACGCTCAGAAAATGGTCAGAAAATTGGTCAAGGAGTATAAAAATACAAAGATTGGATTTTTGGCAGTATATTCTTGAAGGATGAGGGCCAGGTTTAGAAGGGATTTTTGATTTTTTGAGGAGAAAAGCCCAAATTTGGATGTTTTTGGACTTAATTGAATTTTTAATTGGATTTATAGGGGATTTGATTGCAAGAAAAATTGATTTTTAAGTCAATTTGGGCTTTAAATGGAAGAAATTTAAGTTCCGGGGCCAAATTATATTTTTTAGGATTTTTATTAAGTCAAATCAGGGGCTTAATTGCATAAATATTGAAGTTTAATGGCCAATTAGGGGTTTAATTGTGAAAATCCGAAACCAGGGACCAATTTGGAAAAGGCGCAAAGATAGGGGGGCTGTTTGGAATTGATTGAGGGGCCTAATTGAAGAAATTGAAAGTTTATTGATCAATTGAGGGCTAAATTGCATAAATCAGAGGCCAAGGACTGAAGTGGAAAAGGCGGCCAACTAGGCGGACGAAACCGAAATTGGCAGGGACGCAATTGAAAGGAACAAAAATAATTGGGGGACTGATATGAACGTTGGCGCGTTTCTGGCGCCACATTTAAATGAAACGGCGCGTTTTCTCTAAAACGACGCCGTTTCATGTGTTTTTTTAAAAAAAAAATAGAGACCAAACGGTGCCGTTTTGAACGGCACTGTTTCTCTTCTTCTTCCCCCCCCCGCAGGCGTAGCAGAGAAGAGGAAAACCAGGGTTTTTGTCCCCGCCTCTCTCCTCACGTGCCGTGGCCCAACGCTCCACACCTTGGAACCCTCGAAGCCGAAGCCACTGGCCGACCACCCGCCGCGCCACCGAACCCGAGAGAAGCACCTCGGCAGCGGCGAAACCGACCAGCACGCCTCGTTCCCCCATGCATGCCCCGATATGCCTATAAATAGAGAAGAAGCAGAATGAGAGGAGGGGGGCAGAGAGAGAGAAAAAAAAAAAAAAAAAAAAAACCGAAGGAGTGACCCGAAATAGGAAAAAAAAACCGAGAAAGTGAGAGAGAGAGGGACCGAAGGAGAGAGAAACCACCACTTCAAAAAAAAAAAAAAAAAAAACGACTGGAAACACCGGGTGGAGCAGCTTGGGATTAGTTGAAACCGAGAGGAGACTCAAGCATTTGAAACAGAAGCAAACGAACCGAAGGAGTGGGTCTCGGTCCTGTTGAAAACCACCGCGAGCTAAGCCGCTGCCACCGTAGCCTCCGCCAGCAAGCCGCCGTCTCCGCTGCGCCAGGTACGCTGCCCCTCCCCCCTGCATTTTCTTTTAAGGCTGGCGTAGTTTAGCCTCCTGCATGCAGAATCGTTTCTGCATGCAGGAGGCACGGGGGGAAAATAATTCCCCCCGTTCATTTACGTTTTTTTCCTTTTTGGGCCAGACAAGGTCTGGCCCAATGATAGGGGTCTGGGCCGGTCTGGCCCAGATTGCGGCTCTGGGCCGGTCCGGCCCAGAGGACGAGATACTGTTGGGCCGAGTCCGGCCCAACGTTTTTGGGGCTGGAGTCCGGCCCAATTAATTGGGCCGGCCCAGCCCACTTAATATATTAATATTATATTTATTAATATTATATTATTATATTATGCATCTATATATATATATATATTTTTTTAAAAAAAAAAAAATAAAAAATAAAAATAAATAATAAAAATAAAAAAATTTTGTTGTTTGCTTTTTCACATAAAAAATATATATATATATATATATATTTCCGAAAAAATATATTGTTGTTTGCTTTTTCACATATATATTGCGTTTGTTATATACATTGATTTGTTTTTTTATACTATGAGGACATAATTTCAGTATTTAAAAACACCCGTTTCAAAAAAAAAATGTTTTCTTGCGTGTTGCATACGGCCAATACTCTAACATGTTTTGAATTTTCTTTTATATATATAAAAAAAATATTGGAAGCTTTGAAGGTGCGTTTTTCGCATAGATTTCTTAAACATAAATTTATTTTCTTGCATTTTGTGGATTTTACAACATGTTTGTAAAACTCCCAAGGGTATTGACCAATATTCCAAAAACTATACAAATTTTATTTTGGGAGGAGAAATTGTATTTATTATTCACCGCTAATGTTTGGATGAAGAAATCTTTAAAAGGAGGAACATCCAAAATATTATTGGGAGTAATAAATCTGTACACATGTTTGAAAGAAGCTTTGATTGTAATCGAGGACATTTCAAAATTTTAATTTTTTTTTCCACGGTTTACGAGTCGTGAAAATATAATTTTGTTTTTTTTTGTGAAATTTTCTTCGTTCTTTTTTCCTTTTCCTTGCGATTTACGAGTCGCCAATTCCTGAAATACTAAGGGAAAAATGAGCTTTCAAAGCACATGGAATCTCCTTCGGTTTCTATCCAAAATAAATTGACGGGTTTAGAAGACACCAACACCATAGACTATAGAGCAAACCAAAACACCAAGCAGCTTACCTTAGGTAGGGCGTACTAGGGGTGCTAGTACCTTCCCTTTACGCAACCAGTCCCTTGCCTTAGAATCTCTGAAATACCAGTTAGGGTTCCTAGTGACCAAAATACTAGGTGGCGACTCCCACGAACGAATTCAAAGCAAACGCAACAAACGATGAAAAATCGCCAGCCGATGCCGCGCCCCTTATATTTTTATTTTTTGTGGGGTGTGACAGAATGGCGACTCCACTGGGGACCCTTGGACTAAGCTTGTTTTTTGTTTGTTTATGCTATGTGTTATTGGTTTTTGTTTTTTACGTTACCTTGTTTAAAAAGCTTCAGCATACATCTTTACATTCTATCGTACATGGCATGATCATGCATCACTTTATTGTTGTTGTTCTGTTTTGAGAGCACACACATGTAACTTTAAGATTTAAGTGGGGGACTAGCAGCTTGCCTTATGACTTGAGTCAAGGTTTAAGTTTGTGTAAACCCCAACTCTTTGCTGAGTGTTTAGACTGATTGTGATTGGTACACGTGCCATCCCACTATCTGCTGGACCTCCATATCGCCTTTACGAGGGTGGTCACTGGAACAGCAAGAGACCCTCTTTTAGAGACCTAGTAGTAAACCTACCTTATGTCTCACGTAAAAGAACTAGAACCTATCCTTAGGGTGTATGTTCCGATATATCTTTTGCATCAAAACAAGACTAACCCCTCATGCATTTTGAATTGCAGGATTTGTGAACGAAATGACCATCATCAAATCTTCCATCGTAGAGTATGGAAAGAATTCTGAACTGTCACAATTGACTGAAGGAGACTGCCTTAGAAGCGATGCTAAGAAGATGTTACCAATCAAAAACCTGAATTGCATAGTGAATGAGGTAGACAAGCTAACGACTCATTTTCAGAATGTGGATAAAGATGCATTTTTTAGGAAATACGGACGTTTGATGGAAATCGCAAAGGTAGAAGTTTTAAGCCCAGCTGTGCGAGCCTTGGTTCATTTTTGGGATCCAGACTACCGATGTTTCTCCTTTGGAAGCATAGACTTGTGTCCAACGATTGAGGAATATGGATTGTTGACCGAGTTTCCCAACGACCTGTATCGGATTTATTCTCCTTTGAGGTCCGACAAGATCATCCCTGAACTGTCAAAACTGCTCAGAATCTCCCACTTGGAAAAGTTTCTGGAAAAGAATGGTACTGGTTTAAAATGGAGGATGCTAGAGTTGGAAAAGAAGTCAGGAGTAGAAAAAGAGAGATTGATTGCCTTGGGTATATTTGGTCTTGTGTTGTTCCCAAGTCAGACTGGTTTAGTAAGTTTGGAGGCCGCTGCTGCTTATGTGGAATATGAGAACACACAGATAAATCCAGTGGTTGCTATTTTAGCCGAAACATTTTTGACACTTAACCATTGTAGGAGGACCGGAAAAGGAGCAATGAGATGCTGCACACAACTGTTGTATATTTGGATGGTTAGCCATATCGAAACAAAGAAACCTGTCTTCAATAATTTTTGGTGGTTCACCCAAAAACCCCTAAAATTAGTAGAAGAAGAAGAATGGGGAGATCTAGACAACCAGGGTTGGGTTGATAAATTAGAAGGTTTACCCAATAGCGATTTTAAATGGAGAGCCCCATGGGTAACAACAGTGAAAGTCCTAATGAGTTGTGGACAAAGGCGTTGGGTACCATTGGTAGGGATTACGGGTTATGTGAGTTATGCCCCGGCTTTAGTGGTAAGACAACTTGGGGGCATGCAGTTTGTTCCCAGGACTAGGGGAATCGCTCAATTCTTTGGTCTGTTCAAAGATCCCATGTCAGAAGAAGTTTTGGAGATCATCAAACAAGATTGGAAGCATCTCGTGTTAGTAGAGACAGAAGGTTTGAGAGATCCAAGTATGAGCGAAGGATATGTAAAATGGAGAGCCTCAGCTGCTTCAGCCGTGCCTTGCGTTGTAGAGGAGCCTATTAAGAGAAAAAGGGTTAATGTTGAAGATGATTCAGCTGCTTCAACCATGCCTCGTGTAGAAGTCAAATCTCCTCAAACTATAGAGGAACCCATTAAGAAAAGGAGGGTTAACAATGAAGAAGACTTGAGAAGGCAAGTGGAGAAACTACGAATAGAATTGAGCAAGAGCAGAAAAGACAAAGCAATGTTGGAAGAAATGATGCTAGAACAGGATAAAACGAGAACGTTTCTAGATGAGCAAATACAGTCTAGGGACATGAAAATAACAAAGCTTGAGTCAAAACTGGGTGAGGAGAAGACTGCTAGGGAAAAAAGCGAGAAGGAGTTAAAAGGGGTGAGTTTGGATTGGATGCAAGGTTGCTCTGAACTTGAAGCAATGGAGATGGACTTTAGCGATTGCCAAGAAAGTGCAGAATATTACCAAGAGAAATTTGCGCAAGTGCAAGTCGAACTAATGGATAGGATTGGGAAGTACGAGGATTTGAATAAGAGATATATGGAGTTGGAAAACGAAAGGGGAGGTTTCGAGGATGTTAAAGCAGAGTTAGTGGTGAAGAAGAATGAGATAAAAGTCATGAGGATAAAGCTTGACAAAGAACGCGAAAAGGTGAAGTACCTAGACGAGAAGCTAGCAGCAATGGAAAAGCACAAGGATCAAATCGACGCCAACAACACGGCTTTGAACAGAACCAACATGTTGCTCATAGAAAAAATGACCAAAACAGATGAGCAAATGGACGAAGCTGCCGCACACGCTCGAATTATTAGAATCAATACACGTAATGTGGGAGGAGACATCTTTCGCTATCGCCGAAGCCTAGCTGAAACCGATGCATTTTTAGGGAAGATTGAGAACCGCGGTTTTGCTTTCTTACCGTTGGCTAAAGAGTTTAGGGAGGAGAGGGATTAGCAATGTTGTATTTCTTTTATTTCTAATGTATTTTTATCCAAGCGTTAATAAAAAGGGCGTTGACCCATCTTCTTATGCAAAATTTGTCTCTTGGTAAACATGATTCAAGCAAACGACTCGAAAGGCAGAACTCCTATCAAAGCAATGTGACAAGAGAATACTTATAACGAGATGTTGGTTTGTTTCGTTCACAACCATACATCACAATCATGCATCCATCACAATCATACATTTTTCTCATACATCTATGCATGCATCTGCAGATCGTGAAACATAGGTCCCACATCCCGAATCCACCAAACCCGTTCCAGATCAAGAATGGAAAACGAAGAAAGAGCTCAATTAGAATCGCACTACCAGACCGAGTTGGAATCTGTGAAAAATGAAGTTTCTCGGCTAACCAATCTACTTGAGCAACTTTTAAGAGCCAAGAACGGGGAGGGAACATCCACCCAACCACCTATGGGAGCACCGTCAGTCCATGTCCCGGGGTTATCTCAGAACTTGGGGGCAGACTCAGCGACGGGGCAGCACTTTGCACCTGCTATTCCCATTCAGCCCTCTCCAGCTCATATCACTGTAGATTTAACAGCCGAGGGGCCTTCCGATAATAGGTCCACTGGTTTTATGAATGATGACAAGATATCAGCATTAGAAGAAAGGTTAAGAGCAGTCGAGGGAAATGATTGGTTTGACCCCATGCGAGCGTCGGAAATATGCTTGGTACCTAACCTCACGATACCAAAAGATTTTAGGATACCAGAGTTTATAAGGTACACTGGGTTGGAATGCCCAAACACTCACCTTCGATCTTATTGCAATAAGATGGCTGAAGTGATTCACGACGATAAGTTAATGATCTACTTTTTCCAAGACAGTCTATCGGGATCTGCGCTAAGTTGGTACATGAGGCTGGATAATGTCAAGATTAAGAAATGGAAGGACTTGGTAGAGGCTTTCCTAAGGCAATACAAGTTCAATTTGGAAATTGCTCCAGATCGAACGAGCCTCATGTCAATGGAAAAGAGAAGCCAAGAGTCAGTGAGGGCTTATGCGCAAAGATGGAGGGACGAGGCCACGCACGTGCAACCCCCTTTGATAGAAACGGAGATGGTGACTTTGTTCGCCAATACATTCAAGGCACCCTACTATGAGCATTTAATGGGTAGCTCATCTCAACATTTCTATGATGTTGTACGTGTGGCGGAAAGGATAGAGCAAGGAATTAAAGCAGGGCGCATAGCGGAGCCTTTAGAGAAGAAAGGTTTTATGGGAAGGAAAAGAGAAGGGGACGTTAACAATTTGGAAGGCGGGTACAAAGGCAAAAAAGTAAATTTCCACAGTCCACAAGCACCCACCTCTCAATTCCCACGCGTAAACTTTAACCAATCTTCTTCACCTAACCGAACAAATAACCAACCAAACTACCAAAATCACTACCAAAGACCCCACTCAGGATACACTTCAGAACAACTACCGCCGTTACCCATGCCTTTGAAGGACATGTATGCCAAACTCTTGAGCATTGGACAAGTAGCTCCGATCCCTACACTACCACTACAACCACCATTCCCAATTTGGTACAAGCCCGATTTGAATTGCGAGTACCATGGGGGCAATCCCGGGCATGGGATTGAAACCTGTTATGCATTCAAGAAGAGGCTATTGGAGCTTATTAAGTTGGGTTGGGTATCCTTTGAGGACAAACCAAATGTTAATTCGAACCCATTGCCTAAACATGCTCCAAATAGTGGTGGAATACGCATGATCGAAGTGGGAAATCAAGGCAAGGTGTTGAAGGTGCCGAAGAAAAGGTTGTACGACATGTTAGTACAATCAGGATTTCTAGAGGCAAAGGTGGTAAGGCCATTGGAGAGAGATGATTACTGTGAGTTTCACGGAAGAGATGGACATCACATTGAGGATTGCGCCGAGTTTTGCGAAAAGATCGCAAAAATGTTGAAGATGGGACAATTGAGGATTGAACCCATGGAGAGCAAGTGTGAGGTGAGCATGATGGAAGGCGAAGATGAGATGGCAGGAGTTTGCAGGGTCCAACAGACTGCTAATGGGCCCCCAAGGCTTATCTTGATTAAACCGTCTTGCACAAAAGAGAATCACAATGCCATGCCGTATAATTATGGGTATACATCTAACATTCGAGCGCCTCTTCCTTTGTTCCAGACAGAGATAGGGGGTTTGACCAGGAGTGGTCGTTGCTTTACACCTGAAGAATGGAGGAAGGAAAAGGGTAAAGAAGTGGTCGATCTGGACAAAGCACCAGAAGTTAATAAGCCGGTAACAGAAGAGGAGTCGAATGAGTTTTTAAAGTTGATCAAGCATAGCGAGTATTGCATAGTGGATCAACTAAAAAAGACTCCAGCTCGGATCTCCCTTATGTCTCTGATACTCAGCTCTGAGCCGCATCGAAATGCCTTGCAAAAGGTATTGAATGAGGCATATGTACCCCAGGACATTGAGCACAAAACCATGGAGCATTTAGTGGGGAGGATCCATGCAACTAATTACCTCTACTTCACGGCTGATGAGCTTGATGCTGAAGGTACCGGACACAACAAGCCTTTATACATTACTGTTAGGTGCAAAGACTTGCCTCATAGGGAAGGTGCTCGTCGATAATGGCTCGTCCCTCAACGTGTTGCCAAAGCACATTCTGGAGGAAATGCCAATTGATGAATCCCATATGAAACCAAGTACTATGATAGCCAGAGCATATGATGGCTCACCTAGGCCAATACTTGGGACTTTAGAAGTGGAGCTATATGTGGGACCGCAAATGTTCCTAGTGACACTTCAGGTTATGGATATCCACCCTTCCTATAGCATGTTATTGGGAAGACCTTGGATCCACGCAGTGGGGGCAGTAGCTTCATCATTGCACCAATGTTTGAAGTACATCATGAATGGGATGTTAGTAACCGTCAAGGCTGAGGAGGCAATATCCATGATAAAGAATGTGGCTGTGCCTTTCATCGAAGCGGAGGATTGCAAGGATAACAATATCCATGCTTTTGAGATCGTGAACACCGACTGGGTGCCGGAGGACACCGTGCTAAGAAGGCCAAGGATCTCAGAAGCGGCAAGGATGGCCAGTCTATGTTTTTTGAACCGTGGGGTCCCGCGTCGATATAACCTCGCTTGCGGAATACTAGAAGGGGCTAATCCGATAAGGAAAAGAAAAGCTGATCAAAGATTTGGGCTAGGATATCAACCTAACCAGGAGGATTATCGTTGGGCTGCTGATCGGAGAAGGACAAGAAGGATGGCTAGAATTAAAGGAAGAGATCTTGAAGAAGAACAGCTGGAAATCCCTCCCCTTAGTGTATCATTCCCAAAAGCTGCGTATATAGTGCAACATGATAAGGGAGCTGAAAGCCTGGGTCTAGAGATGGCAAGTATGAACATAAACACCTTGGAGGGAAAGGAGAATGAAAAGGGTGACGCGAAAGCAATGGCGGGAAAGGAAGATGAAGTGCTGCCACAACTGACGATCCATACCCTAGAAGAAGTCTCCGCCAAGACCTTTGTGCGCAAGTTGGCTCAAGGCGAAAAGTTCCAGAATTGGGTGACCCAAGAAGCTCCAGTGGTTTTCAAAATGTAAACCAACTTTGTTTGCCTTAAAATGTTTTGTCATTGCTTATGCTTGCTTTTATTTTCTCTAACTGACAATCGAGGCTCATGATGTCAGCTAGATTCTATGTTTGTCATGGAGCCCACTTTTTTTCCTTTTGAATGAATATGAGATCAGGCACTTTTTTTTTTAAAATTTTTTTTTTTTTTTTTATGCATTTACACCAAGCACTTCCCGCTTTCAGGAATCCTGAAAGCGGATCTCCTACAACATCACATACATCTAACATCAAGAATAAATGGCCAAACTTGAACGAGCATGTAATATCTATGGAAGAAGAAGAGTGGGATGAAAGCAATATCAGTGAATTCACCAGGCTAGTAGAACAACAGGAACAGACTTGGAAGCCGGCCGCCGAGGAACTCGAAACCATCAATGTGGGCAATGGTCAACTTAAGAAAGAATTGAAAATAGGTACCCTGATTACTGCTGAACAAAGGATAAGAATGATCACCCTATTACAAGAATATTCAGATGTCTTTGCTTGGTCCTATGAAGATATGCCCGGTTTGGATACAAGTATTGTAGAACACAAGATACCGTTGGAAGAAGGTTATAAGCCAGTCAAGCAGAAACTGAGGAGGGCCCACCCGGACGTCTGGATCAAGGTCAAGGCAGAACTTGAAAAGCAATGGGATGCTGGTTTTCTAGAAGTAGTTAGATATCCACAATGGGTATCTAACATTGTTGTGGTGCCTAAGAAAGAAGGGAAGATTAGAGTTTGTGTGGATTTTCGGAATTTGAATAGAGCTAGCCCTAAGGATGATTTTCCTCTACCACACATAGATGTTTTAGTGGATAATGCGGCCCGAAGTTCCACTTATTCCTTTATGGACGGTTTTTCAGGATACAATCAAATAAAAATGGCTCCAGAAGATAAGGCGAAAACGACTTTTGTCACACCTTGGGGGACCTACTGCTACAAGGTCATGCCATTTGGGTTAAAGAATGCCGGTGCAACATATCAAAGAGCAATGGTGACTCTATTCCACGACATGATGCACAAAGAAATTGAGGTGTATGTAGATGATATGATTGCCAAGTCTAAAAAGGGACAGGATCATGTGGAAGTTTTGAGGAAGTTATTCGAGAGGTTGAGGAAGTATGAACTAAGGCTTAATCCTGCAAAATGTTCATTCGGAGTTAAATCGGGCAAGCTATTGGGATTTGTGGTAAGTGATAGGGGTATAGAGGTGGATCCAGATAAAGTAAGGGCCATTCAAGCTATGTCATCCCCTAAGACGGAGAAGGAAGTAAGAGGATTCTTGGGAAGGTTGAATTACATTGCTCGATTTATAGCTCAGCTAACAACAACATGCGAGCCTATATTCCGACTACTAAGGAAAAAGAATCCTGGAACCTGGAATGAGGAGTGTGAGGAGGCATTCAATAAAATCAAGCATTATTTACAAAATCCACCTTTGCTGGTGCCTCCTGTATCAGGGAAACCGCTAGTGTTATATCTAACCATAACTGAAGTAGCCATGGGATGTGTATTGGGTCAGCATGATGAAACCGGAAGGAAGGAAAGAGCTATTTATTACTTGAGTAAGAAATTCACTGAATGTGAGTCCAGATACACGGAGATAGAAAAACTTTGTTGTGCGTTGGTGTGGGCAGCAAAGAGGTTGCGCCATTACATGTTATACTATACCACTTGGTTGATTTCAAAATTGGATCCCCTAAGGTATATTTGTAACAAGCCTTTCTCTCAAGTCGAATTGCGAGGTGGCAGGTTTTATTAGCAGAATATGACATAGTGTACATGACAAGAAAGCCGTAAAAGGGAGTGCAATCGCGGACCATCTGGCCGATAATGCTAGTGAAGATTACGAACCTTTGGATTTTGATTTCCCTGATGAAGATATATTGTCAATAGAAAAGGAAGAAGAGAAGATAGATTGGTGGACCATGTTCTTTGACGGAGCAGTAAATGTATATGGTAACGGGGCAGGGGCGGTAATAATCTCTCCTAATAAGAAACAATACCCAGTTTCGGTCAAACTACATTTCGAGTGCACCAACAATACAGCTGAGTATGAAGCTTGTATACTCGGTTTAGAAGCGGCATTGGAGTTGAAGATAAAGAAGATAGATGTATATGGGGATTCAATGTTGATCATCTGCCAGGGTCAAAGGGGAATGGCAAACCAAAGAAGAAAAGTTGAGGCCGTACCAGGAATACCTATCCATGCTAGCAAAGGAATTTGAAGAAATTAGATTCACCCATCTGGGAAGGGAGGGGAACCATTTTGCGGATGCTCTGGCCACACTAGCGGCAATGACTACCATTGACCTCAAGTGCAAGGTACAACCGGTACACATTGATATTAGAAACGATCCAGCGCACTGTTGTTTAGTTGAAGGAGAGATGGACGGACAACCGTGGTATTACGATATCAAGAATCTTGTGCAGAATCAGGAATATCCGGTGGGAGCTTCTAAAACGGATAAGAAAACCTTGAGAAGGTTGGCTATAGGCTTTTATTTAGATGGAGAGATTTTGTATAAGAGATCATTTGATGGAACCCTGTTAAGGTGTTTGGATGAGGCAGATGCTAGAAAGGCATTAAGAGAGATCCATGAGGGGATTTGCTCAACCCATGCTAGCGGGCATATGATGGCAAGGAAAATCCAAAGGGGCTGGTTATTTTGGATGACACTAGAAAAAGATTGTATCGACTATGTCAGAAAATGTCACAAATGTCAAATTTACAGCGACAAGGTCAATATGCCACCAGCTCCTCTGTTTAACTTAACATCTCCATGGCCCTTCGCAATGTGGGGAATTGATGTGATCGGACCTGTAACCCAAAAGCGAGCAATGGTCATAGATTTATCCTCGTGGCTATTGACTACTTCACAAAATGGGTAGAAGCCGAGTCATTTGCTCATGTGACACAAAAAGTGGTGAAGAGATTTATTGAGAGAGATTTGATATGTCGGTATGGTCCACCAGAAAAGATTATAACTGATAATGCCCAGAATTTCAAACGGCAAGATGATAATAGAGCTCTGCACTAAATGGAAAATCAAGCATTCCAATTCTTCACCATATAGACCAAAGATGAATGGGGCGGTAGAAGCCGCTAACAAGAATGTCAAAAAGATTATTCAGAAGATGGTAGTCACCTATAAGGATTGGCATGAGATGTTACCATTCGCCCTTCATGCATATCGCACTGCAATTCGAACTTCGACAGGGACTACCCCATATTCTTTGGTGTACGGTATGGAAGCAGTGATGCCTTTGGAAGTGGAAATCCCGTCGTTAAGAGTGTTAATAGACTCTGAGTTAGAGAGAGGCCGAGTGGGCCAGAGTGAGACACGAGCAACTGAACCTGATCAGTGAAAAAGGATGGCCGCAATATGTCATCACCAACTTTACCAGAAACGAATGGCTAAGGCGTATGATAAGAAGGTTAGACCGCGGTTGTTTCAAGAAGGGGATCTAGTATTGAAGAAAATATTGTCATTACCCGGAGATGATCAAAGCAAATGGGCACCAAATTATGAGGGTCCTTATGTAGTAACAAAGGCATTCTCAGGAGGAGCGTTGAAGTTAGCTAGAATGGACGGAGGAGACCTAGCTCGACCTGTGAATTCTGACTCTGTAAAAAGATATTACGCTTGATGTAGTTCCCTGAATCAATAAAGCAAAGTTTGGCCATTGATTTCTTTCTTTTTGTGCATTGATCTCACAACAATCACTTTTATGCATCTCATCACTCATTTAAAAAGTTTAGCATCGACTGAACGAATTTCTTCTCTAATATAAAGCTCAAACTAGGATCACACCCCTACACTGGGGGCAATACAAGATGTTTTATGAAAAGTTTTATAGAGACCTATACATTTGAAAACCAAGCTAAAGCGTTTGACAAAAGCATGACATAAAGGCAATAACAAGTCTTACATTTTGAGAAAAGGACTACTGGAGGAAAAGTCAAATGCTTCTTCTCAAAAGAAAAAATATGATAGTAAAAAAGGGCAACACGAGAGATGAATCCAACATACGACCTCAAAAGCAAGCTCATGTTACGAGGGAGTCCCATGAATTAGAAAAGAGGATGGGGGCCTATGTTTCAAACCAGGTACGAATGCATGCATTGCATCTAATCATAAAGTCATTGGCATGTATGTTTTTATCGTTACAGGAGGAGATCTTAGTGCATTCCAACTAGTTTGTGGACGAAGAAAGAATCATTGGAGTTGAGTCTAGGAACAACAGGAAGAGAAGATAATATTTTTCAAATCCTGCCAGCAGGAAGAACGACATCGATAATAATCGGTAAAATGGAATCGTCAGATAGGATTCCAAGTTGTTTGATTAAAAGAGATCGCCAGAAGGGATCTCGTATTTCGATGAAGGTCGCCAGAAGGGACTTCATATTTCCGCTTTGAATAAAAGGAATCGCCAGATGGGATTCCAAGTTGGTTGAAGATCGCCAGAAGGGATCTCGTATTTCACTATTTGGGGGTCGCCAGAGGGGACCTCGTATTTCATATTGAATAAAAAGAATCGCCAGATGGGATTCCAAGTTGTTTGAGATCGCCAGAAGGGATCTCGTGCTTCGCTATTTGGGAGGTCGCCAGATGGGACCTCGTTTTTCATGTTGGTTAAGGGAATCGCCAGATGGGATTCCAGGTTGTTTGAGATCCGCCAGAAGGATCTCGCGTTTCACTATTATGGAGTTCGCCCGATGGACCTCACACTTCATGAATGTGTTTAAAAGGAATCGCCAGATGGGATTCCAGGTTGATTGAGATCGCCAGAAGGGATCCTCGTGTTCATCACTATTTGGAGGTCGCCAGATGGGACCGTCGTACTTCATGTTTGTTAAATAGGAATCGCCAGATGGGATTCCCAAGTTGAGTAAAGGAGGTCGCTAGGAGAGACCTCAATATTTCGTTAAGGGAATTGCCAGATGGGATTCCGATGGCCGAAGAGGATTGTTGTAAAGAAAGAGTTTCAGATCGATCAAGCTTCGACCAGATCAGTTTCGGGAGTTTAGTTTGGATTATCTTTATAAAACTATACCTGCGCAAAACCTTGCTCCGTAAGCTCTATAAAGAGGGGGCATCTGTTGTAACCCATTTTTGGGGTCCCCGCAAAAAAATTAAACAAATAGCACCAAAGAAGTCTAGAAAAGATAATAGGAGGCAGAAACGCCTCAGAAAAATGGTCAGGAAAATTGGTCAAGGAGTATAACAATACAAAGATTGGATTTTGGGGCAGTATATTCTTGAAGGATGACGGGCCAGGTTTAGGAAGGTGATTTTGATTTTTTGAGGAGAAAAGCCCAAATTTGGATGTTTTTGGGACTTATGAAATTTTTAATTGGATTTATAGGGGCTTTTGAAATTGCAAGAAAAATTGATTTTTAAGTCAATTTGGGCCTGTAAAAAAGAAAGAAAATTTAAGTTCCGGGCCAAAAATTATTTTTTAGGATTTTTATTAAGTCAAATCAGGGGCTTAATTGCATAAATATTGAAGTTTAATGGCCAATTAGGGTTTAATTGTGAAAATCCGAAACCAGGGACCAATTTGGAAAAGGCGCAAAGATAGGGGGGCTGTTTGGAATTGATTGAGGGGCCTAATTGAAGAAATTGAAGTTTATTGATCAATTGAGGGCTAAATTGCATAAATCAGAGGCCAAGGACTGAAGTGGAAAAGGCGGCCAACTAGGCGACGAAACCGAAATTGGCAGGGACGCAATTGAAAGAACAAAAATAATTGGGGAGACTGATATGAACGTTGGCGCGTTTCTGGCGCCACATTTAAATGAAACGGCGCGTTTTCTCTAAAACGACGCCGTTTCATGTGTTTTTAAAAAAAAAAATAGAGACCAAACGGTGCCGTTTTGAACGGCACTGTTTCTCTTCTTCTTCCCCCCCCCCGCAGGCGTAGCAGAGAAGAGGAAAACCAGGGTTTTTTGTCCCCGCCTCTCTCCTCACGTGCCGTGGCCCAACGCTCCACACCTTGGAACCCTCGAAGCCGAAGCCACTGGCCGACCACCCGCCGCGCCACCGAACCCGAGAGAAGCACCTCGCAGCGGCGAAACCGACCAGCACGCCTCGTTCCCCCATGCATGCCCCGATATGCCTAAATAGAGAAGAAGCAGAATGAGAGGAGGGGGCAGAGAGAGAGAAAAAAAAAAAAAAAAAACCGAAGGAGTGACCCGAAATAGGAAAAAAAAAACCGAGACAGTGAGAGAGAGAGGGACCGAAGGAGAGAGAAACCACCACTTCAAAAAAAAAAAAAAAAAAACGACTGGAAACACCGGGTGGAGCAGCTTGGGATTAGTTGAAACCGAGAGGAGACTCAAGCATTTGAAACAGAAGCAAACGAACCGAAGGAGTGGGTCTCGGTCCTGTTGAAAACCACCGCGAGCTAAGCCGCTGCCACCGTAGCCTCCGCCAGCAAGCCGCCGTCTCCGCTGCGCCAGGTACGCTGCCCTCCCCCCTGCATTTTCTTTTAAGGCTGGCGTAGTTTAGCCTCCTGCATGCAGAATCGTTTCTGCATGCAGGAGGCACGGGGGGAAAATAATTCCCCCGTTCATTTCGTTTTTCCTTTTTGGGCCAGACAAGGTCTGGCCCAATGATAGGGGTCTGGGCCGGTCTGGCCCAGATTGCGGCTCGGGCCGGTCCGGCCCAGAGGACGAGAGATACTGTTGGGCCGAGTCCGGCCCAACGTTTGGGGCTGGAGTCCGGCCCAATTAATGGCCGGCCCAGCCCACTTAATATATTAATATTATATTTATTAATATTATATTATTATATTATGCATCTATATATATATA